>VZRF01001296.1:0-36101 GCA_013396875.1 Vireo altiloquus | reverse complement strand
GACCCAAGTATGATCTGTGTGGATTGGCATAGCCTGCCATAAATGTTTTCTTTTGTTTTGGGGCCATGACAGCAGTCAGTGCAGCCTTGGCTTCACCAAGAGGTTTTACAGCCCTGTGGACCTGTAGATCAATGTCTCTTAATCTTGTGTTTGTATTGGAGCAAACATTTTTGTTCCCTTTTCCTCAGATTTTAAACTGTGTTATAAAAACACTTTAGGAACACAATAATCACATTTTAAGCAAACATGCAGGAGGATGTGCCAGGATTTTGCTTCTATATCTTTCTTTACATATTACATTACTTATAACTATACTATAACATTTGAAATATAAAGATAAGACGCTGTCATGTCATACTAAGGAATGGCAAACATTTGGTTAATGTGGAAGGCAGTTCTCGTGCCTCTCTCCAAGTAATGTCACCAATTTTACCCTACAAGCAGCAGTAAGGTGCTTTTTTTCTTAAACATTTGGACAGCAAATACTGGGGAGGAAAAGGAAGGTGTTTAAAATGGACAACTTCACTCCCTCATCTGAGTCATCTACTATTATATCTTGCTGGACTCCCAAGCAGGTAAGACAACTGAATGGTGAGAATGGATCCATCTAGATCACTTTTTACGAACCAGGTAAAAGGAATTTATCCTTGGGGCTGCAGAGGAAGACACAAAGAACTTTGTCCCCTGACCTGCAGTCTACGAGAATGCCTGTGTTGCCACTGAAGCCACGCATTTCTCCATTGCTGCTTGCCAGCAATGTCTCTAGTCCTGCTGCAGATTCCCATTTTAAACTCTCATTTTGAAAAGTTAAAGAGTCAGAGCTGTTAGTGATGTGCCCTTGTTGCTATGAAGATTTTGTAATTTTTTTTATTTTTATTTTTCTTTTACTCTGTGCAAGGCAGGGGAGTCCTTACAGACTTAATTACAATACAATGACAGCAGACTATAACCCTGCATTTTTAACATGACATAATTGTATAAATTTAGTGCTGCTATTATGGTTAAATTATTTAGTTCAATGCCTGAAGTCAACAGTGTCTACTCACTGCCATTAAAAATGCAGAATAACTCAAGAACAGCTTCATGGTGCCACAAGTAAATAAAGTCATTTGCTACAAGTAAGTCATTTGCTACAAGTTATTTTTCATCTCAACAGAGACAATAGTCTGAAAGCAGAGGATTTTTAAGGGCAGAGGGCAATATGAAAAGCATAGGGATGAAAATAAATTCTATCAGGCTGAAAAAATGATTTGCTACAAATAAAATACAACTCCTTTCCCCTAACACATTCAACCTCTCTCACTCCAGCTCACTGGGTTCAAAGTAACTGTGTTCAAATGCAAGTATTTACTTCACATAGCATAATTCAGGGTGCCAGCTGTAGCATACATTTCTTTCTCCTTTTGATCAGCATTTTGAATGTATGGAAATGATTATGCTACAGCTACATCTGAAGAAGCACACAATTCTCTGATTTAGATCACCTGGTGCGAAGTTGCAGGCAACAGTTGAGTGACTATCATTAGTATTTCAAAAGCACCAAAACAGCTCAGAAATAAACCTTTGTTTGTAGACAGGATACAAGTTCATGCATTGTGTTGGCACTTCAAACCATTTTATCCATTGGTTAATGGTTACTTGCAGCAGCTTTCCAAGCTGACTCAGTGCTCTGATAGCTGAAATATATGGAGTATCTATTAATTAATTCCAATAACTTCAAATTAAAGCCAGGAGATCTGAGATGATCAGGTATAATCTGGGAGTTCTGCCATTAAACACAGGCTGTTAAATATTTAGTGGAAATCAGGAAAATGAAAGAAAAACAAAGGTAATCTTCAAAAGTTGTGCAAACAAAAAGCTGAACATTTGCTTTTCTAAGCAGATACCAGGATAAATGACTGCAGGGAGACCATCCAATCTACATGGATTTTAATAAACCCATGGGAGCTATATCTTTATAATTCACATCTCAAAATCAATTCCTGTAGTAAAACTCTAAGGTGGACTGGATAAAAATCTGATTAATTGTAACATGGAGATAAAATAAAGAAATTGCAATATAACCTCTGGCCAGGTAATTTTTGGTGGCAGATTGATGGTTTTCCAGTGAGAGATCCAGTCTTTTTTCAGGTCTGGTTTTTATTCACTTTTTTATCTCATAATAAACTTAGAATTCATAGGACTGATCATGTTAGAAAGAGAGTTTTTTCAAAAGAAAAAAGAGAACAGAAAAACAATGCAAAATTAATTAAACAACCGAAGCAAGTGTCAGCAAAAACTGTAGGAAAGTTGGGGAAGGTGTATATTTCTATTTGTGAAAATAAACAAGCTGCGGCATATGCATTCTGGGTGGCACAATTTCTGGATGAAATGGACCATTTCTGGAAGGAAATGAGGCTGTGGAACACTCATATTATGCATGAGTCCTTCAGAGTTTACAGAGATGAGATTTGGCCTCAGAGTTAAAAAATGTGTGGTAAATATCTGACATTTTCGTCTCTCTCCAGCACCTACATGAAGGTCTCTGAATGACTGAGCTCCCCTTCACGAATCTTTGGGATGTGCTTAAAAATCACTGGGTCAAGTATGGGCCTCCATATTTTGCACTGTTATGACTGATTTAATATATTACAGGATAAAATAAGGTTGTGGAAGCCACACTACAGGTCTTTGCTAAACATTTACATTATATTGCAAAGATTTAGGAAACATAGGAGGCTTTCAGAAATGTGATACCTTACATTGATGTTTAACATATTCACACCCCAAATTCATTCTTTCATCAGGAGCTGCTTTTTGTCTTCATGATGTTGCTTTGCCTTGAGTCTCTCTTTTTTAGCAGATATTTTTATAGACTAAACTAAACTTGACTATAATATCTTGAGTTGGAAGGGACACATGAAAATCATCGAGTCCAACCCCTGGCCCTGAGATATAGTCCAGGGGTCTTGACATGCCTGAATTTTTCCTTCAGTGATCCTGGGGGCTTTAGTCTCCATACCACACAGACATAAATTTGCTGTTTTCATTGAGAGATAAGCATTAATCTCTAAGTATAAACATTATTTTACTGTACCTGACCGGAATCTGTAGTATTTCCCATAAAGTTGTTCTTTACAGTATTGGCCAGGATGGCAGTGTTCTAAAATTAAATAAATTCAAAGCAATTCAGCTCCAAACCTTCCTCCTTCCAGGAACCTTGACTCCCAGAATTGTACAAAGCCTCGGGTTGTGGGGCTTTTTGTTTGTACAATGCGGGGATTGTCATTATGGAGCGTGGTTGTTCTTGTGTCCACAGTCACAAGCTGTGGCACCACAAAGATGGTATCCAAAACTAATGAATTCAGAGCATCAAAGTACAGGAATTGAAAATATACAAGTCAAGTCATAGTCTTATCCCAAAGTTCTGCCAGTTGGAGAGGCAACACACAACAGCAAGGTGGAGAATAACCACACTTTGGAAAGGTTCAATAGGTAAGTGGCAAAATAACTGCAGGGTTTAAATCACCCACCATCAACAAGAAGAAAGAGTTGTGCCTTTCCTGTTATGTACCCATTGTCACTACCAGTATAAGGTACATAGGAGGGAGAGAAGTGGCTGCTTTGTAATTTGCCCTTGGTTTGGACAAGTTTCTGAAATGCTGGTAGCCTGATTTATGACTCTGTTCTCAACTGGAAACAATTAGATCATCAGATGTGCATCTGGCAACTTGCACAGTGAGTTCATCTTTCTAACCCATCTCTTAGCTGCAGGAAGTACTGCAGATAGCTTGGGAGAAAGACATAGTTATGATATGAGATACTTAAAAAAATGGTTGAGAACCCAGATCTGGAAATTTTAAAAAAATCAACCAACTAAACAAAAATCCAATAAACCCCAAGCCATCCTAGATATAAGGTACACTTCATAGACTTCATTATCAATAATGAAACATACAGCCTGGCTAACACAGAGCATAAGAAAACATTGCTCATACCATTTTGCCTCCAAGAAAAAGAGAGAGAAAGAGAACACACAGAATAAATATGCAGAGCAGAAGGATCCTCTGAAGGCTTTCACGTCTCTGCTCTGTGCCCAGGTCAACACCCTCTTATTCTTTTCTGCTGTGTTTGTGATCCAATATCCTGTTTCCTCTCCATATCCCAAGAAAATACAGATGTGAACAGTATGTTTAATCTGCTTTTAGGTTTGCATTTTTTGCTGCTTAAGTGTATCTCTTTTCTATTCTGATCACATTTTGCTTTGGTAGGAGAGGTAGGTCATACCCAGCCCTGCTGAAATCCCATCTGCAGATGGACTCAAGTTTGTAATCTGCATGGATTAGACCAGGGTGTAAATCATGGAATCACAGAATGGCGTGGGTTAGAAGAGACTTTAGATATCATCTCATTCCAAGCCTCCTGCTGTGGGCAGGGACACCCTTCACAAGACCAGGTTGCTCAGACCTTCACCATTAAAAAAATAGTAATAATTAGTCTGAAAAATCAAAGTTCCTATTACGTGGGACTGGCAGTACCCCCAATGAGCAAACAAATCCCCAGCATTGCCATCCATGCAGTTTGGGTGAAAGTTCAAGCAGAAAAAGCACATCCCTTCACAAAGCGTTCTTCAAGGGAGGATTAATGAATATTCGTTGTGTGCACATGTCCAATTTGGTGGTGATACATTGCAGAATTACTACTGCTGTCCTGAGGGGAGGATTTGGAACCATAGCAGTAAATGCATAAGAGTTGGTATGCATTAAATCAGGCCTCACCAGAAATTAAAAGGAAAGAAAAATGAAGAGCTAGACATTCAGTGAGTGAAACAGAGATCCAGGAGGAGCCAAATAGTATAGCACCATATTAATAGGTAATGTCCTAAAGCTTGTGCAATGGGAAGGTGAACTAAGGTATCAGATAAATGTTAATTCTGGAATCCTCAAACTTTAATGTGCTGAGCTGTACAATGAAACATCCTTTCAATGGAAAATTACAATACATTATGGCAAGATATTCAATATCCCTTTTGTATAAAAATGAAGCAAGCTCAGCCTTGGAGTTAACATCTTTGGGGAAAATTATGGGATTAAAAAAAATGAAAGTGCTCTAGCTGCTAATCACAAACAGTAAGGAATGAACCTTCCCCCAGGAAACTTGCTGAACTATTGTTGCTAAGACCTAGAGGAAAAAAAGATGGTCACAATTTCTGACACTTTTAAGAACCATCAGGAGACTGAAGTCACTAAAAGGCTCAGCTGAAGGATATGCTATGCATCTCTAAGGGGCTTTTGTACTAGAAGACTTGTCATCTGGAGGCCACTTTCAGAGTCTTTTTCATCTCTTTTCTGATATAAAAGACCAGAGAGAACTGCTTTTCTCATCCATGCCTCACACGTTCGCAGAATAATTCTGCCTGAGTGTTTCACTGAGTGTGGACTTGTGAGCAGTTCAATTTGTCCAGTCCTGAGCCCCCAGGCATGTTCTTCTTGCACACAAATACAGCAAATTACTGCATTATTCCGCAGTTTTGGGAGGGACACTCTCAGGGCTCTGTTAGTTTTCGGGTTCATTTCCTTCCATTTGGCATATGTAGAACAAAAGTTCCCCAAAATTAAGGGGTTTTGTAACAGGAGTAAGATTTAGTTGAATGGTTTTGGTTGGCAGTGCCTTGTTCCTAGCTCTGTTTCTCAGCAGTTTTGTGTTTGAACAAAATTATTTCACCTGGCAAGCATTTTAAATATAAATCTTTAAGGCTCTGCTTCAAAACTGCAACAGCTTCTGTCCCCATCTTAGCAGTTCACAACTGTGGCTGGTTGAAATGCTGTGACAACACACTCACTGCTTGGGTTTCTGAGAGAAAGTCACTCTGCCTTTGAAAATTTTCCACTTGAAAAATTTTGAGCACTTGACGTGGAGGCTGCTTCTCACCAAAATGAAGATGGCAGTGTTAATACTTGAAAAAGGAGCACACTACTTCTCTAGGTTTCCTACAGGCGGGAATGAAAGGAAACATTTCTTCACACCCTAAATGATGGGGCACTTTTCCTCTTGTGAAGGATGAAGTCATTTCTGCTACTACTGTGCAGTGAGATAATATGAAGAGAAGAAAGGAGAATGGTAGAGTGGGATTGAAAAGTTCGACAGATATATCCATAAGATGCAAAATATCATAGTGGATGAAACTTCTTTTGTCAAAAACTTTGGTTTCTAGTGAGAAGATTTGTACTTTGTCCTGTCCCCTCACTTTTGTTAAAACAAATATCCTGTTAAGGTCAAAGAGACATTTGGTGTTTTCTAGCTTGTTGAACAAGGTATATTTATTTAGGGTCAGTATAAGCAGCCCTCTTTCTTAGCCACTTCAGATCAAGGAAAGTTCCCTCTGTGGAGTGATGTCACATTTGTTTCTATGAAGCCTGACTAGATCTGTCATTTCCATATTAAATATGTATTTTCCTCTTCATCTCACCTTATAACCAGTCAATTCTCTTGAAACAGGAACTTTGAAAAGCTCAGTTGTTAACTATTAGGGGTAAGGAGAAAAACTAGAAAACTTTTCTTAGCCACTTATGTGTTCTCCATTTTTCTTTCTCAGAATGTCTCAGTATCAATTAGGATACTTCAATATAAAATGAAAAATAGCAATATATATACTTGGAGACAGTCTGGGGGACAGGGAGAGAGAACTTTTTTGCAGGAAAAGCAGAAAAAAGCAGCTCAATGGAGACAGGGTTGAAAGCTCAGAAGAAAACCAAAAATTTGTATAGGCAATCAGTTGTGCCTCTTTGTGATTTGCTGCTGTTTCGAACTGCACACAATGTTCAATAGTTCCATTTTATTCTATTTAGAGTACGGCAGGAGAAAGAAGAGAGGAAAAGGAAACTGTGTTTGGCAAAATGCAGTGCGGTATCAAGGTGGAAAATTTGTCCTCCGAAATGGGGGGCAAGTACTTTTAATTTTGCTTTCACAAAGATCGGATTTGAGAGCAGAGACAGTGTTCTCTTTTCTAGTTAGACTCCACATGCTGCCTACCCATCTGCTTCCAGGGAATGGTAATACACATATGTAAATTATGTTGCTGGGTACATGAATGTTTCAGGAAGTCAGAAGACATTTCTTACACAGTGATCCCATCCATCAGTAGATGAAGAAGAGACAGTGACCACTGATGCCTTAGGTTTTAACTTTTATATTTTTCCAATCCTTTACTGCCTAATGTAACTGAAGTTTCTTGTAGCCTGTTAACTTCTGGTCTCTCATGCTTAGACATAACAAAGCCTCTCCAGGCCTGCTCTCCAAGGACAACCAGACCATCCTAGGCCCAAAATGTATAAACCAACATCTTGGGAAGGGGGGTAGGCTTGAGGAAATCACATCATTAACTGAAGCTTTAATTGGAGAATTAACCCTGATATGCAAATGAACGAAACTTATGAAAGTGTGAAGAACTTGTTACCGTAGGTCCATCCTGGGGTCCATCTTGGCAGTAGCTTCTGGACTCCCCAGGGTGTACCTTTGAAGGCCCTTCAAATAAATATCCACTTTTATTCCCTTATTCCTGTCTAGTCTCTGGTTTTTGGTGGCCACTTCAGGCATTACCACATTCCTTATCTGGAAGTCCTGGACATCTTCTGAGGTCTGTCATCAAGCAAGAAGGTGGATTGGAGCAGAAAAAGAGTGAGAAAGTGGTTCTTATGCACTCTGCCAAAACGTGCCTTTGACTTTGAGTAGCACTGTAATTCAGAGCCTCTGGAAGCCTTCTCTAAAGGTCCACAGTGCTAGGTAGATGTTCCAGAACAAGTGGTGGGAACAGCAGTGATGTGGAAAATGAAATTTCAGGCTGAAATGTGTCCTTGTAATTATTTGCTTGCTTAGATTTTTGTGAAGTTTGGGGTTTTTTCAGCTATTTCTACTTTCTTACTATGTGTCCTCGACTCCCGACATAGATATCCTTGCTAAAAAGTGCACTTTTTTCCTTCAGAAAGAATTATTTTAATTAATGCTGAGAATATTTTTTAAAAAGTTGTTCTTTTCTTTAATTTCTTCTTGCTCTTCTGGCTTAAAAAGAAAAAATTACATTCCAAGTCTTATCCACATTCAAATAATTTTACAAAGGCCTTATTATTTACCAAGAAAAAAATCTCATCTCCTGCTGCTTTGGAGAAAGTAGAGTGACAAAGTCGGTCAGCTGTTATCTCCAGGCGTATCTGGGTCTTACCTCATTAATAGCATTTTTGCTTCAGTTTATATCTCATAATTTAGACTCTCCCTGAAGTCAATGATAATATTTCTCGCTTAATAACACTGACGGCTTCTATCTAGATCCAAAACCCACAGTACACTCTATGGACCCCTAACCAGATCTGTTCCTCTGCCCTTCTCTAGAAGTGATCTTGACCCAAATCACTTGTGCTATTTCATCCCACCCCTCTTTGACATTTCTTTATTCATTGCTGTCCTTCAGCTGCTTATATTTTCTCTACCTGTATTTTAAGACCAGACATGAAGAGTTTTTTTTACAATGCACATCTGCTTAAAGATTTTCTTACTCCTGTGAGCTTTGGTACTAAGAGACTGGAATCTGAGGCTAAGACAGACTGTTGAGTACATGCAAGATGGCCTCTATTTGTAAACAAATTCATATTGTTTATATGCTTATCCTTCTCATCAACTGGAGAGTTGTACTTTAGGGTAAAGATGGTCAAAAAAGTCCTGCCTACATATCCACAAGTCCCATGAACATCCACAAATAAAACATTTAAGTGGAGGTGTTTTGTTGTATCTTAAAAGCAATTTTATTGTTCTTTAATTCCTCTTTATTACATTAACGGTGATAGGCTATTTGGGAATCTAGACCCCCACGGTGAAACCAGGAAGATGTTTCATGCCTTGGAGAAGTTGTATTCTGTCAGAAATGCCATCCAGGCTGACAGAGTTTTTTGTAGAAAGAAATCATTGCAAGATGTTGACATCTTTGTTTCCCAAGGAGCAGCATTTGTCACTTGACTGGGTGGCAGAAATGAGGTGGTAAATACACTCGTAGCAAAATTTTTCCTTCCTAAAACTGACAGAGAAAATCTTGAGCTATGTGGCATGTAAGGAGTGCAAGGGCTGGCTAATACTGTGGCACTCAGCACTGTCCCTGCACTGCCAGTTTGTGGGAGAACAGGACATGTACAAGGGAAGGCAAAGCAAGGGTACTCCCTCTGCTGAAGCTGCCCTGCCTGTCAGGATCAGCAGCTGATATTTCCTCCTAAGCTGTATGAACCCAACAGAATCCATCTGCTGAACCATCTGTGTGATGAATCACTAAAACTACAGTCCATCTGTTGTTTCACTGCCACAAAGTTTGCCAGCCTCACTGTCACTCCATTATTTGAATATTTTTCTTTCCCCCTGGGCCTCTTCTGTGCTCTTGTCTCTCTCCTTGTCTGTATCTTTTTGTTTTGTTTTGTTAATACATTGCCTTTCCAATCTCTGAAATGTAAAGAAGGAGGAAGTTATATTCCTACTACTCTCTGGTTATCCAGGAATAGCTTTGCTCAGGGCGAAATACAGATCTGTTATCTGTATATCATCATTGCCTGTCTTCAGCTGCTCTGTACCAGGCAAGAGATCAAGGCTGTTTCACACTCCTTAAGACTCTCCCCCACATTTAGGCTGTCACGTGGAACTACTAGAAGTTTAGATTTTGTGTTGACTTTTTGCTCACTCAAGGGAAATATTTTTCATGTATTATTTACCTCTCAGCTTGAAAATTTGACCTCGCCTTTAGTGCCTAACAAAAAGAGAGAAATGCCCAGTTACATCCTTACCCACATGTATCTTACATTTGGGGAAGGCTTAGCTGAAGGTCCTTCACCAGATGACAAGCTTTGGCTGGCATCAGCCACGGCATAGTGCTGAGAGAGTGGGGATGGGCAGGAAATGTGGCTGTATGCGAGATAGGAGGCTGATTTCTGTGCAGCAGAACAAAAAAAGGAAGGTATAATCTCTTTTACAGACCTCACAGTCTGGCCAAGCAGATTTTCTGGATTTGCTCTCAGCTTTGATGCTTAACAAGGAACAACAGTAGAATTTGGTCCTGTGTGGAGACAGAGAAGGGAAGAGAAGGGAAGAGAGGAGAAGGAGAAGGAGAAGGAGAAGAAGAAGAAGAAGGAGAAGGAGAAGAAGGAGAAGGAGAAGAAGGAGGAGAAGAAGGAGAAGGAGAAGAAGGAGGAGAAGAAGGAGAAGGAGAAGAAGGAGGAGAAGAAGGAGAAGGAGAAGAAGGAGGAGAAGAAGGAGAAGGAGAAGAAGGAGGAGAAGAAGGAGAAGGAGAAGAAGGAGGAGAAGAAGGAGAAGGAGAAGAAGGAGGAGAAGAAGGAGAAGGAGAAGAAGGAGGAGAAGAAGGAGAAGGAGAAGAAGGAGGAGAAGAAGGAGAAGGAGAAGAAGGAGGAGAAGAAGGAGAAGGAGAAGAAGGAGGAGAAGAAGGAGAAGGAGAAGAAGGAGGAGAAGAAGGAGAAGGAGAAGAAGGAGGAGAAGAAGGAGAAGGAGAAGAAGGAGGAGAAGAAGGAGAAGGAGAAGAAGGAGGAGAAGAAGGAGAAGGAGAAGAAGGAGGAGAAGAAGGAGAAGGAGAAGAAGGAGGAGAAGAAGGAGAAGGAGAAGAAGGAGGAGAAGAAGGAGAAGGAGAAGAAGGAGGAGAAGAAGGAGAAGGAGAAGAAGGAGGAGAAGAAGGAGAAGGAGAAGAAGGAGGAGAAGAAGGAGAAGGAGAAGAAGGAGGAGAAGAAGGAGAAGGAGAAGAAGGAGGAGAAGAAGGAGAAGGAGAAGAAGGAGGAGAAGAAGGAGAAGGAGAAGAAGGAGGAGAAGAAGGAGAAGGAGAAGAAGGAGAAGAAGAAGAAGCAGGAGAAGAAGAAGGAGAAGAAGGAGGAGGAGAAGAAGAAGAAGAAGAAGAAGACCTCCTCATTCTTTGTTACAGATTTGGAAAGCAACCTGGTGTGCCAGCAGACACAAGGACCATGGTATTTGAGAACTTGGCTGTAGTCAGCAGATTTCTGTGGTGTCAGCATTGGCATTGACTCAGCCTGGGCTGGGAAGGCTGTGTTGGACTGCCTGGATACCACTCAAGGAAAACATGGTTTGCAGCAGGCCCACACCTGTCCCCTCTTTCTGCAGCCCCTACCCCACCTGTCCCCCTGCAGCCGCGACTACGCAGAGTAACACAACAAAGCCCTTCAGATCAGGGCAGGGGCATGCAGGCATATCCCCAGCGCTCCCACAGTCCTTGTGGCACAAATGAGGGATGGCAGAGCACATTTTCATCACAGCCTGGTGGAACTGGAATGCCTCACAGTTGCTGTATCTGACCCATCCAAACGTAGAAGAGCTGCCTAGTGCTAATCCATAACACAGCAAGGCTGCCTGGAGAGGTGCTCGATGCCTCAAGCCTATTCAAGGGGAATTTGGACACTGCCCTTAACAGTGTGATTTAGCTCTTGGTCAGCCCTGCAGTGGTCACACAGTTGGACTAGATGGTCATTTTAGGTCCCTTTCTACAGTTCTGTTCTATTCTGTTCTTTATAACCTGCATTCACCAAGCAGAGATTTTTAGATCAGCTGTTAAGCTTCTTCTCTGCATTCCCTTTATCTTGGATTCCCCTCTCTCTATAGACTTTAGAAGGACTAGAGAGACTCTTAATTTAGGCATTGAATTGCATGGCTAAAAAAAGCTGGCTGAATCACTCCCCCCATACCCTCCCCCTTGCTTTGCCTTGCTAAGGGTTTGAAGTGATGACAAATTCACTACCTGCCACCACCAGGAGATGTTTAAATTATTAACCATACTCCTGAAATAAAGGGAAAGGCAACAACCTGGGCCTTTAATTTNCCTGGGCTGGGAAGGCTGTGTTGGACTGCCTGGATACCACTCAAGGAAAACATGGTTTGCAGCAGGCCCACACCTGTCCCCTCTTTCTGCAGCCCCTACCCCACCTGTCCCCCTGCAGCCGCGACTACGCAGAGTAACACAACAAAGCCCTTCAGATCAGGGCAGGGGCATGCAGGCATATCCCCAGCGCTCCCACAGTCCTTGTGGCACAAATGAGGGATGGCAGAGCACATTTTCATCACAGCCTGGTGGAACTGGAATGCCTCACAGTTGCTGTATCTGACCCATCCAAACGTAGAAGAGCTGCCTAGTGCTAATCCATAATACAGCAAGGCTGCCTGGAGACATGCTCGATTCCTCAAGCCTATTCAAGGGGAATTTGGACACTGCCCTTAACAGTGTGATTTAGCTCTTGGTCAGCCCTGCAGTGGTCACACAGTTGGACTAGATGATCATTTTAGGTCCCTTTCTACAGTTCTGTTCTATTCTGTTCTTTATAACCTGCATTCACCAAGCAGAGATTTTTAGATCAGCTGTTAAGCTTCTCTGCATCCCCTTTATCTTGAATTCCCCTCTCTCTCTAGA
The DNA here is from genome assembly GCA_013396875.1 of Vireo altiloquus. Taxonomy (NCBI): domain Eukaryota; kingdom Metazoa; phylum Chordata; class Aves; order Passeriformes; family Vireonidae; genus Vireo; species Vireo altiloquus. The sequence continues at coordinate 23,674 of VZRF01001296.1, read as the reverse complement.
CTTTAGAAGAACTAAAGAGACTCTTAATTTAGGCATTGAATTGCATGGCTAAAAAAAGCTGGCTGAATCACTCCCCCCATACCCTCCCCCTTGCTTTGCCTTACTAAGGGTTTGAAGTGATGACAAATTCACTACCTGCCACCACCAGGAGATGTTTAAATTATTAACCATACTCCTGAAATAAAGGGAAAGGCAACAACCTGGGCCTTTAATTTCAGATTAGCTACTATTTAGCTTCAACCTCCAGCCAGTGGATCTTGTTAGACTTTTATCTACTAGATTAAAGGACTTTCTCCTGACAGCTATCCTTTTGTATAGGAATTAATGCTCCTGCACTTGGGAACATCAGAGACTAAAATCAGAACATAAGGAGCACTGAAAACTGTTGTACTTTGCTTGGGAGAGGGTGGACTTATAAAACACTCAGGCTGATGTGACCACTTTTCACAAAGAAAGAGTAAATAAGAGTGATGTCCTCTCTTGGCAAACAAATGAGTGAAACAGCAGCAGCAGCACAAGGCTGGAGAACAGTGATTTCTTGGCATTTTTGAAGGGACTGTATCCCTGCCCTTTCACGCCCCATTCACTTTCAGACAATGTTTTTTCAGTAGTTTATCTCAGGCAAAAGGCAGTGTCTTCCATAGAGTAGTTAATGGAATTATTTAGTACACAAGGGATGTTAAATGTAAACAGTGACTAGAGAAGCTCAGTAATAGGATTAACTCACTGCATGGATGAAGAAAGTGAATAAAAAGCAAAAGTATTGTGCTATGTTTGGGCTCATAGATCTAGCCCAGTTTTTAGAGGTACTGTTCTTGAAGGATTAAAGGTAATGTTTCTGGGCAAATACAGAACAGTACTGTTGGAGGGATACCTGTTTTCATTAGAATGCATGTATCTGCTTAAAAAATCATCCAGCATTAGCAAATTTGCTGTGTTTTATGGTTTTCTTCAGTGTCCAACTGACTTGCATCCAGCTATGCAATTGGATTGAAAATTTTTGAGCTCAAATGGGTTGAACCCATTGATCTCTGTGTAGCAAGCCTAGATTATAATATTATCATTTGGAAGGAGGCTAAAGAGATCATCCATTCCAACTGCCTGATCACCTCAGGGCTGACCAAAAATTAAAGCAGGTTATTTGGAGCGTCATCCAAATGTCTCTTAAACACCAATAAGCTTGGGCAGTGAACAAATCTGCAAGTGAGTGGGGGAGAGAGAGATGTTTTCTAGCCAGAGAAGTCTTCCCTAGGTGGACAGAAGAGTATGGCTGTTTGGAGGAGCAAAGACAAGGTGGTTTGCTGTCCATGTAACAACAATTCAGGGAAGATGAAGGAGGAGAAAACATTGACCTGCTGAAATACCAATCAAGAAACGTGAGAAGGAGCAGCTACAGCCCTTACTCCCAGACACAAAGAGGGGTGGTAGGTGGGCAGTGGGGTCATGCAAAGAGATGTGATTGTGGGACAAGGGCTAAAATCCCCAGCTCCACAAGTAGAAGCCGTCTCAGTGTGACAGACCTGGCTGAGCCCTGGTTTGCTGGTCCCACGTGCCTGTTATGCCACCCCTGGGGACTGGAGCTGGCGTTCCTGCTTGTCACGGCTCAGCACGGAAATGCTGCTGTGCTTAGAGCCAGTTCAGGTGCCTTTAACACACCGCTGTGCTGACAAGCTGGGTATTTAACACCCATTTGTTTTTTCAGTTGGGTAATTTATAGCTCAGGATGCGGAACTGTCTCAGCAGATGAATCCATGTGCTAACTGCAGCCATCCAGGAAGGCCCTCTGGTAGCTGTTTGTTCTTGGCTCCTAGGTTTGCTCTCGGCTGTTTGGTTGACACGTCTGCAATGTGTCAGACCTGCCTGCATCTGTGCAGTTTTTGGTGTTTCTGACTTGGGAAACACAGGTTGGAGGGCAAATGCAGCCTGTAATTATATAATCTTTCTCTCCTAACAAGAAAACCAACCAACCAAAGCAAAGCAAAACAAACAAACAAACAAACAAACAAACAAAACTAAAAAAAAACCCTCTGAAGCAAAATCTGTGATTTTAGAGCCCAGGGGGTCAACCTGGGATGGTGGATACCCATGTACCAGGCTATTTTTTGTCACCTGCTCCCTGTGACAGGTATCAGATAAAAATTTCATCAACACACATGAATTCCTGAGGGAATATATTTGACTTGGAAAACAAAACTATTTCAGGGAATTTCTGATAAGGTATGCTTTGAACTGATGATTTTAGGAAAGTTACTTAAACAACAGAAGTAAACAGCCTCATACAATATGCTAGCTAATTTTTTATGACAACTGATGAAGGACAAATAGCAAGGGAGAATGTGGCAAAAAAAATTATTTACCAGAAAATATTTGAGTTCTGTACATGCAGTCAAGTAGTGATAGATCCCAGTCAGAAATAATGTAGTTATAAAAAAGATGAATTAGATAATTTACTTGAAACAAATAATGTAACCAACTCTACTCCACAACCACAAAAACCAAATTTATCTCATAGCAGATGACAGCACTTTCTCAGGAAAAGGTATTGCTATACGGTCAGCATATACATATTCAAAGGAATTGGCATTGGGAAAGAGCCCTCTTCAAGCACCTAATAAAGGTGATTTTTCTTTATGACTTTCATTTAAAATACATTATGAAAATCACTTGATTCTACTTGGAAACTGCCAGATTTTGAATAAATGACTGTCAAAGCCACCAAAACGCTGGAACTGATTAAATATATTAAGAGGAAACATTGTCAGAGCAGCATTTGGCATCAGTCACACTGGTTTGGAAATTTACCTGTAAAAACTGTATCATAGGGTTGTGACAGAAGACATGGAGACTGACATAGGCTCATTGCCACAGAAGGGAAGGTCTCTGTCATCCTTACCCAACATGCAGCAAACAGGTTCAGATAAAGGCCCTTGCTTCACGATTTCCTGCTGTGAGAAACTCTTACCAGACAGCTCCACAAAATTTAGGTCACCATTTGGATCCAACTGAGTCCTGACCTGAGTTAGAGACTGCCCTTCCCAATGGTCCATCACATTTGTCAGTAGAAATCTGCCATTCTCTTCATTAGAAAAATTGGAGTCAGTGTCATTTTCTTATAAATGCTGGTTGGTTATCTGGAGTCTGTCTGGAGGGGATCCTCACAGCAAAATATTCAGTTTGTTGTGCATTTTGTCTGAAGCTTCTCCAACAGAGAAAAAAAAAAAAAAATTACTTCCCATGAATTGTGTCTGAGGATCCTGTAATATTTAGACACTACTTTCTACCATCCAAATATTCCTGGTGAGAACTGGAGCTGGTCAAAAAAACCCCATGTAAATTCTCACAAATGAGGTCAGAGTAAACTTGTCCTAATTTTCCATTTAAGCATATCAAGAAATGATGTTTCTCCATCAGTAATGGTACCAATAAGAGAGCAAACAGATCATCAGCAGAAATGTTTCTAAGGAGACACGTCTTCTTACACTTTGGAAATAAACTAGAAGAGAAAGTTTCTAAATTTTTTGAGTTTTTCAAATGGCAAAGAAAACTTAGCTGGAGGATCTGCTGCCTTCCTTCCTGCTGCCTTTGTGTATGGTCTCAGGAGGACAATCAAAGGTGGCAGCTTGCCCCTGAGAGTGTGAGCCAGTATGGGAGGACTGTAGCCTGTATGGCACATCTCAATAATTTATACATTCATGGGTTCGGGTATTGATTTGCATGTCTGCACAAAGGACTCTTGAAAATGTTGTCAGTTGCAAGGGACTGTTTGCCATCTGTTGTGTGGTTCCATGAAGACAATTCCTTGATATAGTCTTGCTCTCTTACCTGCTTCTCCAGGCTCACATTAATCTAACCTTAAAAAGCAAACCAAAAAAAAAACCACAACAAAAAAAAATAAAAAAATAAAAAAACCCCACCAAACATCTTTTTATCAGGTTGTACTAGGCAACAGGAAAATTTGCTGTCTTTGAAATCTATGTATCTACAGATGGGGTCACTTAACCCAAGCCAATTTATACTGGTGATATAATATCCCACTAGGAGAGGGCATAGGTACTTCAAGAAACAATATCTGATCTTCAGATTTCTATCAAAAATGTAGGATGAAGATATGTCTGCAAAGTAATGATCTCTCTAAAATATTTTTCTGCAAACAAAGTGAGATTTATACAAGATACTAACTAGGAGGCAGCTGGAGCTGAGTAAAACCCATCTCTTTCAAGGTCTATTCCCAGTTCTGCTTCCAAACTCAAACATACTTCTTCAGCTGTTGCCCCTATAAATGTGTTTCAGTGGATACAATCCCCAATCTATCTGCATTGCAGGCACTCTAAGCAAAACAAAATTAAGTACATTCCCTGCTTAACCCCATGCCACAAAACTAGATATTTTTCTCTTCTAACACATTTTGCCCACAATTCTCTAGAAAGTTATCCTTGAGAACATGAGTCCTTCCTTCATTCTTTGCAGATTTATTTATTTATGAAAGTATTCACTTCCTGAACTCCTTGACTTTTCTGCAAAATGGATGTGTATGTTTCAAATAGGTTTTATTGCTGTCATCCTAGTCTTGAAACCCTCATCAACTAGCCCAAAAAGGCTGTTATTTCTGTGTTGAGTAGCTTCAACCCAGTGACTGTGAGGCACTGTTAATTTATTGTTAAAAGCCTGAGACATTTTTCTCTTATGGAAGTACAAACATCCTCTATGCTTTATACCTTCAAGGCTGTTTTTTAAGCTGAAGTCTACTGCCTATCAGAGCATTGCACTGCTGTAATATCTAACAAGGGCATAATGTGAAGGTCTTTAAAAAATCAGAGGCAATTTGTGCAAAAGATTTTTCACTATGCCTCCTCAAATACTACATTTTTTGAATGAAAGTAAACTCTTGCTACCTGCAAATATTTTTTTCAGTGTTTTTTCATCTTATATCAATAAGATATAAGGCAGAAGAGTCATGTCCAAGGTTAAATGGAAAGGTTTCAAGGAAAAAGTGTTTACTAACTGGAAAATGAATCCTGAGGTTTTGTAAAAATAAATTACATGATAGAAACATAAATTCCACACAAAATCTGTTAAGTATCATCATTTGTTCCAAATTCTCAGATATCTTTGCCCACTGAGAGTGCTACTCTCCTGCCCTTTCCTGCAACTTGTAATGCCAGAGTGAGAGTTAAGCCTTCACAATAAAGGCAATTATTTATTACTTTTAGTTATTTATTTATTTATTAAATCCCATGGGAGCTATTCAGGAACATTCACTAGAAGGCCTTCCATTTTATCCTTGGGACAGAAGAAAATCTACCTAAGAAAAGATGTGTATCTATTACAGGAGTAAACGCGTTTCACCTCACTTGTGACTGCCAATTGAGGACAGAAGTAAATGTCACAGATTAGCTTACTGTAGTGTTTCTTCTTGAAAATCTTGTTGTGGTACATAGCTACATGGAACAACAAATATGCCAATATTGCCCCGTATCCTTTACAGTGAATGGGTAAATGGCAAAGAAATTTGTTTTTTGTACTATTGACCTTCAAGAGGCATCAGTGAAGAGGTTTCTGCAGAGTGCAGACCATGAGCAAGAAGTCAATTTTATGCCATTCTATCATGTTCCATTCTGTTCCATTCTCTTCCATTTCCTTTCATTCAATTCCACTCCATTCCTTTTAATTTCATTTAATTCCATCGCATTCCATGCTGCTCTTTGAGGTACCATTGCATTCCATGCCTTTCCATGCCACTCTATGAGGTTTCATTTCATTCCATTTCATTCCATTCCACTCTATTCATTTAAATTCCATGAAATTCCGTTCCGCTCCATTCCCTTCCATTCTATGATATTTTATTTGCAATCATCTACCCAGTCCTTTTGCTTTGTTTCCAGCTCAGGGCAAAAACTGGGAACTTCACGGCGATTATTGTCATACTGAGCTGGAGCCCTCAAAATCTCCTCTTCTCTGGAGATGTGGAAGGGAACAAGGTGCATGAGGAGGTACTTGCCTGTATCTGGTGATGCTCTCAGCTGCACAGGTAAAAATTTGGGTCATTCCCCTTCACAGAAAAAGATCTCATCTGGACACACACAGATATTTGTCCCATGCATTCTTTTGGAAATGCCTCCCAGGTAGGCGAAAATAAGAAGTCATCTAAATATGACGCTGCAAAGGTGTGTTCTCCTCTGCAGTGACCATCTGGGCTCGTTTACCCATTTACAGTGACCTAAACTTTGTCTCACACTCAAATTGGCCCAATAGGGGCCCTACAGGGGCCCATTTCCCCACTCCTTTAAGAATACAAAACTCTGCTGGTGCCTGTGCTGTGGAAATTGCAGAGTGAATATATTTTCCACGTGGTAAACAATGGCAGCCTGCTTTGCAGGCTAGTTACAGCAATAGATTGCAGATTTGTAAAATAATCTGCGGCATTTATTTCTATCTTAATTTGGCAGTCACAAGTGAGGTGAAACAAGTTTACTCCTAAAATAGATACATATCTTTCCTTAGGTAGCTTTTTCACTGAATAAATAAGTACTTGACAATATTTCTCAGGGGAGGGGCAAAACATCCTCACCACATGCAAAACACAAAAAAAGGTGAGTACAAAAAGAAGAAAAATTAATATGTTCCATCAGAGCTTTTTACGATTTGGAAACTGGGAGATGAGGAGCATAATATAAATAAATTATGCCCTTTAACAATATCATAGAAACAAGTAAAATAATAATCTGTCTACATTCCTCAAGGAAAAATGCTACTGATTTTTAGCCCAGAGAATTGTTATTTCATGTGAGTGAAACAACATAATTCACATTCCTATGGTAGGCAAAAGATTACTTAGAAATTGGAATGGTTTATTGTGTTTGTGATGCACGAGTTTCTAGAGCTGTTGAATTTGTCATTATTTCAGTTTCTTTCAGAACAACAATCAATATCCAGTATCAGAAAATGGGGTAAATATTTTTTCTGTGAGTGAAGCTCTTTTTACATGGTTGAAAAATCCTTACTGAGGTTTAGAAATGACCAAAAAAATAGAACTCAGCTTTCATTTGACTGGGGTTTTTTTCAGAGTACTTTAGAATCCAAGTATTTCAACTTCACAACCAAAATTAACCCATCCTCAAACAACTGAATTTCAAGGAAAAAATAGGTGGAAGACTTTCTTGAAAATGTTTGGGGGAAGCGAGGCAGCCTATAAAGCGAGGGAGCTAACAGCTTAATTTTAAACATTTATTAAAAAAGATATAAGACTGAATTTGGGGAATGGTAGTAGGTTTTGTGCATGTGGGAATGTCATCCTAAATTCCAGTAGGTTCTTACAGGTTAAGAACTGTAAAATATTTGCTTGCAAGTATCACAACACTGCACCATGGATCACTGCTCTATGTGATCCCTTAATCTGGGACTGGGAAAAGTGTTTAATTGCCTCATCTTCTGGTCGAAGAACAGAGCATCCTTGGAGAGCTTCACTACATTTTCCTACCTCCCTGCATGGTTAGAGTGTTCCAGTGATTAGCCACCTTTCCAGTGAAGAAGTTTTTCTAATATCCAATCTAAACCCTGCAACTTCTGTGCTGATCAGTTTGCTTTGGCTGGTTGTAGCGGAACAAGACTCAGCGTGGCACTGCTTTATCTGTCGGAAGTGGTTTCTTGTATTTGCAGTAAATCTTTGGCACTGAGGACAGAAATATATCACAGCTCAAGTACCTGAGGTTCAAAACCTGAAGGGAGCTGACAAGAAAGATGGAGGGAGACTTTTACAAGAACATGTAGTGACAGGACAATGGGGAATGGCTTCAAATTGAAAGAAAGTAGTTTAGATATTATGAAGAAGAAATTCTTTATTGTGATGGTTGTGTGGCACTGTAACAGGTTGCCCAGAGAAGTTTTGGGTGTCTAATCCATAGTAGTATTCAGGGCCAGGTTTGATGGGGCTTTGAGCAATCTGGTCTAATGGAAAGTGACCCTGTCCTTGGCAGGGAGCTTGAAACTGAATGATCTTTAAGGTTCTCTCCAGCACAAGCCATTCTTGGGTTCTATGCTTCTATGATATTCAAGGATTTTACTGTCACAGAGGGCAGAATCTAATCTTCCCTCTCCTGGCAGAATGAAATATTCTCTATCTTTGATTGCCTCCTATCGCCCTTTTTCCTTCTTTTTGTTCTGACTGGGAAGTTACCTGTTGTTAACAGCACAAATGATCAGAAGTATGTCCTTGCTAAAGTCAGCCAACAAGCTCTTTATGACTCAGAAAAGAAGCCTTCTGGTTATTTGGCTCAAGTGGAGCCATATGGACAATCTACCTCCCAAATGGCAATGAATTGGATAAAGAGATTCCCTCCCCCAACACTAAGCATGAAGTGTTGACCTAATTGACAGATAAAGGATCTGGCAGGTTAAATGGAAAAGAAACTGATACTGTCATTGTTTAAAATGCTTTTTACCTCTAGGTTTAAGCAAACAATAGGAAGTTCCAATAAAAAATTGAATTATTTAAATTGATTTTATGAAAAGGACAGAGAAGTTATAATTACCTATATTGAGCCAGCAGTTTTGCATAGGCATATACCAGTATAGTTTCCTGTTGAATAGCACAAACCATCGCAAGGAAAAAAACTCAAGACAAACCAAATCCAAAACAAAACAACAAACCCCATACAAGCAAGGCTTGGGAGTTACAGGAGATGAAGCTGTAATCCACAAGCCTGCAACAATTGCAGAAGAACAGTGCTGATGTACACAAAATGAAGCCAATTATGTAGAACTCTGTACTGTAATTACTGCACATCGCAGTTATCAAGGTCAGCTGTGTATGAACTGCACAAGACCCTATCCACTACACATGTAGATCTTATGGGACTTCTTTTAATAGTAATCCAACAGTTCAGCTACAGTTTGAGCCTAAACCCTCTTCCTGACACTGCCTTGCAGATCTGAGGGATTCACACTCCAGATCCTTGCATTACATTTTATTTCTCAGGCCAAAAAACTTTCCTGTCCAGCCCTGAGCCGTTCTCAAGGTCTTATGGACATTACAATATTCGTGCCTTAGCTACTGCAGATGTTGCTGAAACAAACATTTTTACCACTTCAATCTTCATTTCTTCTGTTTCCCTATACTCTGCATTTGACTCCGATAACATTGTTTTGGCAGCTGCCTGGAGGAGAGGGGAGACTTCACTGCAGCCTACAACTTCCTCACGAGGGAAGGGGAGTGACAGGCACTGGTCTCTTCTCTCTCACCCTTCACCAGTGGCTGGTGACAGGACTTGAGGGAAAGGCCGAAGGTGTGTCAGGAGAGGCTGAGGTTGGATATTGCAAGAAAGTTCTTTACCCAGAGGGTGGTTGGGCACTGAAAAATGCTCCCCAGGGAGCCACAGCCCCAAACCTGATAGGTCTGAAGAAGTGTCTGGAGAACACTGCCAGGCACATGGTGGGATTCTCAGGATTGTTCTCTGCAGGTATAGGAATTGGACTTTGATGATCCTAGTGGGTACCTTCCAATTCAGGATATTCTGTGACTCTGTAATTCTATTGCAGCCTGTTTCCTTTCTGATTCAGCATTAAAGTTTCTTTATTTTGCTGCACTTTGAGAAACTCCTCTCACAAATTGTGACATACATATTTTATAAAACAAATTGATATGCTAAAATATGCAGAAATCGGTCTGATTTTGCCTAAAGGCATCTGTCCAAATGGGAAAAAACCTTCCGAAGCCCATTATTTGCAGCCTTACAAATACTGTTCCTTACAGAGATATGGATGAAGAACTCATGGCACAAAGAGACAGAAGAAGGCCCAAAGTTTTCTTGGTTTGGTTTGGTTTGGTTTGGTTTGGTTTGGTTTGGTTTGGTTTGGTTTGGTCTAGTTTGGGTTTTTTAATCCAAAACTGTGAAAAACTGTTTGCCTTTTTTTTGTGTGTGTCCTCTCTCTTTCCTTTGAAAAGGGAAGAAAACAATGCAGGAAAAGTAGAGACATGAAAACTAGAAATCAAAACCAGAAAATGATTGAAATATAGACAGGGGCTTCTGGTAGTATTATACTTGAAAAACTGTGCAGGGCCAGAAATTTGACACGATAATCTTTGTGACTCCCTTCCAAATCAGATGAGTCCCTTCCAAATCTTATTCTCTTATTCAGTGATTCTGTGATTGTTTAAAAAAGAACAGTAGCTTCTTGTATGCTATCATCTACTTGGTTAGTACCCAAGAAGGGTTCTTCCCCAAAATATCTTCTATCATCCTTGCACTGATGATTTCTTGCCAAAATAAACTGGAGAGAAAATCATACAGTGGAAAGGAAGAATATTTGAGGATAAGAACAAAATCACTGCAACTTCCAGATAGCCCCATAAACTTGCCATCAGTGCCACTCAAAGTGCTTTTCTTCCTGAGAAGCAGCTGAGTCCCAGCACTTTCCTTCTTTACAGTACATGGGACAGCAGGCTCCCTTCACATGTTTGCAGCACTGATCCACTTCACCTCAGACTTTCCATACTTTGATGAGGGCAAAGATCATCATGAGGAGGCAGTAGCTTGTAAAAATTAGAGTGGTCCAAGTCTATAATCCTCAGAGCAGACCAGCTGAGTGTCTCCCAGTGTTTCCTTGGGAACCATATTGTCCCATTTCTAAAGCAGACAGCTCCACTGTTCAAGTCTTGAGATATTCCTGTAGGTCTCCATGCTGTGCCACAGTCTCAGCCTAGGACTGTGCCTTTATTTCTGAGCTACAATGTCCCTGTGGCAAGGGAAGCTGATACTTCCCAAACATTCGCCTGCTCTGCACAACATGACCCTGTACAGCTTCATTTTTCTGGAAGATATCCCTGTGCATTGCAAGAGGGTTGGACTTGGAAGACCTTTATAGGTACCTTTCAACCCACTCTTTTTTATGGTTATGGTAGAGTATGAATACAAGGCAGTGGGGGATCTGTGTGCATCTGGAAAAGGCACTGTAAGATGACTGCAATGTGCCTGGCTGGATTTCTGCTGTTATCTCACAGTAATCTGTGAATAAGAGGAGATGCAGAATTGCCACCTCAGCTCACGGAATTCTGTCAGCACTATCAGCAACACCGTGGATACCTTGATTTACAATAAAGGAGATTCATGGATAAGCATTTGACATTCTTTAGTGGCTCATTTCATAGCCAGTGAAGATCCTTGTGCAGGGTTGTGCAGCTGCCTGGAGTTGTAGAACTATATTATTGGGTGGCTTAACTCTGCAGAGTAGTAAGTGAAACGAGAAGGTGAAAATGAGGCATGTGTCACCCACTGATTTATTCTTCAGTTGTTTTGTTCTAAGGAGAGTGATGTGCCAGTCCCAGCCACTAATCACCTCTACAGTTTGGTCTAGGTCTATTTTTAATGCTTGAAATACAAAGTTCTGCCTCTATTTTGGCAGATGAACATTACAGCAGATGTCAAAACAGATGTGCATGTAAGTTAATGATGGCACTCACCACAGCCAATTTTAGCCTTCTGTAACTTATGCATTTCTAGACCAATGGTTGTTATGTTGAGCAGAGACATCCAGAGAGTGGTGAATTCTGTGTTCCTGTCTGCTTTTAATGGTTAGTGAGATTCTGATATGCATGATCTATCTCGTTGAAAACCTTAAGTCCTACCGTAAACATGCAACGNGTGAGATTCTGATATGCATGATCTGTCTCTTTGAAAACCTCAAAGTTGGGGACTTAAATCCTACCCTAAACATGCAACAATATAAATGGTCCTTAACTTTCAGATTCTTGTACTTTACAGCAGGTTGAACTTAATGCTATAAACTTTTAAAACACTGAAGAAGTTTTGGATGAACGTAGGAAGCATGATATTTACTTTTATTACCTAAGTCCTCTGTAGGCCTGACATTTAGTAGATCTTGGAGAAATCCAGCAGCAGTATTGAGTCTTTTGAGTCTTCCCAAAGAAAAACTTCTTACTTTCTAAAAAGAACAATTTTGTAAGCATTTCATGTTCTCAGGAAAAGACCGATAGAAGTTTTGTAAGCATCTTTTGTTCTCAAAAAAACAGGTGCTGCTTTTCACTTTAGTTTGTTATTTTCTTGTGTGTATTTCCAAAATATGCTCTCTCTATCTCATCCAAGAGTGGTAGAGAGGCGTTGTGTCATTCAGCCAATCAAGTAGCTAGTAGCAAAGCACCTTATAAAAAGAGATGGAAATTTTGAATAAAGAAGCCTTCTAATTTTTAAAACTCGAAATCTTTTCTCTTCATTTTATGTACCACAGCGACAGTCCTCCAGTAGCCATGCCAGATACATTTTTGACATGTCACTATCCATGCTTTTCAGGTTTAGATCTTTGCCAAAAAAGCGAGGAAGAGTGACAGGAAAAGGAACTTGCAGTGGCATTTCAGGGTATTTTGTTGCTGAACTAATTCTTCCCTGTTTGTGACATGTCCTTTTCAGATGCACAGTGATGACAGCAGAGCTTCTGCTTACACCAAACTCCTAGCAGAGAGAGAGGAGCTAGAGATGCAGCCCCAGTAATCAATTCAGCTGTTGATTTGGAATACCTCAGACTTCAGCATGCCTTATATCCAGGGGCCACACCTGATTTGCTTTCAAGACAAAGATTTTTTTCATATTGATTTTTTTGGAGATAAACATCTTTCTTTGTCATGATACTCCTGGAAATTCAAATTTGTTTCCAGTTGTGTATAAAGGCTCCAGGTAGAGCTGGTAGTAGCTGTTGTAGACACAATTGCACCTGCTTTGCAAATACAGTTCCATGAAATAGCCATGGAAATATTTTCTGGCAATCAACCATTTCATCTTTTTGTATACATACAATGAATTTACAATCCCTCATGCATGAAAATCTCTTTTTTTAGGGCCTCCCTTTATAGTGATTTTTTGAGAAAATAATCTGTGTTCTCAACAGGCCTGTTCATCAATGAAAAGGTGTCAGTAAAAGATCGGGTGGTTGTTAGAGACACACAGAAGAATTCTTCCCAGCCTTATTAAAAAATAAAAAACCAGTTTTTTGACTGCTTGGAAAAACAGATCAAACTGTGAATGCAGACAGAAGATCAAACAGATCCCAGGCAGCTCCTTCCCCTAAAGGAGTTAATCTGCCTTCTTTTATTAAAAAAGTTAAAAGCAAAAAGGCCTAATTCTTATCTACAGAGACTTGGATTGCTGGTAGGAAAGCAACATCAAGAAGTGGCACAGAAAGACATTGCCCCTCCCTGCACTCTGTGCTCTGTGCTGGCAGAGCAGGGGGTGGAAATGCCTCAGGTATGGCCCAGGAGAAGATGTAACCTGACTTGTTGGACCTGAGCACTGCTACCCTGGACTCAAAATGTCCACAGCACGTGGAGAAGGTCTGAGCCATTAGAGTGGAGGGCTCGATGTGGGCTGTGCCTGCTGCATCCAGGATACTGTTCTGGGCAAAAGCTGTCTTTGATTTCCAAATGCAGCACTAGTACTTGCACATAATAAGCATGGCCAGGGTTGAACACAGGTTCAGGCCCTTGCTGGGTCACTTTTGGCACCTACACCAAAACTAACACCCTATGTCCTTCTTAAACAGGGAAGCAGTGGCTGCTGCTCATCTTTATATCCTTGCTGATTACCTTCAGTATCTCTGTGACCAGAGACAGGAATTTTGGGAGTTTATCCAATTTCCAAGCAGACATACAGCAGCCTAGCATTATCTTCCCCAGAGATCTCTTACCTCTAGACATGTAAAATTTAAGTATGTGAGACAGTGAGAAAACAGGAGCTGCAGACCCCCTTATTAAAGATCCACAACTATCAGATTTTACTATTTTGGCTTGGGAGTAGGTGCTTACTGGAAATGTAGGCTGTAACTCAAGGGAGAAAATGAAAACAATACTATTCTCTCCCCACCCCCCTCTCCTTTTGCCCCTTCCCCCCACTCCCTACCCCAAAAAAAGTCTTTTGAAATATTGCAAAGGTTCTGCTTAAAAGGGCTCCATGATGCTATGAATTTGAATGTCAGCAGGTAATTAGTCAATTTAATTATATGCAGAGAGCAAATATATAGGAGTGGCACATAGGCAGAGTGAGATTCTCTGTCCCTGATACGGAAAACTGCCTGTGGATGTTATATTAGGAAGCGGATACTGAGTCAGGAAGGCTTGCAATAGGAAAATGAGGACAGAGGAGAAAACAGGGTGTTGAAATGATGCCCAAATAGGAAGGGGAAAGGAGTTCATCTTTCACTGACAAAAACCATAATGCTAGAAAAGTCAGATTGAAAGAGGAGGAAGAGGAATCTGCGCTCCTTGAGGAGCCCTAAATGGCTGAAGTTTTTTGGGAGGGTGAGGAGGGATGGGATCTGTCAGAGCAGAAAAACAAAATTGGGTTGGGGAAGATATGCTCAGAACTCTCTCATAGATACTGGGCCTTTAAAAGCAGTTAAGGCCTCCTTGTTCTCCCCTTTTTCCTCCCTTTTTTCTGTCTTTTAGATTAAATAATATATCTCACATTCATTAAACCCTATTAAATAGCTTCACAATTAAGGATGTGAATAAGGTGTGTACTGTAATTAACTTTATGGCCACATAAAAGATGCAAGAAAAGAATACATCAAATTACAGAATCTTGAGGAGAAGAAGTACAGGTTGCAGAATATTTTTCTGCTTCATTATCGACAGTATTAGAATAAAGGATTTATTAAAAAAAAAGAAATTCTTGAGATTCAAAGTTAGTTCTTCCCTGGATTTTCACAGGCTGAGCTTTCTGGAAAATTGCTTATAAAGAAAAAACAAATGAACAGCACCTACAGCCCACAGTAAATCAACATGTGCCAGTGACACTATAGTATGTTAGATTTACTTTTTTCCAAGGAAAGCTGTGGAAAAAGCTTCAGATGTTAAGCCAGAGGATAAAAAATTTTAGCAGTTTAAAGTCTTGGGAAAGCAGTTGTTAAACTCTTTAAAGCAGAATTTGTAGGTTAGATATAATTAAAAGAAATTTTTTTGTGCATGAGGGAAATACTTTAAACAATTACCCTGCTATAATAAGTGGATATTTATATATCACATAAGTAATTTTGCTTTCAATTTAGCTCTTGGTATGGTGTTTCTACAGCTTGGGCAGCTGTAATCTGTTTGGGAAAATACGTGTGAATTGTCCAGACGCTGAATCTTTCAAGAGTTGTTGATGCCAAATATCAGTGACATTTCAGCAGTCAGATGTCATTACACATTATCAAAATCCATTCCCTATTTTTAAGGTGGTTTCAGGTAGTGAGGTCCAAGAATAATTCATTATGATCCATTTGCTTTCCAGGTTTCGCTAAATTTTTTCCTCTCCCTTGTAAGTTATTGGTCCTCCAGATTTCAGTTTGGAAACATACACATTCTGTTACCTTAGAAACTTGCAAAGATGTTTTCATGCTTGTGGTTATGCCTGTCACAAACATCTAAAAAATCCAAAGATTGACATAATTCATAAATATGTATGTATATGGAGGGTGGGTGTTGAAATTTCTGATTTGGGGGAGGAAGTGGCCAGTATTTTATGACATATACCCATTTCCCAGTTAAAATATAGCCTCTGAGACAATAGGTTAGGAACTGGTTTCTCTTAAGAGAAATATCACATAGTGATGGAACTCAAAGATTTTAGTCTTTGAAAGAGCATCAGATGTCCATTCAGATAAAAGGTGTGAGTTGACAGAATTCAGGCAGATCCAATGAAAAATAATGTCCCATGTTGGTATAAACTAAGGAAAAAAACCTAAATAAACTCCACATGAGGAGAAGAAAGAAATTTTATCATTTTCCTGCACTTTTGTCATGGACTTAATGTAAAAAACAAATCAACAGGCAAAATACATTTATGCAAGCAAAGTAAATTCCCAATCATTAAAATTAATAGGGAGAATTCTAAGAAGAGAATGAAATTGTCTAGCTTCAGAGGATATTTTGTATGTGTTGACTACCTATGACAATGAATATATAGTGCAGGAAAGGAACACAAGGCCAGGGGGAATTAATTATCTTTGTATGCACAAGAGATTAGTATTTATTTTCACACAGAATTTAGTGCTTCCCTGAAAGGAGAAATGAGCCCCTCTACATGTGTGAAAAATGAGTGTCCAGATGCACTTAGTGTATCTTAAATGATCACACACAGTTTGAACTGCAATAGAGAAAAGGAAACCTGCCCAGGAAAAGTGAAAGTAAACTCATTTTAAGGAACTGTATTCTGGCTATTTTGAGCAAAATAATCACTCAGCCTAGGCAAGAATCACACTAAAGCCAGTCAGATGAGACCATTTTAAAGACGCTTTAGGAATCTGATAGTTTCTGCCATTAGAAATCAGTGCAGTGAGACACTTGGTCATTTCTCTGCTGCTCTAAAGGTTCCCCTGAATACATATTTTGGCTGCCAGTTAGTTGGGGCTGTTTCCTTTTTTTTTTTTAACAGTGTTGAATGGCAAGTCCCAACACGAAGAGGTGTCAGCACTAACAGAGGCAAGGTGGAAGCTCTCACTGGTAAATGACAGGAGGTTTCACAGCCCCGGCTGGTGTTTGTTTCACCTTGTAACTCGAACCTCCTGAGACTTGGATGACAGCCTCCTTTTGCTAGCTGGGGAGAGCCCTGACGCCTCCTATGCATCCACACGCTCATCTGCTGTGCTTAACACACGGTGTGTTCATTTCTACTAGCCCTGGCCCTCCTAATTGGGAAGCAGATGTTGCAAAGGAAGGTTTGGGAACAGTAGCAAATAATGTATTTTGCTGCCTTTAAACAGCAATGCTCCCAAAAGCAGTTTGAAGAAGGTGTAGGAAGATGGGATACGTGACACCTCACAGACTGTGTGGCGTAGTCAAAATAGCTCCCTGACCTTGAGGAAGAGAGATAATTTTGGTATTTGAGGTCAAAATATAAAGCAGTGGTACTCTGTCTCGCTTGGACCAACAGTTGTGGTATGATACAGCATTTCCAGAGGAAGATTTCACCAGACAACTGTGGAAATTTGGGTGAGATGTAGAGAAGAGTTGATTTAGCAGGGACACGGAGCACCAGCATGTGTTTCTGGACTGTGAAACTGTCATGCTGGCATTTGTATTTTGCCTTGGGGCTTTGTGCAAAATCTGTAATTTGAACAGAAGAAGCCATTTAATGTCCTCAGATGTTTGGGATCCTGGTCTGGGATAAACATCTGTTGCTCCACTCCTCTCCTGTTATGCTGATGTTATTTCAATGACAAATAGGCTGTTGTCATCTCCAGTGGCAATAAATCAGCTTTAGATCAGGCAGAGTAGGAAATGCAGGTTCAGCAAAGAGCAGCAGAGCAACAGGGCATTATTTCTGTCTGCTCCTACATCAAGTGTCCCATTCAGTAAAAGAAAAGCAGCAATCTTGACCTAGCAATTTGGGTGAGTTGGGAATGTGGGAGTCCACTCCAAAGCTGACATTTGCAAGATCAGAGCCTATTAAATCATGCTGCACATAAGTCTTAACTCTATCATGGAAAACTCACCCTAGAGGAGGGGTTATTGTTTATTGTTTCACCCACTGCAAGCTGGTTTTGTCAGTTTGCTTCACCAAGCTAAAAAGCATTTTGGCTTTCCCATAAGTTTAATTTTCATGGGTTTCTCCTGATCTCTGCACACATTCCTGGGGCTATGCCTATCTCCCTCTAGTAATGATCCACTCTGTGCCATGATAGGCGTACTCATAAAGTGCAAGGAGCCTTCAGCTCGGAATTCAAAGGGAAGAAAGCAGATCTGCTGTACCCCCCTGCTCCCTCCCCCTCCACTCCCTACCAGTGTTTGCTTCCAGCAGCTCAGCAAAGAATGAAGCATCAATGACTTCAAGGGTGTTACAGGTCTCTGGTGCACGTCCCCTGCCTCAGCTCTGGCAGTTTCATGCCCAGAAGCCTTGATTTATTCTGAAACTGAGGTCTTGGATATTGGGGATATTAGTAAAATGATTTCAGTAACATTTAATAAAATACTAATCTGTGTTGGTTTTCATGTAATATTTTGACACAGATTTTGATTGTCGATAACAGGGGAGTGAGCTTCTCTTTTAAAAAATCTATTATCCACAGTCACTGCCCTTGCAAAAAAAAAAAAATTACCAAGCAAGCTATTCACTGCAGTCTAGCAAAGAGTTAGAAAAATCTTCCAATAAAGAATGTAATTTATTTGAAAATAAAACAAAAAAGTCACGGGCATGTAAAAGATTCACTAGCAATTTGAGCAGGAAAGACAAAGCACATAATTTCAGCTTTCATGTACCATTCTGATAATGCTAAAATCTTTGCTTTGAATGATTTCATGCAGTTGATTGTATGAAAGGATAATTAGACAAATGGTTTGACAGACTTGAAAACATTTTGGTCATCCTAATCCAAGATATGACATTTTAACTTTGAAGAAAAAAACATCATTTTGGCTTCTTTCTCTCATTTGGGATAACAATAGCATTTGGAGGCTGGAATTCTTTGCAGAATGAAAATGTGACTCCCTAATCAGCCCTGATTTTCAAAGGCAAAGTAAATAGCAATTATCTTAATTTAGAGCACAAAAATAATGCTAAATACTTGGAAAACTTTACTCCTAACAAGTATTGACTGATAGGCAAAGATGTTGTGGAGTATATGGTGACAGGATTTTCTAAAATGGGTTTTAAGAAACATATTATTGAATCCAGATACAATTAATTTTCTCCTAGATTCAAGAGGACAATCTGTGGACCTCTTGAATTCTTTGCTTTTTTTAATTTCTGTGATTAACCATTGTCAATGCCACAACTATTGCATGGCAAAATCAGATTAGAAGGGAGGTGTATGTAGGCAAAAACAGAAGCAATTTTAAAGATTCAGGGAAGTGCTCTCTAGTGACTTCTTTGGGCATATTTTTCCACTAAACTAATCAAATCCATTGGAGTTTTTGGGGAGTTTTGGGGGAGTTTTTGGGTTTTTTTCTCTTTAGTTTGTTTGGTTTGGGTTTGGGTTTGGGTTTGGGTTTGGGTTTGGGTTTGGGTTTGGGTTTGGGTTTGGTTTTTTTCTTACAATCAATTAAAGAGCAAGAGAGCAAGGAAAGTCATCAGATTTACAGCGTTGCTTTCATGGCTAGACGTCTGTGTTCCAGCCTCTTTTACATTCAGGATATTGATATTGGTAAAATTGATAATGAATTATGCTCCTTGAGGCTGTGGTTAATTAAATCAGCCACCCTTTTGTCTTTAGCACAGGCAGCTGGGGATTTCAACTACTTAAATTGTTGAGTCCCACTTTGAGAAAATTCTGCTGTCAGTCAGTCATGCAACTCATTTTACAAAGGTCCTGCATTGTACAAAGCTGTTCACCATTTTTCAGATGGGAGGAAAAAAAGTTTAAAAATAACTAAAAGCATTTTTTAAACACAATCTGTTCGTGGAACATAGAATGTCACAAAAGTGAGTCAGGTCTTTCTCAACCTGTGTTTCTGGTGAAATAGTGCTAAATAGGAAATATTGTCTCCTCTTATCTGGGAGTCAGGAAGTTCTTGGATCTTTAAGTGCTATCATAAAGCAGTCAGGAGAGCACTAGGTGTATTTATGTTCTCACCTTTCCTTGGGAGTAATATGATGGAAATTCCAACGCAGCCTGGTGAGAGGCTGTGGTGACTGAAACACATTCAGGGCTATGGCTGTCTGACAACCACTCTGGGAAAAAATTTCTCCTTCTCCTGTCCTGTGAGAGTCACAGCACTGCTCTGAAGGAAAAAGTGCCCCTAAACACATGGGAGAATGGACAGCAATTGTCACACCTCTGTGTCTGCTGCCCCTTCAAAAAATAATTGAGTAACCCCACTACATAAAACCAAGGCAAGCAAAAAGAGAAGTCACTTTCACAGGTCACCCTATTTAATCCTCATCAGTTGCAATAATACCAAGAACATGCAGGGCTTCTTCTCAAGAAATACAGCACAACTGAACTGGACAAAAGAGACAAAAATGCGATGCCTCCCTCTGAAGTTCACAGGCAAGGTAATAAAATGCAGAAAGATGGGAAAGCACAGGAGAGCAGTGAGCCAGCATTGCTGGCTGTAATCAAACCAGACTATTAAAGTGACACTTCATTTATTTGACAGTGGTTGCACAGCACCAAGGCCTTTGCTGCTCCTCACACTGCCCCAGCTGTGACCAGGAGGGGGATGAGCAAGGATCTGGGAGGTGATGCAGCCAGGACAGTTGTGTCCTGACAGAAAAAAGGGACATTCCAGACCGTGTTCCAGACCATTCCAGACTCCAAAAAGAGCTGTGAAGATGAAGTGATGCCATTTGCCTTCCCAAGTAGCCATCATGCACTAAGGAAACCCAGATTTCCTGGAGATCACGGATACCTGCCTGCCCATGGCATGTGGGGAATGTATTCCTTGTTTTGTCTTATTTGTGCCCACAGGTTTTGCTTCACTTTCTAAACTCTTTATGTCAACACAGAAGGGTTTTTTGCACTTTTACCCTCCTGATTCTCTTCTGCATTCCACTGGGGGGATTGAGCAAACAGCTGCGTGGATTTAAATAGGCAGCATCCTAGATGCATTTAAGGATTTTAGGTTTTTTAAAGAAATGGCAGTTAAGCTCTTCAAAAATCATTAAATAATTAACATTTTTCAATTACATTCTAGTCAGAACAAAATACTATACATGTAGAAAACAATCCTTAAAAACCAGAATAAAGAATGAAGACCAAGTTTTATACCATCTATTTTAAAGTTGCAGCTTATAGGAATAGGAATTTCCTTTCTGGCCCTCATTTGAGCATTGATCAGACAAGGAATATGAAAGTTTTCTTTCATCACTTCAGTAACTTTCAATAAAAATAGCATTTTCCAAACTAAGTCAAATTTATACTGAGTAGACCTATCATTGCCCAAAATTAATTTACTACAAAACAAAGCAGTGCGTTTTTTCCACCAGAACATAAGTACCACTCCACAAAAAGAAAAATTACAGCACAGTTGACTTTTAAATTAAGCTATATAACAATTAGGGATGCAACATTCTGAGGTGGTATTTCAGTTCTCATAGGGATCTTTATTGGACTAAGAAAGACTTAGAGCTATTTTGCTGTTTCTGCCTGTTCTTTCTTGACATAATGAAATTGTTAGATTCTGTGCTTCGCAAAATTGGAAATTTTTGCAGCTCCACTTCTCTTGGGTAAAGTATGTTTTTCAGGAGTTTTGTCCCAGTTCATCTCCCACTGACAATGTTTCTAGGGCAGTGGGCTAAGAGTGGGAATAGGGTGAGGTTTTGCCATTCCTGTGGTCAGGACATCTAAGAAGAAACCATGCCAAGTGACCGATTTGTTTTCTCCTCAAGGAGAGAACTCATGTGCTGTTTCTAAACTGTAAGTTTAGCTTAGATGGAGACAGCACTACAAATGTGAGCTCTACATCTCCTGTAGAAAAAAATGTCATGCAGAGTGGCATTTGTACTGCACCTGTATGTCACACCTCACTAATTCTGCAATGGTAGGAATAAAGAGGAAGAAGGGGTAACTGATATGTGTTCCCTTTTCTGTACTTTGTGCATCCACAGTGATGGACACAACCTCTCTTTGTCTTTATCCTGCTTGCTGACATGCTGTTTGTCAGTTCTCTGCACAGACTTTCCCCAGCTCCCCTTTTTTTAGCCATATGTGATGCTGGAATCCTTCATCTGTTGCATTTAGTGCTATTTTGAAATTAGAAACATTTCCACAAGGCTCTCAAAATGACTGGTTACCCAAATCAGCTGTGTTATCTACTTACCAAAGAATACATATAACAAATTGCAGGATAAACAAATTTAGCTCTTAGCAACTGAACCTTGTATTTTCATTTTTGCTTCGCAGGTTTTGCTAGTAGCAGTTTTATGTTAATAAACTTCAATCAGAAAATAAAATGACAGCTGGTTCACTGTTTTCCGTAAGGGTGGAAAGTTGGACAGAATTTCTATATTGAATCAGGCCTACTGAAAGAAACTCAGTGTGCATCAAAGTTAGTCTTAAAATGTATGTTTACTGTGTTGTCTGTAGAAATAGGGACTATCAAATATTCTTGCCCTAAGCCTGTACCAAAACATTCCCCTGAGTGCAAAGAATATGAAGAGTTAAACACTTCTCAAAACACTACAGACAGAGCACAATACTCTGCACAGAGTATTGATGGTCAAATGAGGACATTATCTTCCCGCTGCCAAAAAATAATTAAAAATACACCACCTTTGATGCACAGTTTGTTTGAGTAATTTTAAAGAGAGTGAAACACAGGAAAGTTTTATTTTTGAGTGACAGAAAACCTGCCTTTATTTGTTCACTGCAGAGCCTCACAGAATTCTTTCTTATCACTGTTTCCTCCCAGAGCATTTAAACTTATTTCTGCATGGCTCTGCATATGCAACAGATGCAAATGCAAAAAGTCTTAAAAAACTATCCCCCAAAATATACTCCAAGTTTCTTAGCACATTCCTTGAATCTCGGTGCTAACTTCTTCATTTCAGCAGTTTTCAAGGATATTTTTACAAATTTCGTGTAAGAGAAACTGAAAGGCTTCCTCTTACACCCAATACCCTCAATCCTTCCCTATGGATTAACATTACTTTCATATGTCTAAAACACTTAGTGACTGGGCACAGACAAACTGTTCATTGCTTCATGGCATAAATTTTTCATTGAGAAGGAAACACATTTAGGCACTTTAAAACTCATTAAATAATTAATGAGTTTCAACTGCAGTAAAAAAACAGAACTAATTACTGATATCTGCCTAGTAAACCTTCTACACTTGGGCTTGTTCTACAAGGACTAATAATTATTTTACAGAGGCCTAGCACCCACCTTCAAATAAGTTAAGATGCAGTTATGAATAGTTTTAAGGCTTAACTCTCATATTCAAGCAGTGACAACTCCTACAATTTCAGGACTCTCTTGCATCCAGCAATAGGAGTCTGGGATTTATAATTGCCTGGCACTGTTGCCAGCCCTTTCAGTTTTTTGGTCTCTAAAGAAAGTCAGATCCAGTGTACCCAAAAGAGTTCAATTGAGCTCTCTCTGACACAGTAGCAACTGAGAGTGATCACCACAACCCAGCACAGCTCCACCCATGCAGAACAGGAGCATTTGCAAGTCTAGGAGGAAATAGAGAGTGTGGAGAAAATTCTGCAGGAAGGGCAGAGGAATCTTCTCAGGTGATTCTCCACGGAAAATGTTTCTTATTGCTAGCATTGATCAGAGATATATTGAGCTTTTGGTACCAGTCTCATATTTCTTGACAATACCAGAGCTTTTACCTACGAGTCTCAGGGAAAATCAGTAGGAAATTCTCATTGCAAAGAGACGAACAGAATGAGTTTGAGTTTTCAAATCTAGAAGTGAATGTTGAAATTTATGCAATAGGCGACTGCTTATAGCTGTCTGTAAAGTAATCCTGCATGATGGTAGATGCTTTGGGCACCTCATGTAAATTTCCCATTGGTTTGTGGAGTTCTTTTTCTCTAATAACCTTGTTGTCTGCATAAAGGTGTGGAAAAAATAAAGAGAGACATTATTTCATGTGTATAAAAAGATTATTTTAATGATGGTTCTTAATGCAGCCCAGTAGGGAAACTTGTTTTGCGCTAGTCCACCTTGCCACCATCAATAAAAGCCAGGTCCATAACCTGCTGCACCAGAGCCCCTTGGGCATGGATTTTATGTTTGGGAAAAA
>VZRF01001295.1:23142-34096 GCA_013396875.1 Vireo altiloquus | reverse complement strand
AAAAATCCAGGCCCTGCTCTTCCAAACAGCTCCGGGGAGATGCTCCAGAAACTCCAAAATCTGAATCCATGGGATAATTTTGGGATAATTAATTTTGAGCGAGAGGCTAGAAAGAGGCACTGGCTGCACACCTGTGGGGCTTTTCCCTGGAATTTCCCACTGTATTGAGCCAACAGGACCCCATAAAAACCCAACAAAAATTCCCTAAATAAATTAAAATTTCCCAAATCCCTAAAATTCCCCAAATCCCTAAAATTCCCGGATCCGAGCTCACCATTTTGTTGAAGTGGTATTTGCAGTATCCACAGTATTTGACGTTGTCCACTTCCAGCACCTCCTCCTCGCACAGGAGCCCTGCCATCTGAGCACTGAAAACACGGGAAAATCAGTGGGAAAACCGGGAAAAATCCCGGGAAAAATCCCCTCCAAGGGCAAAAAAAACCAATCCAGGACACCCCAGCAGGATCTGGAATTTCCCTGCTCTCCTTGGGAATGCTCAGATGGATATAATTCATATTAAATCCTCGAAATCAGGTTTTTCTGCTGGTTTGTCTCGGTTTTTGGGTTTTTTTTAAGGGAAATAGGGGATCATTCCAGCAGAGGGAAAAGGGAATCCATGAAAATCTGGGAATCTCCCTGTTCCTGCTGGTCCTGGTGTTGTTTTCCTGCTCTGGGGGCACTCGAGGATAATCAACCTTTGAAATCCCAAAAATCCCCAGGTGGGATCTGGGTGAGGAACATTCCCAGCTCCTGACTCATCCCTGGACTCCTCTTGGATTCCATAGGCTCCCAGGGAATTCCCAATTCCCTGGAAAAAACCTCGGCCAGGAGGAGGAGGAAGAGGCAATTCCAGCCCTAAATAACCCATGGAGAGATCAACCCCAAACCCCAAATCCCAAACCCCACAAAGCTCCTGGGAATGCAGCCCCAGATTCCAGGGCAGGGGAACGAACATTCCACAGCCTCCAAGGGAATTCCAAAACCTTGGGAATTTGGGTTTTCATTTCCTGGGAATAAACCTTCCCTGTGCTCTTGATTTCCTGGGAATAAACCTTCCCTGTGCCTTCAATTTCCTGGGAATAAACTTTCCCTGTGCCCTCAATTTTCTGGGAATAAACATCCTCCAAACCCTTGATTTCCTGGGAATAAACATTCCCAGTGCCCTCGATTTTTCGGAGCAAACATTCCCTGAGCCCTCAATTTCCCAGGAAACATTCCCAGGATTTCCCTTTCCCTGGAAAAAACTTGACCTTCCCAGTGGGATGAGGAGGAGAAGGAGGAAGAGGCAATTCCAGCCCTAAATAACCCATGGAGAGATCAACCCCAAACCCCAAATCCCAAATCCCAAACCCCACAATGCTCCAGGGAATGCAGCCCCGGATCCAGAGCAGGGTAAGGGAGATGCAGGCAGCATTCCAGAGGCGAATTCCCTCTGGAATTCTCACCAGGTGACGTGGAAGGCCTGGCGGCAGCCATGCCTGTTGCAGGCCATGCAGGCCCCAGACGCTGCTTTGCTCTCCCGGCCTTGCTCCTCGCAGATGTAGCAGGTCTGGAATGCGGAAAAAAAACCAAAACCATGGAAAAAAGTAAATTTTTTTAGCTCTTTTCCAAGAGGAAAAGCCTCCAGGATCTCCTGAATCTCAATGGAATGCGTTAGGCTTTTCCAATTCCATGCTTGCCCACCTTCGGCTCTCCCAGGTTGTGTCGCGACCGTGAGGGAATTTCTGGGATATTTGAGGAGATTTCAAAGAGTTCTGATGAAATTTCGAGGGATTTTGAGGAAATTTTGAGGGATTTTGATGAAAATTCCGGAATATTTCTCAGAGGGATACAAAAAACTTCTCCCTTTTTTCCCTCCTCCCCAAAATCCAACTGTCCAATCCAAATTTGGGGGAACTGATGAGAATTCCATGGATCCAGCTGGCTCCTGGATTTCCTCAAGAAAGAAACTCCTCAAATTCCCATTTTCTCCCCAAAACCCATCGAAATGTGGAGGAACCCACACGGAATTCCGTGGATCCAGCTGGCTCCAGTTGTTCCACCAAGAAACTCCTCGAATTCCCATTTTCTTCCCAAAATCCAACTGTCCCATCAGAACTAACACAGAATTCCATGGATCCAGATGGCTCCTGGATTTCCTTGAGAAAGAAACTCCTCAAATTCCCATTTTCTTCCCAAAATCCAACTGTCCCATCAGAACCCACACGGAATTCCATGGATCCAGCTGGCTCCAGTCGTTCCACCAAGAAACTCCTCAAATTCCAGCAATTTGGGGGGAAAAAAAAAACCCCAAAATTTCCTGGTAAATCCAGCGATTCCCTTGGTGTTTTTTTCAGGAATGGGAGGGGATGATCCCGAAATTCCAGGTTTATTTTTACCTTGTTGAAGCGGTCGTGGGGCACGTACTGGAGCACGATTGGCTCCATGGTGAGCACGTTGGCAAACTGCACCTCGGGGATGTACAGGGCACACACCACGTGGGCCCAGCCTGGAATGGGAAATGGGAAAGTGGGAATTCGGCACGGGAATCAGCCCAAAAAATAAAATAAAACAAAAAAAAATAAACCCCCTCTGTGCCTGAGGGGTGGAATGGGGGTGGTGGGAATGTCAGGAATGTTCAGGGTGATCCAAATCTGGGTTAGTTGGAGTGAGGGTGGAGTCAGCTGGGCAGGGGCCCCAAACCCCATGGAAACTCCATGAAAACTTCATGAAAACCCAATGGAAACTCAATGGAAACTCAATGGAAACTCCATGAAAACCTCATGAAAATCCCATGAAAACTCCATGAAAACTTCATGAAAACTCCATGAAAACTCCATGAAAGCTCCATGAAAACCCAATGGAAACCCAATGGAAACTCCATGAAAACTCCATGGAAACTCAATGAAATCCCAATGGAAACCCAATGGAAACCCAATGGAAACTCCATGAAAGTTCCATGAAAACTCCATGAAAACCTCATGGAAACTCCATGAAAATTCCATGAAATCCCAATGGAAACTCCATGAAAACTTCATGAAAACCCAATGGAAACTCAATGGAAACTCAATGGAAACTCCATGAAAACCTCATGAAAATCCCATGAAAACTCCATGAAAACTTCATGAAAACTCCATGAAAACCCAATGGAAAACCCAATGGAAACTCCATGAAAACGCCATGAAAACTCCATGAAAACTCCATGAAGAGTCCATGAAAACCCAATGGAAACTCCATGAAAACCTCATGAAAATCCCATGAAAACTCCATGAAAACCCAATGGAAAACCCAATGGAAAACCCAATGGAAACTCCATGAAAACTCCATGAAGAGTCCATGAAATCCCAATGGAAACTCCATGAAAACCTCATGAAAAACCCAAGAAAACTCCATGAAAACCCAATGGAAAACCCAAAGGAAAACCCAATGGAAACTCCATGAAAACTCCATGAAGAGTCCATGAAATCCCAATGGAAACTCCATGAAAACCTCATGAAAATCTCATGAAAATTCCATGAAAACTCCATGAAAACTCCATGAAGAGTCCATGAAAACCCAATGGAAACTCATGGAAAAACCTCTGGGATGGGGCTCAGATCCCACTGCAATCCCAAAAACTGGGAATGATTCCTGTGGGATCAAACCCCAAAAAATTCCACTTTTGGGGCACATTTTTGACTCCAACCCAAGGTCCGGCAGGGGAAAGATTAGCTCCAAAAAGTGAATTTTACCCCAAAAACGCAGAGAGTTGAGATCCTTTTGGAGGCTCCAGGATTTTTCCAGGTGGGAAGATCCTGGCTGGGATCCTCCAATGCTCACCTCCATTGTCTGTGCGCTTCAGGGCTCCATCCTTGTGGGGACACAGCTCACACCTCTGAAAGCAAGGGGAAAGCACCAAAACTCACCAAATCCCATCCATAAAACCCGAATTAATTCTAATTTAATCGATAAAACTCGAATTAATTCTAATTTAACCGATAAAATTCTGATTTCATCAAATTTAATCGATAAAATTCCGATTTAGTCAAATTTAATTGATAAAACTCGAGTTTAATCAAATTTAATGGATAAAATTTCATCAAATTTAATCTATAAAATTCCAATTTCATCAAATTTAATTGATAAAACTCAAATTTAGTCAAATTTAGTGGATAAAATTCAAATTTAATCAAACTTAATCGATAAAATTCCAGTTTCCTCAAATTTAATGGATAAAACTTGAATTTAGTGAAATTTAATTGATAAAACTCCAATTTAATAAAATTCAATTGATAAAATTCGAATTTAATCAAACTTAATCGATAAAATCCCAATTTTGTCAAATCCAATCGACGAAATCTGAATTTAATCAAACTTGATCAATGAAATTCCAATTTCATCAAATTTTAATCCACGACATTTAAATGGAATTGACTCAATTCTGCCTTCAGGAGCAGAAAATCAACAATTCGACTCCAAAAAACCAAAATTGTGCCCAGAGAGGGGAGAGGGACTGAGGTGGATTTTGGGGGAAAAAAACATCGAAAAAAGCAAAAAAAACTGAGGGGAGAAATTAAAAAAAAAAATTTAAAAAAAATTTTAAAAAAATTTTAAAAAGGAGGGCAAAGCTTAGCTTTTGGGGCTTTTTTTAGGACCTTTTTTAGGACCAGTTTTAGGTCTGGTTTTAGGACCTTTTTTAGGCCTGGTTTTAGGACTGGTTTTAGCCTCAGTTTTAGGCTCGGTTTTAGGACCTTTTTTAGGCCTGGTTTTAGGTCTGGTTTTAGGCTCAGNTATTTAGGCCTGGTTTTAGGACCTTTTTTAGGACCAGTTTTAGGACCTTTTTTAGGCCTGGTTTTAGGGGCTGCGGTTGAGGAGTAAAACCGAAAGTTGTGACTCAGAGAGGAGAAGAAATCGAAGTTTTCATCTCTTTTTTGCTGCCATTTCCTTCCTCCTCTCGAGATGTTTTTTTCCACCCTCATGACCTCCCCAGGGAGGAAATTTCAGCTGTGAGGTCACAGAGAGCAAAAATCCTGAGAGCTACTCAAAGCCAGGGCAGAACATTGATAAATGTAAATGTAAATACAAATATAAATATAAATATAAATATAAATATAAATATAAATATAAATATAAATATAAATATAAACACAAATATAAAGATAAATATAATTATAAATANATGTAAATATAATATATAAATATAGAAATAAATCAAAATAAAAATATAAAGAAATATAAATGTAAATATAATATATAAATATAGAAATAAATCAAAATAAAAATATAAAGAAATATAAATGTAAATATAATATATAAATATAGAAATAAATCAAAATAAAAATATAAAGAAATATAAATGTAAATATAATATATAAATATAGAAATAAATCAAAATAAAAATATAAAGAAATATAAATGTAAATATAATATATAAATATAGAAATAAATCAAAATAAAAATATAAAGAAATATAAATGTAAATATAATATATAAATATAGAAATAAATCAAAATAAAAATATAAAGAAATATAAATGTAAATATAATATATAAATATAGAAATAAATCAAAATAAAAATATAAAGAAATATAAATGTAAATATAATATATAAATATAGAAATAAATCAAAATAAAAATATAAAGAAATATAAATGTAAATATAATATATAAATATAGAAATAAATCAAAATAAAAATATAAAGAAATATAAATGTAAATATAATATATAAATGCAAATATAAATATAATATACATACACATGAACATGAATATATAACAAACTCTTGCTATACACAACATTTAGTTTCTCTGTCCTAACTTCAGTGATCTGTTTAAAGAATTTATTAATAATTACATTCAATTCGTTAAAAAAAACCCAAAACAACATTTGCCAACCTTTCATCTCCTTCCCCTTTAACTTTAAAAAATCCCCAAAAAATTGGGATAACCCAAAAAATTTGGGATAACCCAAAAAATTTGGGATAACCCCAAAATTTCTGCTGTCCATCCCAGGATTGTTCCACACTCACCACCCTGGCTGCTCTCTCCTGGGATTCACATTTCCGGCAGAACCAAGGCCCAGTTGGGACCTGAACAATTCCATAGCAAGCTGGGGGAAAAAAAAAAAGCAAAAATAACAAATTTAACCATCTTTAAATCCATTTTTTTTTCATTTCTCAGGGGTTTATAAACATTTGGGTCAGCCTGGAAAATTCCCTGTTCATGGAGGAACTGGATGAGCTTAAGGTCATTTCCAATCCCAAGCATTTCATGATTCCAAACCTAAAAATTATATCCATAATATATATATTTTATTTTTTAAATTTCCTTTTCCGGTCTCCACTCCCAGCAAAACCAGGGAAAAATGGGGAAAAACAGGAAATAAACAGGGAAAACAGGGAGAGAAAGAGGGGAGAAAAGCAGAAAAAATGGGAAAAAAACAGGGAAAATAGGGAAAAGGGGAAAAATATGGGAAAAAGCAGGAAAAATGGGAAAAAAGCATGGAAAAAGCAGGGAAAGTGGAAGTCCCTGGAAGCTCTGAGTCCATCTTTAGCCCTGGGCTGAGGGCCAAGAATGAGAGCTCAGCTGGAGGCAGGGAGGAGCTGCCAGGGGAAAACAGGGAGGAAAACAAGGAAAAAAATGTGGAATATGAGCAGAAAAACACAACTCAGAGATGTCCCAAACTCCGTGATCCGAGGCCTGATTCTCCTGGCAGGGTTCTGTGATCATCTCGGAGTTTTTTTAATGGAAAATTTGGCTCCAAAATGAGGCAGGGGGGAAAAAAAAGTGGAAAATGAGTTGAAAATGCAATTTGGAAATGTTCTCAACTCTCCTGTTCGAGGCCTCGTTCCCTGTTGGATGATTCTGGGAACATCTCGGATTTTTTTTGCTGGAAAAATTGTGTTCCAAAGAGGCCAAAAAATAAAAAAACATTTTAAAAAAAGAGACAAAAAAAAAGCAGAATGTGATCAGAAAATACAATTTATGGATGTCCTTAATCCCTTACTGGAGCTCTCATTCCCCTTTGCATGGCTCTGTCAACATCTTGGACTTTTTTTTAATGGAAAAAACTGGGGGGAAAACACTGCAAAACACCCCAAAAACAAGAGAAAAAAAAAAGCAGAATATGAGCTGAAAATATGATTTTTAAAAGTCCTTAACCCCTTACTGCAGCCTCCACCTCCCTCCCAGTGCTTTTGTTGACATTTTGGGGCTTTTTTTCCCCCTCAAGAATCAGCCCCAAAACGCAGCCACTAAAAAACCAAACATTTTGTTTGTTTTTATTTTTAAAATTCACAGTTTTCCCCCCTCAAGCCACCATTCCCAAGCCAACTCCAGGTTTTTTTTCCAGGGAAAGGAGATCCAAGCAACCCCAAATCACTGTGGGACCTCCCGGGAGGAGCCCAGAAGTTTCCTCTGTGGGTTTTGGGTTTGGTTTTTTTATGGTTTTTTGCTGTTTCAGAAATAAAAAGCCTCCCCAAAGCCGCGGTGGTTGGGCCAGGCTCCAAACTGGGGCACGAGGAACTCCCAGAGTGGAATCACCACATCCTGGAGGGCTCCCAAAAAACCCCCAAACAGCCTCCGGAGCCTTCCCAGCCCCGAACGAGATCCCAGCCCAGGCTGGGCACTGATCCTGACCCTCGGGAATGATTCCTTCGCCTCGGGAACAACTCCTGACCCTCGGGAATGATTCCTGACCCTCGGGAATGATTCCTTGGCCTCGGGAACAATTCCTGACCCTCGGGAATGATTCCTTGGCCTTGGGAACTCTTCCTGACCCTCGGGAATGATTCCTTGGCCTCGGGAACAATTCCTGACCCTCGGGAATGATTTCTTCGCCTTGGGAACTCTTCCTGACCCTCGGGAATGATTCCTTGGCCTCGGGAACAATTCCTGACCCTCTGGAACTGGTCTGGGAAAATCTGGAGCTGTTCCTGACCCTTGGAAACTCTTCCTGCCCCTCTGGAGCTGTTCCTGAATATTTGAAACCCTTCCTGACCCTCTGGAACTGCTCTGGGAAAATCTGGAGCTGTTCCTGACCCTAGAAATTGTTTCTACCCCTCTGAAACTCTTCCTGCTCCTCTGGAGCTGTTCCTGAATATTTGAAACTCTTCCTGCACCTCTGGAATTGTTCTTGAATATTTGAAACTCTTTCTGACCCTCTGGAACTGTTCCTGAATATTTGAAACTCTTCCTGACCCTCTGGAACTGGTCTGGGGAAAATCTGGAGCTGTTCCTGATCCTCAGAAATTGTTTCTGCCCCTCTGAAACTCTTCCTGCCCCTCTGGAATTGTTCCTGAATATTTGAAACTCTTCCTGCACTTCTGGAGCTGTTCCTGAATATTTGAAACCCTTCCTGCCCCTCTGGAACTGGTCTTGAATATCTGAAACTCTTCCTGACACCCTGGAATTGTTCTTGAAAATCCAGAACTCTTCCCACCCCTCCTGGAACTCTTCTCACCTCTCCTGGAACTCTTCCTGACCCTTAAAAATTGTTCCTTCACTTCTCAAACTGTTCCCACCCCTCTGGAACTGCTCTTGAAAATCTGGAACTGTTCCTGCCCCTCTGGAACCATTCCCGACCCTTAGAACCTCTTCCTGAACTTCTCAAGCTGTTCTTGATCCTCTGGAATTGTTCCTGACCCTCTGAAACTGTTCTTGAAAATCTGGAACTGTTCCTGACCCTCCTGGAATTGTTCTTGAATATTTGAAACTGGTCCTGACCCTCCTGGAACTCTTCCTGACCCTTTGAAACTCTTCCTGCACCTCTGGAATTGTTCTTGAGTATTTGAAACTGTTCCTGCACTTCTCAAACTGCTCCTGACACTCTGAAACTGTTCCTGAGCCTCTGGAACTGTTCCTGCCCCTCCTGGAACTCTTCTTGACCCTCAGAACCTGTTCCCGAGCCTTTGAAACTTTTCCTGCACCTCTGGAATTGTTATTGAACACTTGAAACCCTTCCCGTCCCTCTGGAACTGGTCTAGAATATTTGAAGCTGTTCTTGAGCCTCTCAAACTGTTCCTGCAGGTCTGGAAATGTTCCTGACCCCCTGGAATTGTTCCTCCATATCTGGAACTGTTCCTGACCCTCCTGGAACTGTTCCTGAAAACCTGGAACTGTTCCTGACCCTCCTGGAACTGTTCCTGACCCTCCTGGAACTGTTCCTGACTCTCCTGGAACTGTTCCTGACACTTTGAAACTCTTCCTGCACTTCTCAAACTGCTCCTGACCCTCTGGAACAGTTCTGGAATATTTGAAATCGTTCCTGAGCCTCTCAGACTGTTCCTGCCCTGCTCGGTGTCCCCTCGGTCACTGCCTGAGCAGGGACACCCCAAAAACAGGGACAGCAAAAGGAACCCAAGGTCCAGCATTGATCCCTGAGCCGGACAGTGACCATGGACAGGGGATGGACACAGGGAGAGGGATGGACAGAGGGAGAGGGACAGGGAGAGGGAGAGGGACAGGGAGAGGGACAGGGATGGACACAGGGAGAGGGACAGGGATGGACACAGGGAGAGGGACAGGGATGGACATAGGGACAGGGATGGACACAGGGAGAGGGACAGGGAGAGGGACAGGGAGAGGGAGAGGGACAGGGATTGACACACGGACAAGGATGGACACAGGGAGAGGGAGANAGGGACAGAGACAGGGACAGGGATGGACACAGGGAGAGGGAGAGGGACAGGGAGAGGGACAGAGACAGGGACAGGGATGGACACAGGGAGAGGGATGGACACACGGACAGGGATGGACACAGGGAAGGGAGAGGGACAGGGATAGGGACAGGCACAGGGAGAGGGATGGACACAGACAGGGATTGACACACGGATAGGGCTGAACACATGGAACAGGGATGGACATAGGGACAAGGATGGACACAGGGCCAGGGCCGGAGCTGGATCATGCTCAGGACCAGAGCTGGACACAGGGCCAGGGCTGGACACAGGGACAGGGCCGGAGCCGGGGGCAGCCAGAGCCAGGAGCGAGCACGGGGAAGGGACGGAGAGGAGCAGGAGGAGGCCGGAGATGCGCCGGGAGATGGATGGGATAACAGGAGCCGGGAAATCGGGAAATGGATGGGATAACAAGAGCCGGATGGGATAACGAGAGCCGGGAAAACATCGCGGCCCGAGGAGCGCGGAACCCTCGGCAAAGAGCCGGACACACCGAGCCCGCACCGCCGCTCTCGGCCGCCGGGACCCATCTTAGCCCGCAATTATTGTTGTTGTTGTTATTGCTGCTCACGGAGCCGAGCGCAAACTTTGCGGGCCCTGCACCGTGCGCGAGGGGCGAGCTGGAGTGATTTAAAATGCAAATGGCCCGTGAGGAGGCCGGGAGAGGAGGAGGAGGAGGAGGAGAGGAGATTCCAAGTTCGAAGGTCAAACAGATGTCTCCAGGCTGTGGAAAGGGCTCCCGGGCTCTGGGAAGCTGAGCTCGCTGTCCACTGCGTTGTTGTTTCTGTTGAGCGCCGTTGACCCCACCGGGCAGCCCCCAGCTCGCTTCTGGAGTCCGTCGGGCTCGGGGTCGTCTTCGGCGCCGTCAAGGAATGGTGTCCGAGGCTCGTCTTCCTCCAGGATGAACTCCGGGTGAGTCA
Source organism: Vireo altiloquus (assembly GCA_013396875.1). NCBI lineage: Eukaryota > Metazoa > Chordata > Aves > Passeriformes > Vireonidae > Vireo > Vireo altiloquus. The sequence continues at coordinate 23,541 of VZRF01001295.1, read as the reverse complement.
TGAAGTTATGGATGGAGCTTCTGGATTCGGGTTTCTCGAGGCCTTCGTAGAGGGAGCTACGGAACGCATTCACCACTTTGATCTTGGGCGGCGTGGGGAGTGTGGGGGGAGAGAGGAAAAAAACAAAGCATGGGTCAGTCGGGTGGTCTGAGGGTGAGAGTCGCGGGAGAAAGTGAAAATAAATGGTGGAAGACAACCACGGAACAAAAAAAATGAACAGCAGAACAAAAAAATGAACAAAACCACCACGGCAACAAAAAAACCACCACTGAACAGACAGCTCGGTCAAAAATGAGACATCTACGGTGAGCTGGGATCGGAGTCAGGCACTACAGGAGGGGAAGGGTTGGTGGGAAGCCACCGGCTACGGGGCGGCCTCAGAAGCTGCAAGAAAAGACA
>VZRF01001294.1:2237-14434 GCA_013396875.1 Vireo altiloquus | reverse complement strand
GTGGGTGGGTGGGTGTCCCATGGGTGTCACCTGTGAGAGCTGGTGGGTGTCCCATGGGTGTCACCTGCCAGCCAAGGCTCCAGGTCACCACAGCTGAAGTTTGCAGCTCCCATCACTTGGGGTTGCTCAGTGAGGTTGAAGAGTCAGGAGGGAAATGTTTCAGGGGTCTGGCTCTGCTAATGAGTGCAGAGGGGCAGCACTAACGAGCTCTGGGGGTGCAGGCGATGGAGCCCTGGGGAAAGCTGGGTTTTGGTGGCAGGGTGCTGAGGGTGATGGAATCCAGAGTGGTTTGGGCTGGAGGGACCTCAAATCCCACCCAGAGCCACCCCTGCCCTGNTCCCTCCATGCCTTGTCCCCAGTCCCTCTCCAGCTCTCCTGGAGCTCCTTTAAGGCCCTGCCAGGGGCTCTGAGCTCTCCCTGGAGCTTCTCCTCTCCAGGTGAACACCCCCAGCTCTCTCAGCCTTTCCTCCCAGCAGAGCTGCTCCATCCCTTGGATCACCCTGGAGCCCTCTGGGCTCTCTCCAGCAGCTCCTGCCTGTGCTGGGCCCAGGGCTGGGGCAGCTCTGCAGGTGAGGTCTCACCTGAGCAGGGCAGAGGGGCACCACACCCCTCTCCTGCTGCCCTTGTGCTGGGATGAGCCCAGGATGGATTGGGCTTCCCACACCGAAAAGATTTCGGGTAAACTTTGACCAAATGTTTGCTTTGGGTGCTGTAATGGGTCCAAAAAAATCTTGCAACCGGGAAATGGAAGTTTCTGTTTCTGCTGCTCGGTGTTGCTTGGGCAGAGGGAGGTTTTGGGGCGAGAAATGGGAAGTTTGGAGGTTGGGATTGAACAGTGGGAAGTGAGGGTTGGTTTGGGATGGTGCAGCAAGGGAGAAGGAGCTGCTGCCCTCCCAAATGCTTCCCTCATCCATAACAGGTCTGTGCCAGGCTGGAGCGTGGCACAGCGGCTGGGAGAGCTAATTCATGCAGCAGCCTCAGGAATCGGGATGTCACCATAATTAATTGATTAATTCCCCTCTGGAGGAGAGAAATAGGTGGATGATGAGGAGGTCAGGGCCTGCCCACGTGTGAAAGAAGGCGTTTTGGGGAAGCAGTTCCAGCTTCAGGCCCCCGTCAGCAGCTCCAGTGACCTCGGATCTTAAGGCTTGTTTTTATTTCCTGAAGAGATGAGCACGAGCCAGGCTTTGGAGTTTGTCTGCTCCTGGGATTGCCTCGGTGTCCGGTAGTGCTTCAGTGAGCAGACAAGGCCCTGGTTTTGGGAGGGTCCAACTCCAGCCTAAATTCCCTTGTTCTGGGCTTGGGCATTGCATGTTACTGGAGCGAGAAGGGGTAGAAGGTTGTGCTGGGAGTAAATACAGCAGAGGACCTGGTTAATGGTTCTCCAGAGCTCTGGAATGTCACCAGAGATCCAGGAGAGCACCAGGCCTGCCCTGGGCTCCAGTGGGGATCTCCCCTGGATTTCTGCAGAGGGATTTTGGAGGAAGAGGGGGAAGTACCTCCCCAGCGTAAGTGATTTGTACAACGTCTCTGCCTCCCTGACGCCTTCCTTGGTGCTCACTGGGATAAACACCAGCCAGGGCTTATCTTGTTATTCCTTGCCCGGATCAGCCGAGCTCGGAGCTGCCAGTGTTTGTTGTGCTTGGAGAGTCCTTGCTGGGGGGACAACACCTCGTTTGTAGCCAGGGCATTGCAGGTGCTCCCAAAAGGGTCTCTGGGCAGCAATGTGGGCTGCTTTGGGCCCCCTGTGCTTGGCAGTGTCCTGGAGAGCTGCTTTTGCCTGGAATGTGCATCCATTCCTTTCCACAACCCGTAGGAATCCCTTCCTGAAGGACACGGTGCTGGGACGCTGAGGGTCTCCAGCCCCCCAGGAGCATCCCCAGGTATCAGCTCTGTGGCTGGGGCTGCTCTTTGGGACACCAGGGAATGTGGGATCCGAGTGCCAGCTCCGTGTGCTGGGGTCTGTGCCTGCATTCCAGGGGCATCACAGATCCTCTTTGCTGTTTCCCTCGGGGGTGGGGTAGGGAGGGTGGCTGTGATGGGGCTGCAGCTCAGTTCCCATGGCATCCCTGTCCACAAACGCGGCCGAAATGTCAGAGAACAGAGTCTCCTTCAGGCTGTTTGTTTGTTCTGGTCCCGCTTGGCGTCCACAAATAATAGCCCTAAAAATAGGCGTGTGAGATCCCTCGAGATCTGTGGGGAGGGGGTTCTGCACGGGGACACGAGCCAGGCTGGGGATTTGGTGACACCGACGAGTTTCTCTGGGAATTGGGGGCTGGCAGGGCCCCCGAGGTGATGGATAACTGAGGTTTGTCAGAGTTTGACCTGTGCAGGTCCTCGGGTGCCACCTCCAGCTCATGCCTTCGGTGCTTGTAGTGCCTTTGGCGCTCGCCCTCCGAGTCAGCTCCTAATTTTATCTGTCCCCCCACACGGTGACAGCGTGACACTGTGCAGGGGGAGTGACGCCAGCCAGCGGCCGGGATTTGGTTTTAATTAAAAATGAGCAGTGCCGAGGTGATTGTGCTGTTAAATCGGTGCAGTGATCCCTGTCACGAGCTGCGGGGCTGTCTGTGCTCGTGCTGTTCCAGCTCTCCATTCCTGCAATTCCAAACGTCCCAGTCATGCACGCCGAGCTCCCTGGAAAACGCAGAGTCACTCCCCGTGTTTAAAACAAAGCACCCGGAGGGGCGTGGTGGCGGCAGCTGCTTTCCACCGTGTTTAAACACAAAAAGAAGCTTTTTCTACCCAAAAGTTCGATTGCTATCCGGAGGCAGCTGGAATCCCTTCAGCAGTGCTGGAATTCCGTGGCTCCCGCAGGACTGGCAGGGTGGGCTGGGAGGGATCGCCGTGTTTTGGGTGTGAACGGCTGGTTTGTGTCATTCTGCCAAGGTTTCTGCGTGTGTGTGGAGAGCACAGTGCTTGGAGCTCGGGGAATATCTGAGCTGCTCCTCGCTTTGCTCCTTGTGCCAGCCTGGTGTGGGCACAGCCCAGGGCAGTGCTGGGACACCTCCAGTGCTGCGACCCTCGGGACAAGAAGGGACTGGAGAATATCCAGGGAAGGGAATGGAGCTGGGAAGGGTCTGGAGCCCCAGGAGAGGCTGAGGGAGCTGGGAAGGGTCTGGAGCCCCAGGAGAGGCTGAGGGAGCTGGGAAGGGTCTGGAGCCCCAGGAGAGGCTGAGGGAGCTGGGAAGGAGCTCAGCCTGGAGCAAAGGAGGCTCAGGGGGGACCTTGTGGCTCTGCACAAGTCCCTGACAGGAGGGGGCAGCCGGGGGGGGTCAGGCTCTGCTGGCAGGGAACAGGGACAGGAGGAGAGGGAACAGCCTCAGGCTGGGCCAGGGGAGGCTCAGGGTGGACAGCAGCAGGAATTTGCCCATGGAAAGGGTGGAAATTCAGGCCTTGGAAGTGCCCAGGGAGGTTTGGAGTGCCCATCCCTGGAGGTGCCCAAGGAATTGCTGGAGTGGCACTGAGTGCCCCAGGGTGGGGACAAGGTGGGGATCAGGCTCAGGCTGCACTCAGTGATCCTGGAGGTCTTTTCCCACCTTGGTGATCCTGTGTGGTTTTGGTGAGGAGCTCCTGGAGCACGCAGCAGCCTCTGGGTGTGTGGGCAGTGGTTTGGGCTCCAGGACTGTGCCTCTGCTCCGTCACCTCTGGGAGTTCTGGGGGCACTGGAGACAAAGACACACCAAGAGCTTTGCCACCAGCGACCTGCTCAGAGTGGGAAGGAGTGAAACTGTGACAGAACCGTGGTGGTTTTCAGGGGCTCCTCGGCAGAAGTTTTTGTGTTGAGCAGAGTGAAGAGCTTCATTTAACTCTGCTGGGGAGGCCCCAGGTTGTGTTGGGAGTGTCCGGAGCGTGTGAGGGTGTGCAGGGCTGTCCCTGACAGCTGGGTGACAGTGACAGGAGTCACCTGGGGATGGCTGACAGTGACACAAGTCATGGTGACAGTGACAGGAGTCACCTGTGGATGGAAGACAGTGACACTCTCAGGTGGTGTTTTCCCCCTTCCTGGTTAAACTGGGACACTCCCAGGTGTTGTTTCCCCCTCTTTCCTCGATGATTCAATCAAACACAAAGAGCTGTTTTGGAGCCTCTTTTAACGGAGCTGTCGCGAGGATCTGAAAGTACCAACGGGGTCAGGGCAGGTCACCCACGGGAGGGTGAGAATCTGGCTGTGTTCTCCTCCTCAGCCCAGTTCCTCTGCGTAATTGCTGTGGTTGCCACACCTGGTCACCCTTTGCCACACCAGGCCACCCTTTCCTTACCTGGCCACCCTTGCCACAGCTGGCCACCCTTAGCAGCACCTGGCCACCCTTTGGCACCCCTGGCCGCCCCTGCAGAGGTGCTGCTGGCCGNCTCTTTCCTCGATGATTCAATCAAACACAAAGAGCTGTTTTGGAGCCTCTTTTAACGGAGCTGTCGCGAGGATCTGAAAGTACCAACGGGGTCAGGGCAGGTCACCCACGGGAGGGTGAGAATCTGGCTGTGTTCTCCTCCTCAGCCCAGTTCCTCTGCGTAATTGCTGTGGTTGCAACACCTGGGCCACCCTTGCCATGCCTGGGCCACCCTTTGCCTCACCTGGCCACCTTTTGCCATGCCTGGGCCACCCTTGCCACACCTGGCCACCCTTAGCAGCACCTGGCCACCCCTTGCCGCACCTGGCCACTCTTTGCCTTACCTGGNAGTACCAACGGGGTCAGGGCAGGTCACCCACGGGAGGGTGAGAGCCTGGCTGTGTTCTCCTCCTCAGCCCAGTTCCTCTGCGTAATTGCTGTGGTTGCCACACCTGGTCACCCTTTGCCACATGAGGCCACCTTTCCTTTCCTGGCCAACCCTTGCCACAGCTGGCCACCCTTAGCAGCACCTGGCCACCCTTTGGCACCCCTGGCCGCCCCTGCAGAGGTGCTGCTGGCCGGGGCAGAGGCTCTGTCAGGCTCTCTCGGGGTCATTAAGGCGTCGTTCCACCGAGGGTTGGTGACTCGTGGAAGGTGAGGAGCAGCACGGGGCAGGGCAGGGGCAGGGCAGGGACATCTCCCGACAGGAATGTGGCCCTGCCGGCCTGCCCCTCCTGCAGCTCTGCTCCCCCTGGAACTGCAGCTGCTGCTCTGCCCGGCGGGACCTGGGAATTCCTCCCCTGGAATTCCTCCCGTGGGTTTTGCCTCGGAGAGGTTTCTTTCCTGGCCGAAGGGATTAAAAAGAGCCATGAGCCCTGATCCTGCTGTGCATGTGCTCCTGGGTACTGCAAAATACTCGTGGTGGCTTTGCTTTTCTCAGCGATTGTCCATGGTGGCTTTGCTTTTCCCATCAGTTATCCATGCTGGCTTTGCTTTTCCCATCAGTTATCCATGCTGGCCTTGCTTTTCCTGCCTCTCGACTCCCCAGCGATCCTCAGAGGGAGTCACACACTCCCTACCTGTAGAAGGATGATGATGTTGGCCCTAGCTAGGGCCTGGTCCTTCCAGGAAAGACTCAGAGTTCATGGATTGATCAGAAGGCTTTATTTATAGATAGATATTATTAAAAAGATGATTGAGAGAGAGAGATCGAGCAGCTTCCTCCAGCAGGTTCAGGAGCTGCAATCATCTCTGTGTGTCTGTCTGTCTGTCTGTCCAGCACCAGAATGGAATGAACAGGAACAGAGAGATCTTCCATTGGTCAGGCAAACACCTCACCATAAACATTTCTCATATTTACATTCTTTTCTCCTGGGAAACTACAGAGAGCTCCCTTTAGAAATGGAGTTAACTGTTTAGAATTGAAGACAGGTTAGGAAGGAGATTGCTTTCTTCAGCTTTTCTCTGAAATTTCTCAGAAACTCACTGCCAAGTCGAGACCACACCTAACCCCTCTGTAGGTCAGCATTCGGAAGAGTGCAGTTAAATGTGTGCCCAGATGGGCTCCAACTCCGACCTCCAAACCGAGACTGGTGTTCATTTTATTAAAAACTTGATGTTTTTACTTTTCTCCCCTCCTTCTCTAGGAAATAGACAGACGGTTGGAAAAGAAGCTGAAGATCACGCAGAAGGAAAGGTAAAATCCTGATTTTCCTGAGGTGCTGTTGGACAGCTGGAGGTGTGGGAGGAGAGGGGAAAGAGCCTCCAGGCAAGCTGGGAGCACTGGGTTGGAGTTGGGAATTTGGGAATCCTGGTTCCTGTGCCGCTGGGTGGCCCTTTGGAGCCACGGCAGGGCAGCACAGAGCTCTGGGAGGGGGATTTGGTTTCAGAGGCAGCTCCTCCAGAGGCAGCTCCTCCAGAGGCAGCTCCTCCAGAGGCAGCTCCAGCGTGGGGGAAGCTGTGTGAGCAAAAGGGGAGAGAAATGTGTGAGTCAGGTAAGGGCAGCTCCTGCTCCTGGACTGACTTGCTGCGTCTTGCATCGGGGAGAGTTCCTCCTCCTGCTCCCTCCGGGTCGGGGCAGGGCTGTGTTCTTGCCTCCTGCCACAAATGTTTCTGGTCGCTGCTGACAAGCCCTTTGTTGTTTGGATTTTCTTTTCCCCTTTGGTTGTTAAAGAGTCCTGGGGTTTATTCTGAGTTCCACGCAGAAAAGGAGCTGTAAAACATTCGGGTGGTGAGGTGGGGCCGAGGCTGGCTCTGAGGAGTGCAAGGGCAGGGTTGGAGTGAACCCTGGCGAGAGGAGCCCTAAAAATCCTTGCAGGGAATAAAATCAAGGTGCTTCTACCACTATCTTTGACTAGAACTGCTAAAACTTTACCAATCATCTGTTCCCTTTCCTCCAGTGGAGCTCGCTGGTGTCAAACGCAGCAGGGACTGATTTTTCCATCCCTCTCCGAGCTAATCCACCACTCTCGTTTAGAGTTACAACTATAACGAGGTCTTTAATTATTCCAGGCTGCTCTTAATCACAGCAAGGACATCGGAGCAGGAGGAACTCGCAGGCCGGGCGGAGATAAACCCCCCGCGGAAAACGAGCGCCGCCCACCCAATGTTTTTCTTTCCAACAGCAGAAAGTCCAAATCCCCTCCCAAAGTGCCGATCGTGATCCAGGACGAGAGCCTCCCCGCGGGGCCTCCGCCCCAGATCCGCATCCTCAAGAGGCCCACGACCAACGGCGTGCTGAGCAGCCCTCTGTCCGCCACCCGCCCTGCCTTCCCCGTCAAGTCGCTGGCGCAGCGCGAGGCTGAGTACGCCGAGGCCAGGAAACGCATCCTGGGCAGCGCCAGCCCCGAGGAGGAGCAGGAGAAGCCCATCCTGGACAGGTGAGAGCTTGTTGCCTTTCCCTGGTCTTAAAATTCAAACCAAATGGGGGAAAAAAAAGGGGTTTTTACCTTGGTGTTTATTTCAGGATCTTTGGGTGCGGTGTGTGGTCCGGGTGGAATGCACAGAAATGCACACACAGCCCTCACACCCCAAAATACACACACTTATAGGCCTTGCAAAATTAACATATTTATCAAAGATTCCCCAATGAGAGGCTGGAGTGAACCCCTCTTTCTGAAGAACCTTCCCCTTGGATGGGTTTATTTTAGTTTCCAAAATGTGTTCTGGAGAGGCCCTTGGTGTCTGGGGCTCCCAGGATGTTTGCTCTCCTGGTTTAACGGTGCCGTGGGGCTGAGCTGAGTTATCAGCCTTGGGAAGTCACAGTGTGTGGGCTAAAAGCACTGAGAATACATCAAACTGTAACAGAGTGTGTGAGAGGTGTGTAAAAGAAAAAGCAAAAAGTCATCCTGGCATCAAGAACATTCCCAGGGGCTCCTGGGCAATTCGTGCCTGCTGTGAGTGGGGCTGAGCTCCTGGGGGAGAGCAGCCAGGAGAGAGCAGGACTCTGTTAGCAGAGCCTCGGCTCGGTGGGAGGGAGGGGAAGTGCCTGACAAGGCTGGAAATGGTGGAATCCTTGAGGCTGGAAGAGCCCTGTGAGATGGCAGAGTGCAGCCACTGACTGGCAGGGCTGTGCTCCTCACCTCCACTGCCTATGGAATGCTGCCAGGGATCCAGGGGCAGCCACAGCTACTCTGGGCGCCCTGTGCCAGGGCCTGCCCACCCTCCCAGGGAAGGATTGTTTCCCAATATCCCACCCATCCCTGCCCTCTGGCACTGGGAAGCCATTCCCCCTTGGCCTGTCTCTTGTCCCCAGTCTCTCCCTCTTCCCTGCTGGCCCCTTCGGGCACACCACAGGTAGGTGACCCCAGGGGTTCTCTTCTCCAGGCTGAGCAATCCCAGTTCCCTCAGCCTTTCCTCCCAGCAGAGCTGCTCCATCCCTCTGATCACCCCGCTGGGTTCCTCTGGGCTGGTTCTGTGTCCTTCCTGTGCTGGGGACCCCAGCCTGTGACAGCATCCCCTGGTGCAGGGCTTTCCCCAAGGCGCTGGGGGTTCCACACCTCCTTCCCTCTGTCCCTCTGTCCCCAGCCCTGCTCCCTCTGCTCCCTGTGTCCCCAACTCTGCTCCCAGTGTCGCTGTGTCGCCAGCCCTGCTCCCTCTGTCCCTCGCCCTGTTCTCTCTGTTCCCTGTGTCCCCAGCTCTGTCCCTTTGTCCCCAGCCCTGCTCCCTCTGCTCCCTGTGTCCCCAACTCTGCTCCCAGTGTCGCTGTGTCGCCAGCCCTGCTCCCTCTGTCCCTCTGTCCCCAGCCCTGTTTTCTCTGTCCCAGTGTCCCCAGCTGTGTCCCCACTCTGCCCCAGCTGTGTCGCTGTGTCCCCACTCTGTCCCAGCTGTGTCGCTGTGTCCCCACTCTGTCCCAGCTGTGTCGCTGTGTCCCCACTCTGTCCCAGCTGTGTCGCTGTGTCCCCACTCTGTCCCAGCTGTGTCGCTGTGTCCCCACTCTGTCCCAGCTGTGTCGCTGTGTCCCCACTCTGTCCCAGCTGTGTCGCTGTGTCCCCACTCTGTCCCAGCTGTGTCGCTGTGTCCCCACTCTGTCCCAGCTGTGTCGCTGTGTCCCCACTCTGTCCCAGCTGTGTCGCTGTGTCCCCACTCTGTCCCAGCTGTGTCGCTGTGTCCCCATCTCTGTCCCCATGTCCCCAGCTGTGTTGCTGTGTCCCCAGCTGTGTCCCAGTGTCCCCACTCTGCCCCAGCTGTGTCGCTGTGTCCCCGCAGGCCGCCGCGGATCTCGCAGCCCGAGGACAGCCGGCAGCCCAACAATGTGATCCGGCAGCCGCTGGGCCCCGATGGCTCGCAGGGCTTCAAGCAGCGCAGATAGAGGCGGCTCGGACACACGGACCTGGGCCGGGGGACGTCCCCGGGGCGATTTGCACTGTGACCCTTCTGCTCTGCCCACTGTGACCTCCAGCCCCACGCACTGTGAGCTCCCCTCTGCACCCACTGTGAGCGGCCAGCCCGGGGGCAGCGCCGGGCCGCGAGCGAGCGCAGCAATAACGTTCGTTGTTCTCCAAACCCGGCACCCGAGGGGGGAAAAAAACAAACAAACAAAAAAAACCATGGGAAGCCTCCCCAGCCGCGCATGTTGTCCTCGTCACTTCCAGAACGAGTTCTGTTTCCAAGGATTTTAGGTTCTTTTATTTGGTTTTCTGTTTGCTTTCTTGCATCTCGGATGGGCAGAGCGCATGGGAAGGGTTTGAGCTGCTTGTTTGAGTCTGGAGAGGGAGCTGAGCGTTGCGAAGGGAGTTCCAGTGGATTTCCATGAGTTTGATGGCTTGGGGATGACGAGCTCATGCTTCTCCTTCTCCATTTCCACCGCCATGGAAGCGAACTGGATGCCCCCGGATACCTCGGAGTCGGACCCAGCCTGCGTCTCGCTCCCGTTAAAGCTTGGCTCCGATCCCCTGCCGGCTTTGAGGACGAGCTTAAAACTCCTCCTTTTTGGGTTCTTTTGCGTTTGAGGAGGAGGGAGTGCAGAGGGACCCTGTGAAAATGCCTGCTGTCCGGCCAGGGAGGGCTGGGCGGTGAAGAAGGAGGGTGATGTGGCGAGGAGGAGAGCGCCGGGCACCGCTGCGGCCGTGACGTCGGGCAGTGGGATATCCCGAGAGTCCAGCCCCGCGCGGCGCCAGGACGGTACGAGCTCTCCCAGAACGGGAACCAAACCAGCCTTGGGGAAAGCCTGGACGATCTCTGCATCTCCCCGGAGGCAGCGAGGCTTCAGGGAAGGGATGGTCCTCCTCCAGCTCCCGGGAAGAGGATGGGGAGGCTGCGGCTCCCCGGGAACGGAGATGTTCCCCCCTGGGTGAGGCTGAGCGCCGCTCGGTGTGCAGGGATGGGATGAACACTAAACGCTCTTCTTGGAGGGGATGGCACTGGGAAAAGCAGGAATTCCCCACGGATCCCAGCACCAGGGTGCTGCCCACACGAGGGGGAGCGAGCCGATCTCGGTGTGCACGAAAGCCCCGCGCGGAAATAAAGCTGAAATCCCACAGAAACGGGAAAAACAGAAACTACCTGCGCGGATTGGAGCGAGCCGCCGGAACCAGGATCCCCCCAGGATCCCCTCGGGGTCCCCTCGGGGTCCCCTCGGGGTCCCCAGCCCCCCCTGGTGACTTTTGGGGGGTCTCATTCCCCCCCTCGGGGCGGGGATGAGCTCCGGGCGGGAGCAGGAGGGCGAAGGACGTCAGCAATAACCGTCAGTCACCGCGCCTTTCCTTAACTTCTCCTGAAAAAATAGTAAAATAGCCAAAAAACTCCCCAAAGCCAGCGGGTTCCTCTGGATCCCGGCACCGAAATGCCCTTTTCCAGCACTGAAATCTCCTTCTCCCAGGCGGAATCACTCCCGGCCGCTCCCGGTGGTGCCCAGGACACGTCCCTGCCCGCGGGCAGGGCTCGGGCGGTGCTGGGGGAGAGCCTTCGTCCCGAGGAGGAGGAGGAGGAGGAGGAACAGGAACGCTGTGCCCTGCGTTTCCTCGCCCCCGGAAAAATAAAAACAAACAAAACCGCGCGCCGGAAAGAAAAACGTTTTATAAATGGTATTTTAAATAAATGTCTTTAAAATTTTACCGGCCCTGCGGCTCCCCTCCTTTGTGGCTCCCGGGGTTGGGCTGGTTTTGGGGCTGTTTTTGGGGCTGTTTTTTGGCAGGTGCAGGAGGATCCAGCGGGAAGGGAAGAGCTGTGAGCGTTCGGCCGCAGCTGTGCTGGTTTTACCCAAACCTGGGGAGTTTCACCCCATTTTTAGGGTGGTTGAGAGGAGCTGCCCAAGGAGGGTGGGAAGGGCAGTGCCCAAAGGGAAGATTGGATCCCAAACTTGGGGGTGAGCACTGCCTCTGCAGGGAGGAGAAACGAGCACATCGGTTAATTTAACTAATTAATTAATTTAATTGAATTGAGTTGGATTGGATTGAAATTGAATTGGAATTGAATTGGATTTGGAATTAAATTGGAATTGGAATTGAATTGGAATGGGATTGAATTGAATTAAGTTGAATTGAAATTGGAATTGAATTAAATTGAATTAAATTGAATCAAATTTGAATTGAAATTGGAATTGAATTGGGATTGAATTAAATTGAATAGAACTGAATCGAATTGAATTGGATCTAATTGAATCTAATTGAATTGAATCAAATTGAATAGAATTAATTGAATTGAATAGAATTAATTGAATTGAATGAATTTAACTGAACGGAATTGAACTGAATCGAATTGAATAGAACTAGAATTGTTCTGTTGCTCCATGCTGGCTCCCCGTGGGTGTTGTGCTCTGTGGTGCCCAGAGAAGGTTCTGGAAGCTCTGGGATGAGGAGGAGTTGGGGAGCCCTGGCAGCCCCCACAGCTCCCCTGGGATCCTGCAGGGTTTTAACAGCTTATTTATCATAGGAATGATGGAAATATGTGCTATTGACACACAGGATAGAAACGTGCACAAATACAGAAATATACTCAATATAGAACCAATATGGGATACAGTTCTACATCTAATACATATTTTATACATCCTATACATATAGGACTTAAAATACTATAATATACAATATACAATACTGTAATATGCAATACTATAATATACAATACTATAACTAGAAACAGTAGAATCGATTATCTGATTTATAAAGTTATGTGATCTAAAAATATATATATTATAGATATAGAAATGTATATCTCTCTTACAGAACATGCAATACTATAATATACAATATACACTACTATAATATAAATAAATAGAAACAGTAGAGTCAATTATCTGATTTACAAAATTATGTGATCTAAAATATATATATTATAGGTATATAAATATATATACATACATAGAACATACATACATTTTATAGAACATACCATACTATAATATGCAATACACAATATTATAAGTTA
>VZRF01001292.1:43143-56228 GCA_013396875.1 Vireo altiloquus | reverse complement strand
CCAGCTCTGGCAGCCTTTCCTCCCAGCAGAGCTGCTCCATCCCTCTGCCCATCCTGGTGCCTCCCCTGGCCTGGCTCCAGCAGCTCCAGGTGCTGCCTGTGCTGGGCCCAGGGCTGGGGCAGCTCTGCAGGTGGGGCTCAGCTGAGGGGGCACAGGGGCACAATCCTCCCTGTCCTGCTGCCCATGCTGGGGCTCAGCCCAGCACGGCACAGGAGGGTTTGGAGTCCCAGCACAGGAGGGTTTGGGGTCCCAGCACAGGGGATGGTTTGGGGTCCCAGCTCTCCCCCACAGCACCTCCAGGGCTTCTCCCAGGGCTGCTCCCTCTGCTCATCCCAAGCCTGGCTCCAGCCCAGGGCTGCCCTTACCCAGGGGCAGCACCAGCCCCTGGCCTGGGTAACCCTCATGGAATTCTCTTGGGCCACTCCTGGGGATGTCCAGGCCCCTCTGGATCCCATCCTGTCCCTCAGGGATGTCACTGTGCCCTCAGCCTGGTGTCACCTGCAAACTGCTGGGTACCCTGGATGCCTCTGTGTGTGTCACTGATGCAGAGTTTGAACCACACTGGTGCCAGCACAGACCCCTGAGGGACACAAGTGGTCACTGAATGTCCACTGGGACTCGATGAGCTGGCACTGCAGAATCAGTGCCCAAAGCTGGGAGCCAGCAACAGCACCGTGAGAAGTCACCACGGGGCACCCTTTTTGCCTGAAGACAACAAAGATAATCCATGATTTAAGGACTCAAGAAAGGACATGCATGTGGCTAAGTCATGTCCAGAGGAGGACACTAAAGTGACTGTGACGCCAGAATGATTTTTTGGCTTTTTCCTTCATACCTCTCTTACATACTCTTTTATACCGTTTGATGTATTCCTGGTGCTTTTAGCCCACACACTGTGACTTCCCAAGGCTGATAACTCAGCTCAGCCCCACGGCACTGTTAAACCAGGAGAGCAAACATCCTGGGAGCCCCAGACACCAAGGGCCTCTCCAGAACACATTTTGGAACCTCAGACAGGCCCAGCCAGGGGGAAGGTTCCTCACAACGAGGGCTTCACTCCAGCCTCTCATTGGGGGATCTTTGATAAATATGTTAATTTTGCAAGGCCTATAATTGTGTGTATTTTGGTGTGCATGCATTTTCAGGGCATTCCACCTGGACCAAGTGCTGCACCCCAGGATCCTAAAATAAATTCTGAGGTAAAAACCTCTTTTACACATAAACCATGTTTCGGTTTTAATTTTAAGACCAGGGAAAAGCAACAACTGTTACCCAAGGGCTGGCAAAGAGGATGCCTTTGAAGCAATTCACATCTTCCTTTGATGACACCTAAGTGCTCTCACTCCCCCGCTCCTCATGGATGCTGGATTCAAAGGGCCTCAATTCACTGAGTTTTCCTTTCTCTCGAGGAGCTTTAGGTTACACAGACATGCAAACACTCCCTGAACATCTATAATCTATCTCAATGTTAAATTCCTTAATGCTGTAGGGTTGGCAAGCCCTCACAAAGGTACACACAAAGCTGAGACCCCGAGCCTCGGTGCCACATTCTCAAGGACACACAAGCATCCTCTGGTTCTTTGTGGGGTGGGTTGTAAATATCTGCTCTTCTGTTCCTAGTCTTCCCAGCTGACAGCCACTGAATTAATTCCCATGGTTCATTATCTTGGCTGAATAACAGCTGTTGATTTTAAGAGTGCACAAGTTCTTCCACAGTGTCCCCTGGAATTGCAGGTCAGGTTACTCAGCCATTCAAGCTCTGCACATCTGATCCCCGAGAGAGATCAGCAAAGAAACCTTTCACCCCCCCTACCACCAATCATCCCCCCAGGTCCTTCAGCAAACAGCGCAATTTGATTTATGGCAATGAAGGGTATCGGCAAGGGGATCGGAGGCAGGGATTGTCAACAGTGGATATTGCCACAACCAGAAGCCTCTAATTGCAGAGTGGTAAATCTGCTCTCAGAAGTCATCACAGCGCCCAGAAACGCCACAGGTTGCTGAGTAGCAATGGCAGTTGTACATAGCAACTACTTTTGCTGTTTAAATAAACCACGAGTGCCCAGAGACTGTATCAATAAATCACAGATGAGAACTGGAACTTCTTTCAAGGTGCTGGTTCGCATTCACAGCCAGCTTTCACTTGGCCCTTCATTTTATTTTTCTGCTAATATTTGTTTCTCCTTACCTTCAATTCGGTCAATTTCTTTATTTGGTTTCCCACACAGACATCTCTCATAGTTCTGCCAGAAGGCCTAAACCAGAAGTGTTCTTTTTCCATTTATGTTTAAACAACACCAAGCAAGGCCCACAGTTGTGTCTGTATTTGTCAGCTGCCTTGAGCAAAAGGGGAATTTATGGGTTTGATTTTAACTTTGTTTTCCAGTGTCACAATTTCCACTAGTGTGCTTACTACGTTGTCAATATTTTTTGGTACCGTTTTATATTTTTACCCTTGCAGTAAATATACCAATGAAAACCACTTGGATTTGCTCATGTTTGGCTGAATCCTTTTGGAAATAAACACTGCACACCTTGCCATTTATTTGTGTCATTTTTTTTACAAGTTTCTACACAGTTTCTCTGGTATTAAATTAGTTTTCATCTTTCTTAACCACAGAGATCATCTGTGATAGTAGAGCACAGGCTCTGTGCATCTTTGATTTCTGCTGAAAACTTTCTTCAGAACTCACAGCCTTCAGTTTTAGTGAAAAAAAAAAACCTCGGAATTGATTAGCTGATATTCCTATGTTTATCTGATTGACAATGTAATAAAAATGTGGTAATAAGCATATTGGTGGTGTTAAAAAGAAAAAAGAGAGAGTGATGGAGTGAAGCAAAAGACAGTTTTGTCAGTTTCATCATACTGATAATAATAAAATAAATTAGAAGAATTAGAATACATCACCTTTCCATAGTGAGCAATAATAGACATATACCAACATATGTTTTAGTTTTTTGCTCTCTGTATGAAAATCACCTGCAGGATTGGCATTCCTGGACACTCTGGGGTGTCTACACCTGCTCCTTCTGAGAAGAAGAGAAAATTGTTTTGTGAGGCCCTCTGAGCCACAGCAAAGTGCATTGCTAGCAGTGACCTGACAATACTGCTTGAAAAGTTGGGCAGAAAGTTTTGGAATTATGTGCAGAAGGACACACATGAGCCATGAACTCAAGCATGGCTTGTGTAGGTTTTTTTTTTTCCACAGTTTCTGTGGGGCTGACATTTGGTAGATCTTAGAAATTTTAGCAGCTAGCCTGCAGGAGGATTTCTTCCCAAGGGAAAGCTTCTTACTTTCTAAAGAGAACAATTCTGTAAACACTTCACGTTCTCAAAAAAAACCTAATAAAAATTTTTATAAATATCTTTTAATTCTCAAAATAACGTAGTGTTTTTCACTTTAACCTGTTTTTCTCGTTTTTTACTGTTCCATGTTTTTCAAAATATACTCTATATTGTTCTCTCTCTCTCAACCAATAATTGTAAAAAAAATTATACCTTTTAACCGATCAAGTAACTTTTAACAAAACACCTTATAAGAAAAGTGTTAAATTAAATAAAAAATAGCCTTCTGTTCATCTAAAATAAAAATCTTCATCTCTTCTTTTCGTAAACAGCAATGACAAGTTACAGTCCTATAAATTTGGTCAAAGGGATGGTGCAGGACAGCCTGGCCAAGGACAAGCCTCAGCATGAGGAGGCACAGGGTTGAGCTGGGGTGAAAAATGTGTCCAGCTGCAGGGGACTTGTCTTGAAATGATATCCCTACCATTCATCACCCTCATCCCTGCTCGTCTTCTCCCTCTGGGCACACCTGTGTGGCTGCCTGGCCTCTGGTTAGGCCATTGCAACAAGGGAAAAGTCTGGTTTTAGAAGCATCAGAAGGGAAAGATTTTTTTTTTATTAATGCAAAGGTAAAAGCAAAAGTGAAAAGCAAAGAGATGTCTCGAGAAGAAGAGTGTGTGATCAGTCTTGTGAGAAAACAGTGTAAAGAACAGATATAATTGATCAGTTACAGAGGAACAAGGCAGGAATAACAGAGTACACTGAACAGCAGCTGTGAAATATAGTTTACCAAAACACATGAGATGGTTTATATGAACTTCTCCGTTCTCAGCTCCTGCTCGTGAGAGAGCTGGAAATTGACCTCGATGCTGCCAGGCAGCATTCTCCCTCACAGACACAGAAATGTCTGAAAAATCCTTGGTGAACAAAAACTCAATTTCCATACACCTGGCTCCGGCCTCAGGGAGGTGAGAGCCTCCAGGTTACCCTGCCTGGACAGGAGCTCCTCAGGAGGACAGAAAGGCCACCAGGAAACATCCTTCAGGCCGGGAGTTGCTCCCAGGAGGAGAGAGGCTTCCCAGGAGGAAGGCCTCGAGGCCTTCCCAGGCCCTGTGCTAGGAAGGAAGAGGAATCACAGGAGATGAAACAATTGCCGTGGCCTTTTCTTCTCTGCAGAGTTGGGAAAAGGTGGGAAAGCTGCCCCCATCCCTGGGGGAAGGTGAACCTGGATCCTCTCCCTGGCGGGGAGCCAGAGGATGAAAGGGGAAGGGAGCAGCAGCTGAAACAACAGGAGCAATGGGAGCGGGAGAGAGCGGAGGGGAAATGGAAACGAGGGGCAGCGGCTGCTGGAGCAGACAGAAACAATCCAGGCTTTATTTCCTGAGCTCTGGGACCTGGGTTTTCTTCTCAGCCAACAGCATTTTTGGGAACAGCAATGAGAAGTGCTCTGAGAAGGGGTTTCGAGGCGATGTATGTGAAAACCTTACAGGTTGTGAAGTACCGCCCTGCACGCAGCTCTGTCTTGGTCGTGGATCCTGTGTGCACCTCCAGGGGTGTTCTCACCACATTCTCTGTCCAGGGAAACACACAGCACACACACTTGTCTTGGCTCTCTGGGGTGGGTGGTTTTGGCAGCTTTTTGTTGCTGGAGCTATCAGCGCTGTAAAGTGACCAGCTGAAAGCGAAATGTTGGCATTGCAGCACTGAGTTGGTTTGAGCCATGGTTTGCACATGAGGAAAGCACTTTTGACAACCCCCTGCTTCAAAAGGGTTCGTGCAATTCACTTTTTTTTTCAGAAGGAAGAGCTGCCTCTGAGTGCCAAACAGATACAAAGCACAGCACTGCTCCCCTTTTCAGATCATTTTCTCATAATATTTTGAAGGGAAATGACAACAAACTCCTGTGAAACAGTAAATATTAACTGACCTTGTTGGTTTCTTTCTCCATCTCTCTAAAATCTTTTCTTCGAGCATAAAATTCTTATTTCTTGTTGTTGTGATCTTAGCTTCTTCTAGTTGGATTTTTTTGCTAGCATTAGGTGCCCATCTGAAGCAGAGCTACCAGACCATTCCTTTTATCAGTTCCTTGAAGTATGTGATTCCACTGTGTTACATTTCAAAAATTCTAGCACCTTCTTTTGATGGTCTTTCGACATTCACTATATTCTTCTATATTTCTCAAGTGATACTCTTTTTTTTCCAACAGAAAGCTGAACTCTATTAAGAACATTAATCACACAAACAACGAACATCCAAGAACATTGAGTGATTGACACAAAATGGCATCCCCTAGAAAATGCTTTAACTGGAAACTGAGGTATTTCCCCTGGGATTGGTGGCTCTGAGGTGAGGAAGATGAGAAGGGAAACACTGTCCTCTCTGTCCTCTTCAATTGAATACACATGGATTAGACTATCAGCATTTCACCAGATCTAAGTAAATTTTATCTCCATTTTTCCATCGCCTCAGCTTTGGATGCCCCACTTTGCATAAGTTTCTGTAACATTTCCTACCTTCGCATTGCAATCATGTGGTTTAAAAACCAAATATTTTTATGCCAGGGAAAAGAAAAAAAAAAAAAACCAAACAAACAACTTGGTCTATGGTTGGCACTCATCTTTACCCACTTGCTTTCAGTTTCAGGTCTCTTTTTCCCCATTTACCCAAACCCTTGATTTTACACTTATTCACCAACACTTTCCACGTGTGAAGACTCATCTCCCCAGAGCACGTCTGGCTGCTTTTTCCTCCTCAGATGTTTTGGAACATCTCTGCTTCAATCTGGAATACCTCTGCAGTGGGGAAGATGTCCTTTCTCCCATCTGAGTTCCATCAGGTGACCCAGCTGCCACAGACACCAACAGACCACAGATAGGAGCATGGTGCTCCTCAAATAATAATTTACAGAAACTTTCATCGGTTCTGCCCCCTTAAACTGCTGAACTGACTGCTTTCAGTTTCTACTTCAAAGGCAGTTTTTCATTTTAAAGGTTCCTTTCAAAAAACTGGTGGGATTACAACATAAACAAATTGTATGTTAGAAATCCATTTGCAGAGGAAATAATATGCTATAAATCTTGAAAGATTTGATAAGAATCCAAAGCAGTCCCCAGACTGGTTATAAATTCACCATCTCACAAAGGCAAAATAGTTCATTCCACAACTTGCTCACAAACTACTCATTTTATGGAAAAAAATCTAAAGTAATGGCAGCTGGTAAAATAATTAGGATCATACAGATATAATTACACTGCGCATCTGCAACTGTTCTACCACCATCAGACTACAGAGCAAAGTACCCAGAAAACAGCTGGATTAAGTCTGCTCTCAACTCGCTCTTTTAGGATGTGAAACTGACAGCAAAATGCCTCCAGCTTGATAAATTTTCCTGGGCATTTGAATGTGGTCACAGAGGAGGCAGGAAGAACAGGAAATATTTAATACCTTCAGCCTGGTGTGGCGATAGTTATCCCCTGAACAAGAAAAAACAAAGAAAATTGTATCTTTAGGTAGATACAAGTTTTTTAGCTTACTCTCTCGAAGGAAAAAACCTGATCAAATATAATTTTTTTTTCTCTTTTTGATTTTTTTCTCTTTTGATCTCCCCACTGATTATGGTAGGCTCATGCTGGGGAATGCTCAGCTATCATGTCTCACATAATGAACGGTTAGAGCACGAAATTTGATTTCCCTAATTCAGCCCTACTTTCTCCCTTCACATGTTCAGGGAATCTTTGACCACAGTGGCTTCCCCACTGCACAAAAATCTGCCCAGGTACTGACAGAATCCTTCCCTGAGGGGCTCACACCATGAAAGGTGGGTAAAAATGCACATAAGAAAGAAGATTACTCAACAAAGTCCTCAGAACCATGGCCATGAATCCCATTCATTCAGTTTTACATTGCTCAGGAGTCTTAATGTTTTTACTCACTGAAGTCTTTTCCCTTGTCTACTCTCTGCATTTTGACCTCAAAATGGTGTTTCTAGTGATGTGGTTTTCCTGAGATCGGAAAGGGAAAGAAACAATTCATCCAATCTCAAAATATGAAGTTGGTTGCTCATTTGATGGTTGCTCCAAACCTAGGCTCTGGGAAATGTCCAATATATTGTAAAAGTCAAAGGCCTAAAACAGGCAGAAACAAAATATTTTCCATTATTAAAGCCTAGAAATCTTGCAAAACATACAGAAAGGTGTTGTTTACGTTATTTGGTGATGATATTTAATCATATTCTTGCTTTGAAACAGTAAGGAATGGGGAATTTCCCGTTACTCAATCCATCAGGTAGAGCAGCTGGCTCAGGGACCCACAGGCAGTACCAGAAATGTATTTTCAGCCTTAGTCACAAAGGTGGCAATACAGCAAATCCCAGAAATGGTGGAAAAAGGTGACAGTATCACATCACAGCAAATTCCATAGAATCCAAAACATACCCACAATCCTAAGGCTGGATATTCAACAGCCTAAAGTCCTGAAAACGTGTTATTCAAGACTACAGCATTTGCTAAAAAAAAAAAATAAATAAAAGCCAAAAAACTCTGGGGTTTTGCTAAGGGATCTGTTGCTTACAGCTTCTCTTCTCTTCTTCAGAAAATCCCCCAAAACCTGGAGAAATGCAAAGGGAGACTTTAAATAGTTCTATTTTATACTGGAAGTCTGCACTTCGTGCATCACAAAGAAAACATTACATCTCTTATGATTTTATTGACTTACATCTGAAAATGCTCAATATTGCTGATATTCAAATCATTAAACTGAGGTGTCAGATTGATAAGAAGAAGACCATTGGCCTTTTCTGTTTGTCTCATTAACAAAACATCTTTTTGCAAGCGGTTGGTGAGGCTTTTTTCCCTCTGCCTCTTTTCCTGAGGAGCTGAGAAGCTTTCTGCGTCACCAAGCTGTCTCTGGCACTAGAATTTCACAGTTACAAGAGGTAACTGGAAGCCTGTGACTCTTCCACATTTGTGCAAATCGTAATTTGGAGCGCAACAGGAACAAAATGCTTTTTTTTCCCCCCTCACTGCTGTCTCAGCAAACCTCTTTCAGAGAAGTACCAGAAGGCAAACCCACTCCCTGAAGGCACTACTGAGAATATTTTGATACTGACTACTAGGGGTATTTTTCTGATCCCATCCACCAGGAATATCAACTTTCTAACCATGATCATTGTCGCCAAAAGAAGGTTCTTTCTCCACATGGTACTAAACACAAAGCTTCTCTATTAGAAAATACAGTTTATCACTGCTGGAGACAGGAACCCTCTGAGGAGTGTTTTTATCAAAGCTTCCCTTGCACAAAACACACCTGGGAGATTAATAATTCCTCTCTCCTTTTCCCAGACTCAGTTTCTCTTGTCAAGGCTTTCCCCCAAGCAATAAATTAGCTGCTCAGCCTCCTTAATAGTCTGTTTCTCTGGTAAATAAAATATGCTGATAGCATCTTCTGAACATGAAGTTCCTCAGGAACATGAAAAATTATGAAATACAAAGTTGTCACACACTGTAAGAAAGGAATAAGGAACAGCTACCAGAAAACTCTCTAAATGTCACCTTGGATGAAGTCAATTTTCTAAAGGCAATAACAATTACTTAGATCAATAAATGTAATTAGGCATCCAAGCTGATTAAATGTCACATAGTATTATTTCTTATGGAAAAGAGAATTACCTACAGCAGAGGTATAATGAGGACAGCACGGGGGATAGACATCCTGGATTCTAAGAACAGGTTTTGTTCTCTCGTGGATGGACCAAAGAACCTGAGGAAGTCTCAGAAATTAATGACACTGCATGTAGATAAAATAAGACAAAAATTATCAGAAAGCTGTGGCATGGAAGTGACTTTCTGTTCAGGAAAGATTTTTCAGATATCTCTGTGTCTGGGAGAAAAACTTTACCCACACAGCAACGAGAACAACAAGAAAAACAAATTGAAAAGAATGCTTGTTGTGAATACTTTCTTTAGCCAATGGAAAACTGTATCTTGCATTTTATTTTACACACAGTTCTGTACACACAAACTCACTACATGAATCTCAAGAGGAGATCTCTCTTTACCTTTTACATTTTGCATTTTGCTTTTGCTTTTATTTTTGCCTTTGCAGAAATAAAAGGTCTAAACCTGCTGATGATTTGCCATCCCTGGAGGAACTCCTCAAGGTGCTCTGGAAGAGGAGTATGGAAACCAGGAGGAGTTTGCATCTCTGCCTGGGCACAGCACACAACTGGGCACTGGAGGTATTGATCTTGCAAACGCTGAGGCAATGTTTCAGTAAATTTCAGATGAGGAAGTGCAGTTGTCAGATACCTGTTTGCCAGAAGAACGTGGGGCAACTCTATCCTGGATATGCAATAATATGCTATTTTCGCCCACTTGCAAAATCTGGTGCTCAATTCACTGCCTTCCTGGTTTCTTCAGCAGTATCAACCCTCATAGCTGAAAATAAAAGAACTTTAGGAATTTTTTACTAGATGTTATAAATGTTGTTTGGAAGGTCTTAAGTCCTATTTATTTTGTACGTGGTTATAGAATAATAATCTCAAGGCAAGTTGTCTTGTATTTCCATCAGGTATTGACCCAAATGTTTTATTTCAGACTTAATTTCTGTGTCCCAGACAACAAAAACGTCCAGTCTGATAAAGATCCAAGAAACCAGGTACTTGGATTGGGATTTTTTCAGCCCAAATTTTTGCCATTTGCAGGCTGAGTTTCTAGTCTAAACTACTGATCTAGACTCAATAGTCAGAAATTACCAGAAGGAAAGATGGATAACATATTCTATTTTAAGATACTTAGGTTGAAACAGTCCCTTAAAAGCTCAACATTCTCCAACATCACCAGAGACCTCAATACATTTAGGTTGTACTTGATACTTCCCTTTGGGAGAAGTGAAGACCATTGAGATCAATCCCATGAAAACCACCAAAGGACGACCCTGCCTTGTGCATGCGTTTAATGAAACTCTCCTTGCACAGAGAAAAGTCACAGGAAAAAAAATCATCTCTCCTCCGTGCCCACACGTTTCCCTCTGCAAGGGCTGGCAGAGCAGCCCTTGGATTCTGATCCAATTTGGGGACAGAGGATTTCTGTCCCAGGCAGCAGCGCTGGGGAGCACACGTGTGCTGTGCCCACAGTCTGCCCCAAAAGAGGGGCCAGAAAAGAGGCCAGGAAACAATGACAAAGTTATTTCCATGACAGAAGTCAGGCACAGCACACGAGAACATAGTCATTGTTTCGATTTTGGCGTGTCACGGGGAAGAAATGGTGGTCTCCTGGCAAGGGGAGCATGTAAGCATGAGGTGCTGGTGGCAGAAGGATGTTCTGAGGGCTTGTGATTTGTACCAGGCCTTTTTTCTCCCTGCTGTTGTCTGAAAACACATGTGTTATGTGGATATATCTTATTACGGCCACACATTCAGCCACTGGCTGCTGCTTATTTTTACAACGAGGGAAACATCCGTCCATTTACTAAGGTGAACAGGAATATCTTGTTTTGTTTACAGCTTTGAACAAAAAAAAGAGAGACAGAGAAAAAGAAAGAAATATCTTCCCCCCTGCCATCCAAGAAAAGAAAGAAGAATAAATAAATCCCCATATCCACTTTCAGGTTCATGCTGGTCCTGGTACGTAACAAGCTCCTTCAGCAACTGTGAATGCTTTTCATCATCTGCTCTGTTGAGTTTGTGTGTGGCAGCGAGTTCATCTGAGCATCATGACAAATGCAATAGCCTGAGTTTCCTCCAAAGCCAGTAACAGCAGCGCTTGGTGCCTCCTGTCTGAATGAAAAAACAATACTGCAATGACTTTAGAGGAAACTTGTTCGTGTGAGCTTGAAATTCAGCGTGGAGGTGAAGATAGAGCGCAAATATAGCAGGTCTCTTGACAGAAAAACAGGTTTAGTGAATTTCTGCAGGTCTTAATTAGAAAGTGACCCATGGATCCAATGGGTTCTGTCCCCTCAATGCACATATGAGTGAAATGTTGATAAGAGCAATGAAATGAAATGAGAAAAAGAGTTTTCATACGTGTCTGCTGATCTTCTCACATCAGGCTCAGCATTCTCAAATGCTAAAGAGGTAAATGAAAAGACATTCATGTATTTGGGCGGGAAGGGGGCTAAGAAATTGTTGCTGTCCAGGAATGAATATGGCCCAGGCGCAGGGAAAGGGTAACGATGACCAAGGGGAGGTGAAGAAGGTGGGGATGAGAAGAAACCTCTGAGCTTTTCAGCAAAAAAGCTAAATGGAAAACAGAAACCTCAGCACAGGTGATGCCTGGAGCAGCCAGGACACTCACCTGGGATGGGCAGCAGCAGCTGTTTTCAATTC
This sequence comes from Vireo altiloquus, assembly GCA_013396875.1. Taxonomy (NCBI): domain Eukaryota; kingdom Metazoa; phylum Chordata; class Aves; order Passeriformes; family Vireonidae; genus Vireo; species Vireo altiloquus. Next base: position 44,616 of record VZRF01001292.1, on the reverse strand, counting down.
TACCAAATTTATAGGCAAGGGTCAGTAAATATTTAAACCATTATTTATAGGTTTCAGTATTTGCCAATATTTAAACGCTGGTGTCCCCATAAGGAAACTTACATGAGCCTCAGTTTTCTTCCTGCTTCTCATCCCTCACTGGTGTCCTCAAGCAGGGAAGAGGCATGGAGATTTAGTTTGCAGGAAAATACTCTGAAGAGGAAAAGGAGCTTGGAGACAAAATGTTTTCCAGTTCTGGTTCTGTGGAAGCAAAACACAGAGTTGTTTCATGCCAGGAAATGTTTTTGGTAAACAGAGACAGTTTACAAGATTTCTGAAAAGTGCACTTGTATTGTACAAAGTCTCCCAAGTTTTTTTCAGCCCATGCACCTCATTGTATTGCTCTAAAAACAAACTTTGTGGAAGGAGAAGGCATCTCACAAGGAACATCTAGTGCTATTAGATGTGTCCACCTGGAGGCAGACAAAAATGTACCTCTTCATTTAACACTGGTTACACAGTCCCTAAACATCTTTAGGGTTTTTAGAATTTATAGTGCACTCTCACTATTTATGAGTTCAAATGCCTTCATCCTGGCCATAAAGTATATTAACTCCCCTGTAAGTAAAACTCTATTGAGTCAATTCCAAGCTCTTGTCAGGCAGTCTCTCTGGAAAAGGAAAAAAAGAAAAAAAAAAATTAAGCAAATCCCAGTTTATCAATGTGTCATTAAAAAGGCTGACAGAAAGCAACAGCCATCTTTCATGAGAACCCTGGTCTCAATTGATGGGTGAAGCAGTCTTGGCTCAGCTGACTCTGTTTCATCCATCCAAGAGCTCAGGGGAGATGGAGGGGATGTGGGGGAAGCACCAAGAAACTGCCAGAGCAGATTCTAAACTGCCCAGATGGCGCCTAGACTTGCATTTAGGACCCCATGTCAGCAGTGTGACCTCTTTAAAATAAAAATAAAGAGCTGGCACAGCAAAATATTTATCTGTGTTGTCCTTTGCCCTCCTAAACTTTCATTTTCCTTAATACTGTCCCATGTAGATGTGAAGTGCTGACCTTAGAACGACACTAAAACACCTGTGGCTGCCTGCTACCAGTGGCACTAACCCAGAGCACAGCTCAGGAGGAGAGATGGAAGCAGGAGACACAGAATCACACACAGAATCACACAGAATCACACACAGAATCACACACACAATCACACACACAATCACACACAGAATCACACAGAATCACAAAGAATCACACACACACAGAATCACACACAGAATCACACAGAATCACACTCAGAATCACACACAGAATCCCACAGAATCACACACAGAATCCCACAGAATCACACACAGAATCACACACAGAATCACACAGAATCACACAGAATCACACACAGAATCACACAGACAGAATCACACAGAATCACACACACAGAATCACACAGAATTACACACAGAATCACACACAGAAGCAGAATTGGTTTTATGTGGA
>VZRF01001292.1:13448-23797 GCA_013396875.1 Vireo altiloquus | reverse complement strand
CATTTTTAATGCCTTCTAATTAGGCTGGTGAGTTTTACGGAGAAGTTCAGCCGTGCAAGCAGAGCTGCTGGTGGAGGAGAGGTTGGTCAGTGTGCCTGGTGTTTCCTACATTATCCCCAGCTTCATTAGATATTCGTGCCAGTGTGATAAAAATTGGATCGTGGCACATGCAGTAAGTTTAAGGAGCTTCCAGATTACCCCACAAAATAAAAGGGAAAATGGGAAAAATATACACCGAAAAACATTATGAGGAGGAAAAGTGAACCTCTGCCTGAGGTTCAGGAAGCCTCCAAGGGAACCTCACTCAGATGTCCACCTCTGTTCTCCCTCTCTGAACAGTGAGCCACTGTTCCTGTAAGTCTCCATCCCAGAAAATCCAACCTCTGAGGCAGCAGACAAGGTTCAGAGGTCAGGAGCCACTCTTGCCTCCCTTGCAAAGCATCTTAGCTCAAGGTTTTGGATGATCTCTGTAGCCTCAGCTGGTCTGGCACACACCAGCTAAGAGCATATTCCTGCAAGCAGTCAGTAGAAGGTAAAAAGTGATAATAAACTATTTTATTAAAAAGTAACATTAACACTACGTGGTGTAAACTGCTCCTCTGGCAGCAGGAAAATGGATTCCTCCTGCATCTGACAGCTTTACTGCCCTCCAGGTAAGACAAGGTGTGTGTGTTCAAAACTCCTTCTCAGTCACACAATCTGCAGCTTTCTCTTTTTTTTCTTCTTTTCTACTAAGTAAAATTTCTCGTACAGGAGATGCAGCACTTAATGAGCAGAGTAACTCCCTTAAATGATTTGCATAAGCACCTGTATGAATAGCAGCCCAATTCTGACCTAAAAAGGGACAATACAGAAATGTTTGTACAGATTTCATAGATCTGCTCCGGTCTGGGAAAATACTGACACAGGGTATAAAAGAGCAGCAGGTAAATTAGTGATAAGTACTGAGAACTATTAACAAATTATGAACTGCATATGAGCCAAGTTATCAAATAGGCTCAGGGGCCACTGGCTATTACATGCCCACATTAATAATTTGCTGAATTAGTTGGAATATAATAATAACACATTCAAATACAAATATAAGATTTGATTGTAAAAGAAGACAGAAAGCAAAACTAAATTTGTTGAATGTAAATTGCACCGTTTGATTTAATTCTAATTAATGGTGAAACAGAGACATGGGAGAGAATGTTTTCCAAATCTCTGTGCACATATCAGATACCATCAGATGAAAAAGGCTTTTTGAAGAAATTAATTCACTAGTCTTATCATGTGTTGCAGCAGCAGCCCTGTACTCGTACTTGCGGACAAGCGGGTCGTTCATCCAGAAGCAATCTCCAAACTGTGAAGCATTATCAAGCTGTTCATTCACTTTGTTTCTTTTGCAGATGAATGAGCTCAGGCTATCTCTGGAGCAATGTGGTGATGAAATCCTTCATCTGGTCTGTGCCTCTCAGCCACCCAGAGATAAATTGCACAGCCCCTCACCCAGATATCCCAGGTTAGTCTGATTTGCTCCAGGCTGCTGCAGCGCAGAGGATCAGAAACAAAAGGCTTTACCAAACACCATCCCTGAAACCCACATCTGGACGGAGTCTGAGCAGGAAAGAATGATGAAAAAACTCACAACTCCCATCCTGTGGCAAGACCCATTTATTCCCTTATCCAGGCATACCTGTGCCTCCAGCAGCTTTCTCCCAGCGATGATCTAATAATTATTAACACAAGTGTAAGGGTGGGGGGAATGCAGTGATGAGGAAGACAGCTTTTCAAGTAGCACCTCTCTTCCAAGGAGGTGATTGCACAGTCTCCACAAAACAAATATTGCTGCTTATTATGTGCTAGGGAACATCAGGCACCACTCAGATGCATTACTCATCTATTTTTCCAGGTCAAAATCAATGTGAGGAAAAGTGATGTGACATGGGCATGATAGACTTTTTAACAGTACTGATGGAGAGGAATTATTAATGACCCACCACTGACCTCGAAGGAGACTGCTGTTTGCTCTCAGCATGCTTATTTGAGTGTGTGAAAGGAGGTGGGCTGCAGGAGCTCATAACACATGTTTTCAGGATCTGACCTGCCTCTTTCCAGAAGTGTTTCCTCCTGCTGTAGAGGACAGACATCAGGAGCACACACCCAGCTCATCTAGAGCTGAGTGACAGCAGCCAAGAGCTCTGTATGGGAATCCACTGACCTGTCCCAGCTGCCACCCAAGAATCACAAAGGAGCCTAACACATAAACAGGAATTTCTATTTTTTGTCAAAAGACAGATGTCCCAAAACCTGGCAGTCATGTGCTCAGTGCATGGTAAAAGAAAATAAATTCCTATAAAATGAAACAGGCACAGGATTGTTTAAATCAATGGGTGTGCACCACAGTGTTTGACTGATTTTCCTCTTCTTTCTACTTCTACTTCTACCTTTCTACTTCTTCCCACATCGCCTGTACCTGCCATTCACACTGAATGGCTTTATTTGGTCCTGTCTCGAGTTTCCCTCCCTCTTTTCTACAGTGGGTTCTGAACTCAGAAAGGTTAGCATTCAGGACGAGCTCATGACTCACAGAATCACAGAGTCACTCAGGTGAGAAAAGACCTTCAAGGTCACCTAGTCCAGCCCTGGACTGAACACCACCATGTCACCAAACATGTCACAAAGTGCCATGTCCACTCATTTTCTGAACACCTCCAGGGATGGTGACTCCACCACTGTCCTGGGCAGCCTGTTCCAGTTATTAACTACTCCTTCAGCCAAGAAATTTTTTCTAATTTCTAATCCACTTGAATCATGCATTATAAAACTCAAAACAATCACATGTATGAAGCTTCCTTTGTGTCAACGCCAACCCAGAAATCACAGGCTTCTGTCAACCAGTGACTGATTCCTATTATCCTCGGTGTTACTGGTGAAAACTACAGCTCAATGGATTTTTGCAGGGTTGGATTTCCCTAACCAGGAATCCTCCAGGCAGGAGGAAATCTCCATCCAAAGTGCTTTTCTGTGTCGACATCACCTTCCAACACCTGCCCATCCCACCCACCCTGGAGCAAGGATCAGGCGTGGGCTCCCAGCTCAGCTTATCCACAGCAGACTGATGGATCTCAACCACTCCTGTGGAAAAGCCTGGAGGCATGAGAAACGAGGAGAAGGAGACATCCCTGGACTGGAATCATCCTGCACCCGTTCAGGGTCTGCTGACAGGCAGTAGCTGGGAGGGAGGCTGTGGTTATTGCTACGTTAACAGGTCTCTCCATAAATCCATCATATTATGGGGTGGGCCTTATGTGGCGTTTGGGAATTGAGATAGGTGGAAAACAGGAAATACACAGCAACAATAAAACTGGCTTTTAATCAAAAACATACTTGGTGAGAGCAAGGAGTGATTTCAGCTTGAAGAACTGCATACAACCCCAAGCTAAGCTTTTTGAAATGAGCCACAGCAAACTTGAAAGAGCAGACCAAGAAAACATCCCACCATGTGAAATCCCTGTTACAGGGTGAACCACAGCAAATCTGAACCAAATCCTTATTGTTCCAAGTGATACTTGCAACCTAATTGAAGAAAACACAACTAATAATCGGTAATAATTTAATTTTATTCACTTAATGTTGCATTATTCAAACTTCTTTTGTACAAGACACTTGAAAAGCTCCATAGTCAAGAATGGCTTTTGGGAATAAAGCATTAGCTGTTAAATGCAGTGACAAGTATTTGTTGAACTGATTTCACAGCTGTCATTAGCAGGAAAATTCCACTAAAAGTTGATTTGAGTTGTCATTAACAGAATTATATTTAAAAATGCTGTATTTTAATGGGAATTTTGAGAATCCTTACTGCCAAACTGCAGCCTCAGGGAGATGCATGCTATGGAAGTCCTTCAGTATTTTTTTTAATTTCCACACTCCTTTGATAATTTACACATTTTAATAGGCATAGGTACTAATAACTTTGGGGCAGGTTAGCAACTGACAGATGCACTTTGCTGGTAAAAGTTCATTATTTTACCCAATACCACAGTAAGAGCAAAAAAAAAAAAAAATATATATATAGCAAAAGCAGAGAGTAAGGGACATGGAGAAAGAACAGAAGTGAAGGTTTTTGGTAAAATGAGGTGTGAGGCTGGCAAAGAAATGATACTGGAAGTTAATCTATACAGGTCTTCTGCTGACTGTAACGCTCCTATAGAGCTGGTTTGGGAAGGAAAGGGAGGATTCCCAAGATTGGGATTAATTGATCACTAAATGAAACAAAATACTGCTAGGTTTCAGTGAGCCTGTAATCACAACAGCAGCCATGCTAATGAGCCACACCAAAGGCACCAGAATCTGCAGAATTCAGTTGGAAAAATAGATGTCAATTAGGGATGGGGTTTCCAGGAGCTCTTTATCCATCAGTCAGCACCTGGAGCCAGTTGATAACACTGTGGGTGCAGATATTTATCTGTCACACCCAATATCCAGACACACAGAGAGGTTAAGCTACTCTTCAGGAAATGCCATAAAAATATATGGTCCTGACATTAAAAAAAAAAAAAAAAAATTAAAGTAAAAATTAAAAACACTCACACAATGCCATATTTCTTGTCCTCAGTCAGCTGCGTGCAAAATTCTCTAAGGACACAGCTTTGTGTAACTATGCTTGACATCACAGTTCCGAAACACTGCGGAATTTAAAGTGGAAATTTTAAAAGTACAAACTAGCTCCCTGAATCTTCCCAGGGCCTGCTGGAATTCCTGAAGGAAGCCCTTGCTCTTCCAGGCTGTTCCAGCTGTTTGAGCAGACAAAAGGGAACTGCAGAAGCACAGCTGGCATGGCATGTCCGACTTCTAAATGACAAGTCACATCTTCACCTAATTTCAGATCGTTAACTGATCGTGCACCCACGGAGCATCTGGTTCAAGGGCTGCTGGCTGCTGTTCCAGTACCCACAGCAATGGTTACAGCCCCCAAAATAATCACATTAATGATTTTCTGAAGACTTATGAGAAGGTGCCTTTTTCGCTCATGTCAAGACAATCACATTCTCCCAGATCTTTCTTTACAATCACAGTTTTATCTCCCGAAAGACTGAAGGGTCAATGTTTTCTTTCAATTTAAAGGAATGGTCTTTTTAATCAAAATGGTGTCTTCTCAACCTTTTGGGTGAAGAGAATTAAAACATGGGCTTGTTTCCTGAATAAGTCACTCGCATGCACAAGGGCTGATATGTCTTGGTGTTCATTGGGCAAGTTCACTTAGATGACCTCTGTGCTTACGTTTGACCATCCCCTTACATCCTGTGCTGATTTAAACGCTCATTTCTTCCCACTCGCCTCCTACACAACCACAGGCTGTTTCAGTTTGGAAGGCACCCCTGAGGATCATCGAGTCCAACTCCCTGCTCCTCCCAGGACTGCCCAAAACTAAGCCATATGGCTCAGAGTGTCATCCAGATGCTCCTTGAATTCCGGCAGCCTTGGTGCCGTGGCCACTCTCCTGGGGAGCCTGGGAAACAGGAGTTCCCTGGAGGAGGGAGTGGAAGGAAAGTGCTGACTTGTTGGGATCGCTCAGCAAGTGTGTCCCTTAATTTCATCCCTCCATAATCAAAAAGGGAATTCCATTCAAGGCACTGCAACAACCTCCGTTTCAGAGATTATTTTTTTTTGGAAATTTCCTGAATTTCCGTTGAGGAAGTGGAACTTTTAGGAGTTAGAGGTGTGGGTAAGGAAGCACATGCTAATCAGATGCACTGTGCTCAGTGAGCTGGGACAAAACCTTCAGGATCAACATCTGGAGGGCGTGCAGTCTCTCAATCAGCTCACAGGAGATTCCTTGGGTGGTCACTCTCTGGATTGCAGCTCCTCTTTTGGGCGGGGTTTATGCTGAATCACTTCTTTCTTGGTTTTTGAAGAGGTCTTTGTCGATAACCCTGGAAGGTCTGTCAAGCCTCAAGACAGGACTCAACTTCAATAGTTATTTTATTTTAACATTAGTGTGTACATATTGCAGTATTCTCTAAGGATGATCGCAAAAAAGAGGTGACTGTAGTTATAGGTATGGTAAGACCAGACATGGGTGAGGAGAATGCTCCTTGTTTTCCTGACAGATTCACCATCTCCTTGTTAGCAGCCTGATAATTGTACTCATATTTGCCTTTTCCCCTCTGTTTCCCCTGTGTTCTCACAGAACATACCTTCTAAGACAGGAAAAAAATCACATTTATTAAATAGCTTCTTATGCTCTGCTGCAGGCATCAGAAAATCACTTCCACGAAGCACCAGGAGGGTCTCTAGCACAGAAGTTTAGGAGCAAAATTAAACTCGGAACTTCCAGCATTGAATGTACTTGCCTGCAAATAAATAATTTAAGATACACAGAGGCGCTGTTTCATATTAAAACCAGTGCAAGGTGTGAAGCATAAATCCTTTCACTGATTGAGGTGCATGATCTCAATCATTAAATGTTTTCTTTAGCTCCCCATGGGGACAGAGTATCACTGAGCATGACAATGATGGGACCATTGTGGCAAAAACTGCAGATAAATTATCCAAGAAGCACAGGTATAGAAAAATAGCTCTGTGCAGTTCTTTACAACCACTTAAAATCCTTCTGGTACCTCAGTGTCCACATCGCTCTGAGAGACTTTTTGGATGCTGGACTGAGTGATTATCTGTTATGAATTGGAAGGCAGAAGTGATGAAAACTTGTGAGGAGAAAGAATTATCCTTTTTGGTAGAATTTAATTTTTAAGCCTTTATGTTTCTACAACTGGCATTTGCTCCTGCTGCCTTGTGGCTTTCAAGTACTCAAAGTAAGTGGGTTTGGAGATGTACACTATTCAGGAGAGGGAGCCAAGAAAATGTTGGTTCTGTAAGTCGAGGTAATAGAAGAGTATTTTTTTATTTCTTTGAATTTGCTTTGAACGATAAAATCTACTTGTAGGAAGGGACATACATTATTGAAAGTTTCATCTTTCACATGGTCGATAAATCTGAGGCATTAACCACATATGGTTATCAAATAACTCGTGTAACTTTGCAAAGGAATTGCAGTATTAAACTGCCCTGGGTCTATTGTGCCTGAGGGGGGAAAAAAATGAAAATCCTTGATGTTTGACCTCTCAGCTTCTCGAATGCCAGAGCACTTGAAGGATTACTGACAAGGGCCACAGCACTTGCCTCTTATCTTAAATTATTTATTTGCAGGCAAGTACATTCAATGCTGGAAGTTCCGAGTTTAATTTTGCTCCTAAACTTCTGTGCTAGAGACCCTCCTGGTGCTTCGTGGAAGTGATTTTCTGATGCCTGCAGCAGAGCATAAGAAGCTATTTAATAAATGGGATTTTTTTTCCTCTCTTAGAAGATATGTTCTGCGAGAACACAGGGGGAACAGAGGGGAAAAGGCAGTAAATGAGTAATAAATGAGTACAATTATGAGGCTGCTAACAAGGTGGTCAATCTGTCAGAAGAACAAGGAGCATTCTCCTCACCCATGTCTGGTCTTACCATACCTATAACTACAGTCACCTCTTTTTTGCGATCATCCTTAGAGAATACTGCAATATGTACACATTAATGTTAAAATAAAATAGCCTTTGGCTATGGCAGCACAGGGAGATGCCCCCGGAGCTGAGCACAGCATCTGACCACATCCTTGCTCTTGGTCCACCAAAGTGGGGTGTGCCTGAGCTGCCACCTTCTTCGCTGGGATTTCAGGCTAAAAAACCTCTCCTTTTTGGTGTTTCGGGAAGGCTGGCACACCTGGCAGGGTGGGATGGCCTCTGGTGTGGGAAGGGTTGCTGGGTAGGTGCCACAATCTCATTCCCACCCCACAGCAATAGTTACCATGGCAGGCATTGGGTTGGGGATCCTTTCGCAAGCACAGCTGGAGGACAACAAAGAACTGAAAGTAAAACAGCTTTGAAAACACGAGGCAAATCTGAGCGGGACAGCCTGAAACCTTAGAGCCATGAAGAAAGGTTCACAGAGGGCTCGTGGGTCCCTCTCCAGCGACAATGCCCGCGGTGGATGAGGCACCTGCGCCCAGCTCGCCGTGTGCTCCACAGGCAGGGGGAGGTGGCTCCTTCACGGGGTCCTCCAGGCTGCCCCAGGCTGCAAAGTGACAGAGGAACAGCACAGAGAGGGCAGGAGGCCAGGGCAGGCTTGGGGTGGATGGGTGGCAGGGCAGTCCCAGGGACCAGAGTGAAGCTGCAGAACTCACTGCTGAGCAGGAGGTCACAGAGCTGGCCCAGAGCCAGGCTCACAAGAAGGCTGAGAGGCTGATGGCAGCCTTGTTTACAAACCATTTTACTCCTGCACTCTCTTCCCTAGCTGCTCTGAGCTTACACTGCCTAAAAAGGCACACTGCGCTATTTTTTTTCCTATTAAATTCAAATAAATACCTATGTTTTGTTCTTAAAAGCCATTTTTTTAGGGAACTCAGTACAAGGGAATGCTCTTAGCAGACCCATCTCAGGCCACAGATGGTCTCATGACACCATGAAAAGATGCAGATTCGTTCAGCTGATCCAAAGTGGATTCCAACTAACCCGAGCAATTATTACACTGCCCCCTCCCCCCACCCTTTATTTAACCTGATTAAATTGTGGCTTAAAGAAGTGGAAAGCAGAAATCTGTCCATGGAGCATTACATACAAACAGGAGTTTCCTGTGTCTTTAAACTCACAGTAAAAATACAGTAGGGGAAGTACCAAGGGAAAACAATGGCAACAGGAATGCAGCCATCTCACAGCCCCTCACTGATCGATCCTTTCTCATATCATTTCACCCCTCTGTCTTCTCTTTGCTATGCTAAGAGCAAGGGCCTGCAGCTGTCTCTGGTTTCTGAATATCACCTTAGACTGAAAACCCTTCAGATGTTTTCCCGTTTGAAGAGTTTCTCTCTGCCAGGGAAAGAATTCAAAACATACCATATTTGACTGTTTCAAATTCAAAACTACCTCATCCTGTAGCTTCCTCTCTTGCTCCACACTCCAGTAGTCCTGGGCTGCAGTTGTGTGGCAGTGATGAAAGTGGTCTTATTCCACTCAGGTCAATAAAGCTATTCTTTCTTATTTAGTAACACTTAAAATTACCAAAGAAACCCAAAAAAATGAAGATACCATCTCAGGAATGGAGAGAGACAGAGGTACTGTCAAAAGGAGAGAAAAAACAGTAGTAAAGTTTTCAATGCACTTATAATATAAACACCAATTTCAGGAGGGTTTGCCCGAGACCTTGCAATGCCCCCGGAAGCAGATTAGCAATTGTCCTAATTGAGAGTTTTGGGAAAGGACTCCTGAGCTATATTAGCAGAGAAATACAAATCCCAGGCTTCTGTCTCCCTTGTGCCACGTGCACCAGGTTGTGCAGACAGGCTACAGACAGGTCCAAGACTCCTCCACCCATGTTTTCACAGGAGTTCCAACCTGAACACCACACACACGTGGTCAGCAGGACAGTAAATACACGTCACCACTCCTCTCACCCACTGCTGGCCCACAGCAAAGGTTATTCCCCGCACAGCTGGAAATCTGCCTTTCCCACTGTGATAAAAGATGAAGTGTGGACACCATCAACGCTGGTTTGAAAAAAAAAAAATAGAGCAGGGTGCCACAGGAGGCAGCAACTCTGTGAGAGGGCGTGGGGCACGAGGCACTCTGGAGCTCTGAAGCAGTTTGCACATTTTTGACCTGCCCCAGATGAGGGCCCTGACTCTACCCAGCACATAACTTCTCATAACCCCTCGAATTTCAGCTGGTGATCTGTGCTGTAAGCTGGGGTCACCAGGGCACTGCTGCAGCCCCACTCTGCACACTCACGTGTCTGAAACCATTGCCTTTGATTTTCCTGGTTACTGCCTAAGACTGCTGCAAGTTCTGCTGAGGATTCGCCTTCAGTGCCACTCACAAGTGGCACTGATGTAAAATTAGACAGTAAAATTGTTTAACCTTCATAAAGTAGATTGTGTTTCTCCGTCCATCCATCCATTCATCCATCCATCCATCCTCCATCCATCCATCATCCATCCAACCATCCATCCCCATCCATCCATCCTCCATCCATCATCCATCCATCCATCATCCATCCATCCATCCATCCATCCATCCATCATCCATCCATCCCTCATCCATCCATCCATCCATCCATCCATCCATCCATCCATCCATCCATCATTTCAACCACTCCCTGTCCAGCCACGCACCCATCTCATAATCCATCCATGTCTCCCCCAGCCTGCCATGCCTTCTCATCCAGCCCCTTCTACCACGTTTCTTCCCAAGCTGAAGCCCTGCTCCTTCTCTTTGTCCTTGCAGGCGTGGGTGGCCTGGCTCCTGGCGTCGGTGGCCTGGCTCCTGGCG
>VZRF01001291.1:11631-27680 GCA_013396875.1 Vireo altiloquus | reverse complement strand
TATTGAAATTAACTTGAATACTTATTAAGCATGCGCAGTGAGTTACTTGTTTTGGGTCAGTGGTCTTTTTATTGGGGAGTGGGCACAGAATGATGAAGTAAAATACATCCTCCTCACGTTAAACTTTTCAACTTTGATATTAATGATTCTTGGTATAACTCCGATCCCTTTTATCTGTGACCCTTAAATGTACTCCTAGGTGCACTAATTCTCAATTGTTTATGATTTCTTTAGATTCACTTGTCAATTGTCCTATTCCTAGTTGCAGGCACAGCTAAGCAAACATAGATGACAAGTAATCAATTTTCCAAATCTAAAATTGCTACCTAAGTCCCGTTTCTCTTAACTAATCATTAACTCTAATTATTTTCAGTACAGACTATCTGTACAGCTACCTACCCTGATTAGTTCTAACCAAACCCCTTTCCCTTAACGAAAACCTTGATTTTATAAAGAAATCCTTAAAATTCACTAAAACTAGTGTTTCAGCACAGCTGCCCAGGGCAGGGGTGGAGTGCCCATCCCTGGAGGGATTGAAAGCCCTGCAGATGTGGCACTTGGGGACATGGTCAGTGCTGGCCTTGGCAGTGCAGGGCCTGATCTCAGAGGGCTTTTCCAGCGTTGATTCACTCACTGCTCTGTCAGCTTGCACCTGACCTTTGAATTTACTGTATTTGCTCGAAAAGAAAACAGGTTCCTTCCCTCTCTCCCCCAGTTGTTCTGTGCTTAAAGGAAATAGACTTTTGTTTCAATAATCATAAACGCAGAAGGTTCCCCAGAGGGTTGTTGGAGACTCCGAGCTAGTTAAAAAGAACATTTGCATGAATTAAAGAGTCACTGCTGATCTGAGCTGCTCTCTGGTGCTTTCCTCGTGCCTGGAGGAGGTGGCAGGGGTGAGATTGGGGCTGCTAGTTCTGCTCTCAGAGCGTTTCCCCAGCAGCACTGGGGACAGTCCCTGTCCCTATGGTCACTCTGAGCCCTGCCAAGGACAGTGAGGCCCCTGCAGTGCTCATGCTCCTGGTGTGTCACAGACAGCTCCAGGACTGGGCAGGGAGCACAGGGACTTGGCTTGGAGCTGCTGCAGCACATGGGGATGGAGGAGTTGGGCTGGAGCTGCAGGGCCAGGCTGGGCCAGCTTTTCCAGGGGCTTTTCCTTGGTCTTCCTGATGCCTTAAATGGCTCCCTAGAAACAGAGACCAGGCAGGAATAAAGGAATAAAGGAGGGATTGATTGGAAAGGCCTTCAGAGGTCACACTCTGGGCTCCAGAGGCTCCTGCCTCAGTGCATCCCAAAATGGACAATGCCAGCTCCCGAGTTCTTCCCACTTTGATATCAGCATCAATTGCCCAAGCAGAAGCCAGGCAAGGATGGAATTTGCCCAAGCTTGCCCCCCTGTCCCCAAGATGAAGGTTTGCAGTTGTTGGGCCCAGGAGGGTCTGGGTGTCCTTGGAGAGCGAGCTGGAGAGGCTTTGTTATGTCAGTGTGAGCATGAGAGAACAGCACTGAACGAGCTCCAGGGAGCTGCAGAGTTACACTGGGCACTGCAGGGCTGGGAACAGAGAAAAGTTAAAACCTGAGGCATCACTCCCACTGCAGACCCTGGATGAGCCCTGCATGGAACCCCCAGACTGCCAAAGTGTCGCAGGAATAAACCCCAAATGTGCAAATGCACAGCTCTGAAATTCCCAGATGCAAGCAGGGCACACAGAACATACTCTGCTCCTGCCTGCCTCCTCCTTCTTTTGTTCACATCATTACAGATGTTGTTATTTGTTAATTATTGATGTCTGAGCTGGGCCAGGGCAGGCTCAGGCTGAGCTCAGGGAAAGGTTCTTCCCCCAGAGGGTGCTGGGCACTGCCCAGGCTCCCCAGGGAATGGGCACGGCCCCGAGGCTGCCAGAGCTCCAGGAGCGTTTGGGCAGCACTGCCAGGGATGCCCAGGGTGGGATTGTTGGGGGGTCTGGGCAGGGCCAGGAGCTGGGCTGGATGATCCCTGTGGAAGATGAGGATAAACCCCTCCTGAAACCCCCAGAGCTCTGTTTATAAAGCTGACACACAGAATGGGTGTGAAACCACAGCCCCTGGAGCCGCTGCTGGCACTGCCCATCCCGGGGCTCCACTGCAGGCCCAGACCCTGCTGTTGAAATCATCGCATTTGGGGAAGACAACATCCCCTGAAACAGCCCAAAGAGCCCCTTGGACAGGGACTCACATCTAAAGCCTTTTTTTTGTACTAGCAAAGCTCTTGCTGAATGCAGCCCCAGCGCTGGAAGGAACAGATGTGACAGGGAGGTTGGGCAGGGATGAGGCAGAGCTCAGGAGCTCCAGGAGATCAGATCCCAAACACCCCAAACAAACACCCCAAACACCCCAAACAAACACTCCGAACACTCCAAACAAACACCCCAAACAAACACCCCAAACACACACCCGAAACACCCCAAACACACACCCCAAACACCCCAAACAAACACCCCAAACAAACACCCCAAACAAACACCCCGAACAAACACCCCAAAAAAACACCCCAAACACCCTGAACACCCCAAACAAACACCCCAAACACCCCAAACACCCCAAACATCCCGGTGCTGTGGGGCTCAGCCGTGCCTGTGTTTAAAGCCTCCTGTGGGAATGAAACTTGGCTAAAATTTGTGTTCGACTCTGTGAGGCTGGGCTGGGTCTGATCAATTGTTCAGAACCCAAAATCTGTTGATCTGCACTAAAACAAAGTCAATTGAGGGGCAGTGCTGGGGCAAGGCTGGATCAGGACCTGGGCGTGAGGCCACCAGAGCTGTCAGGAACCTGCAGGTCCTCCCTCACTGGGGGGAGCAGGATGGAGGAAATCCAGGCAGTCCCAGGAGGCTGAAGGGCCAGGCTGGGTTCAGTCCCACCAGGGTTCTGCAGGAGGGAAGGAAGGTCTTTACTTGAGACAGGAGAGTTTATAATTCCCTGACAGGGGTGGGATCCTCCTCAGCATGGACTGATCAGCCCACGCTCCAATAAACAGCTCCAGGGATAACAATTGCTGTCAACATCCCAGGATGAGCTGTCTGTGACCCACTGACCTGCCCCACATCCCAGCCCCGTGCCTGGCATGTCCGGGCCGTGGATCCTGTGTTTTTCCCGGGATGGAGGAGCTGGCTGTGCTCAGGACCCCAGCCCAGGGGAGGGGAGCAGCCCCCAGAGCCCTGCCCTGGCAGCTCTGTGCTCCTGCCCTGCTGGCAGCGCTGCCCAGGCAGAGTCAGAGGCAGAATTCCATTCCAAACCTGCAGTGCAGGCGCTGCAGAAGGAGCTGAGCTCTGCTGCTGCTGCTGCCCTTCACAAGTAAATATTTATTTTCGCAGGCAGGCAGCGCTGCCTTTATCTGAGAGAGCAGCAGCACTTTCCCAGGGGCAGGCCGAGGTTTGATGGGCTGTAGCTGGGATCTGGGGAGCTCTGAGCTCCCTGCTGGCATTCCCAGCAGGGATCAATGCCCAGCGCCCAGCATTGCTCCAGCTCATCACCCTTGTACCCCCTCGGGAAGGAAGGAGAGAGGCAAAACCTCTCCAGGTGGGAGCTGTGGCACTGCTGGAGCAGTGCTGGGTCACAGGGACAGCCCTGAGGTCACTGCTGGCAGCTGAGCAGGGCTTTTGCTCTGCTGGAACATCACCAGGGTGGAACAGCAACAACAGCATCGCCCAGGGCTCTGAGGCAGTGTCAAATCCTCCATCCCCTCCTTCCCTGTGGCGCTGGCACCACCTGCCACCCGTCCCTGTGGCAGCAGGGTCACTGAAACAGGAGATTTAAGAGTTAAAGAGAATTTAGAATAGTTGAGATAAGGTATGTAAATGTATAAAATTCATCATCCTGCTTCACGTGCTAAATAAAACATATTTCCTTCACAACTTTAACTAGTTGTGGAGTTTAATTGGTGTCTCAGTCACAGTGTCAAAGGTTGGAAACTGTTATACTGTTAATAGTAATATTGTTAAATAGTTAATAATTGTTTTGTTAATAATGCATGTACTGTTAAAAGGTTATGTTATTATAAAAAGAGTTAAAAGTGTAAGAAATACAGTACTTACTGTATGACACCTGAGCAGTGTACTAGTACACCTCCCAAAACAAACGAGCCTGGACAGAGCCCTGAGAACCAACCAGTGCCTAAACCTTCATGCAGATGAAGGATACAAACAGAGACCAATCCAAAGGGACAAAAACAGTATAAAAAGAGGCATCCAGGTCACTGGGACCTGCTCCTCGACCTTGCACATCTCCAGGACATCACTGCAGCCACGCTCCAACATCCAGCCCCAGCTGCTCTGCAGAAGAAGCTCTGGCACTGCTCTGCAGCGTCCGCGCTCGTCGGTGCCCGGGGCTGCTCCTGCCCTGCTGCCCCCAGACCATCAGCGTGTGCTCCACTGCCAACCCCTGTGCTTTAGGCCATACAATAAACCCTGACATCACTTTGGAACCAGGAGTGCCTTCCCGTTTTTATCAACAGCAGGGTCACAGCAGGGTCACAGCAGAGGCATTTCCTGAGTTACACCCAAGCAGGGTCTCCTCTCCGGCTGCCCCAGCCAGGGCAGGAGGCAGAGTCCTTTCAGGCAGAGTTTTAATCACCTCCCTCTGCCATCTCTGCAGAGGTGCTGCCCTGGCTGGGGTGAGGCTGTTCCAGCACATCCTGCGGGGAGCACAGAGCTGGGCTCTGCTCCTGCCACACAGAGATTCCCCCCGGGAATGCACTCACAGCCGCGGGGAGCTTGGCACAAAGGAAAAGGACTTCAGAGGTTTGCTGGGGAGGAGAACGGGCACAGTCACACTGCTGAAGTGAGGCAGTTCTCCCAGCCAAAATCCACACGAGCAGGGCTGGGATGCTCCATCTCCTCAGGATTCCCTGACGGGCACATGGTGCTGGGGGAGCAAAGGGAAGGTAGAGGCTGCCAGAGGAGGGAGTGATGCCTTAAATAGCTCCCTAGAAACAGAGACCAGGCAGGAGTAAAGGAATAAAGGAGGGATTGATTGGAAAGGCCTTCAGAGGTCACACTCTGGGCTCCAGAGGCTCCTGCCTCAGTGCATCCCAAAATGGACAATGACAGCTCCCGAGTTCTTCCCACTTTGATATCAGCATCAATTGCCCAAGCAGAAGCCAGGCAAGGATGGAATTTGCCCAAGCTTGCCCCCCTGTCCCCAAGATGAAGGTTTGCAGTTGTTGGGCCCAGGAGGGTCTGGGTGTCCTTGGAGAGCGAGCTGGAGAGGCTTTGTTATGTCAGTGTGAGCATGAGAGAACAGCACTGAACGAGCTCCAGGGAACTGCAGAGTTACACTGGGCAGGGCAGGGCAGGGCTGGGAACAGAGAAAAGTTCAAACCTAAGGCATCAGGAGGATCCAGTGCTGAGCTTCTCATCCCGAGCCTTGAGCTCAGAGCAGAGCCCTGGGTGGGAAAGAGCCATGCCCAGGGGTGCAGGGACAGGGGACACTGGTGTGGGTGGGCATGGAGGTGACATCACGGAGCCGTGGAATGCCTGGGTTGGAAGGGACCTCAAAGCTCATCCAGTCCCTGGAAAGGTGATTTCTCTTTTCATGGAATCACTGAGGTTGTAAAAGAGCTCCCAGACCAGCGAGTCCGAGCTGTTCCTGATCCCCACCTTGTCCCAGCCCTGAGCCCTGAGTGCCACCTCCAGGAATTCCTGGGACACCTCCAGGGATGGGCACTGCAAACCTCCCTGGGCAGCTCCTGCCAAGGCCTGAGCACCCTTTCCATGGAGAAATTCCCACTGAGAATTAGAGCAGAATTCCTTCTTTTAGTGTAGGCTCAGGTCCCGCACGTTCTGGTGCAGGTGTGTCCTGCTCTGGGGACAGGCGGGCAGGGGCTGGGCTCCAGCCAGGGGCAGAGTCGTTGGAGTCAGAAAAAGTTTGGAAACTTTTCCTGCTCCTCTGGGTGTTTGCTTTACCCTCAGAGCTCCACAAAAAAGGCTTGGCCTGCGAACCAAGCTCGTGGGAGCATTTACCCCCAATTCTGGGTGAGCTGAGAGCACCAAAGGAATGAGGAGATGTTGTTTAGTGCAGCACAGAGTGTGGAGTTGGAGTTTTTAGGTTTTGCTATATATATTATATGGAGCCAACATGGAGATTCTAGGCTGTTGGCTTCTTCTTCTTCATCTTCTTCTCTCTTCTCCTTCTCTTCCTTTTTCCCTCTGACATGAGTTCCTGTGGTTTGTTAATTGGTAGATAGAATTTAGTGTAGAGGAGACATGTCAGTGAGGTTGATATTCACTGGTTTTGGGGACAAAATAAGATAGGTAAAGTTTTCTAAGTGGTTGATAATAGATCTAAAAGCTACCTGCTTTGGGTAGCCATTGCCATTCTGCCCTTGTGTTCCTGGAGGTCACAGCACAGTCTGTGCCTCTGGAACTCTGATAAGNAAGGAACACAGCCAGGCCAGATGTCAGGGGAAGAACACCAGCCCTCTGGCAAGAGTGTGAGCTCTGGGCAGCAGGATCCACTCCAGGTGTGCCCTGCTCTGGACAGGGACTGGGCTCCAGCCAGGGGCAGAGTGTGAGCTCTGGGCAGCAGGATCCACACCAGGATCCCAGGCTGGAGCCTCTGGCACAGGACCAGCAGGTTGGGATGGGGAGGCTCAAGTGCCACACTGGGAGGTGTCACTGTAGAGTCCTGGGGATGGAAAGGAATTCAGCAAGGACTTGAGATGAAGAGAAGCCATTTATTAAGAAAATTTCGCTTTTCTATAACCAGGATTGCTAGAGCAGGACACAGGTGTTGGTTCTTGGGTGGACACCTCCTTAGCATCGTTGGCTGGTTCCAACACCACCT
The DNA here is from genome assembly GCA_013396875.1 of Vireo altiloquus. Taxonomy (NCBI): domain Eukaryota; kingdom Metazoa; phylum Chordata; class Aves; order Passeriformes; family Vireonidae; genus Vireo; species Vireo altiloquus. The sequence goes on along the minus strand of VZRF01001291.1, from coordinate 20,864 downwards.
CAGAACAACAAATTAGAACAACAAAGCCTAAAAACCACCACCTGTGGAATATAGTTTACGAAAACACTCAGGACAGTTTACACAACTTCTGCTGGTTCCCAGCTCTGTCTGTGAGAAACAGTTACTGTCTCACAGCCAGAGCTGGGAGATGAAACTTTCCTTCTGACTTCTTGTCAACATCCACAGGGAGGAGGTCCCTGAGAGCACCAAGGAAGGGCTTTCCTTTGAGGGAAACATGGAAACACCTGGAATTACAAACTCCCCACCCCGAAAAAATGCAATTTTTTCGGCGTGGGGAGTTTGTAATTCCAGGTGTTAAATAACAATGCCAAGAGTTCTGTTCCCAAACTCTTGTTTGATCCTGGACCAGACATGGGAAGCAGGCAGGGGCAGCACTGTGGGTCTCTCTGATCGATAACCCAAAGCCAACTCTCATTTTGATCTCACACCAGGCCCCGGGCTGGGTTTTGAAATGTAAATCAAGCTTTGGAACACTTAATCTTCCCCTAAAGCCTGACTGAGGGGGAGACTGAGCCCTTGAAAGGCTGGAGGGCAGCAGAGCTGATCCCAGAGCTGGTGGCAGCCAGGTCAGCCTGTCCACTGCACGCCCCAGGAAAGGCAGAGCTGTGCTGGGCACAGCTGGGCACAGCTGGGAGAGCTGTGGGAGCACAGGGCTGCCACTTGTCATGGTCAGGGGNAAATGTGTTCTGGAGAGGCCCTTGGTGTCTGGGGCTCCCAGGATGTTTGCTCTCCTGGTTTAACGGTGCCGTGGGGCTGAGCTGAGTTATCAGCCTTGGGAAGTCACAGTGTGTGGGCTAAAAGCACTGAGAATACATCAAACTATAAAAGGGTGTGTGAGAGGGGTATGAAAGAAAAGGTAAAAAATCATCCTGGCATCAAAGGCATGGCCCCAGGTGGACCCAGCACACCTCACACCTCACACCCCTTTGCCTTGGCTTTACCCTGCAATTCTGTTTCTCTCCTTGTCCCTCTCATTTGCCAACTTGCTAAAGAAAATGGCCCAAAAGATGTTTTAAAAAAAAAGCACCACAACCCCCAGGGAGAAAATTATGCCCCTAGAAGAGGGTGAGAGATTTTCTTCTCAGTTAAGCAAATTTGAATTTAGAAAAATCCAAATCCTGGGCGGCAGATGAAAGCCCTGGCAGGCTCCCTGGAGCAGCTGCGAGAGCTCCCAGGCAGGAGTTTCCATCAGGGCCTGCCTTCAGAAAGCAGGAAAGGTTTACTCTGTGTCTGTGAAGAGAAGAGGAGTCTGCTCCTTGCAGATAGGAACGCTCGTGCTGCTCCTGAGATCAGTGGGAAACCAGCTCCCAGCTCCAGGAGGGAACAGCCAGGCAATGTCTGACACTCAGAGAGAAGAAAAGTGTTATTATTAAAATTAATTACCTCTCAGGCCCCTTCATCTTGATCTAAGTGCTGGAGAAGATGGATTTGCTGCTCTAAGCAAGGGGGTGGAGGGGAATTGGAGCAGATTTCCGAGCAGCAGTAAAAGCCTGAGGAGTGGGGGAGGCTCCCCAGGGCCCTTTGGGAGCCTTGTCCTGTGCGAGATCCTGGCCTGGCAGCCTGGGCTGGGCCTTGTGCTCAGCTTTTGGGACACTTTGCTGCAGCTGAGCCCCAAGTGTCACCCCAGAGGGTTGGTCCAGCGTGGGTCCCTCCCTTCTGCTCCCTCCCAGGGGCTCCTTGGTGCCTCTCTCAGGTGTTCCTCAACAGCCAAAATTGTCCAGGTTGAAGGAGCTCTTTGGGGCAGGGAATTCAGCACAAACACCACACTATTGTGTTCTTTAACACAATTAAATTTAATTTATTTTATTTTTTAATTTAACACAATTATGACTGAAAAGGCAAAATCACAGAACTGCAGATTTGCTGAGGTGGGAAAGGCCCTCTGGGGTCGTCGAGTGCACCCTTTCCCCAGCACTGCCCCACGTCCCCTGTGCCACCTCCACAGGGCTCTGAACCCCTCCAGGGACAGGATTCCAGGGCTGGACAGGTGGACACAGAGAAATTTCCCCTAATTTCCAACCTAAACATCCAAACACAACCTGAGGTGATTTCCTCCTCCTCTCCCTGCTCCCTGGGGCTGCCCAAGCACCTCTCACCCCTGACACAACCTGAGGTGATTTCCTCCTCCTCTCCCTGCTCCCTGGGGCTGCCCAAGCACCTCTCACCCCTGACCAAGGACTCCAGCGCTGGTGCAGGGCAGGATTAAGGATCTTGGCCATTAAAGGCCTCACATTTCAGATCAGGTTCCCAAAATCCCTGGGCAAGGCTGGAAAGCGGAAGAGGTGATAAAGCAAAGTGATATTTATTGAGTGTGTCACGCACTTATCCCAGCTTTTATTTCCGAGCAGCTTTTGGAAATCTCATCTTGAAGGATTTATTTTTTCCTTCTGCCTCAGCTGCCTGTGCCACTCTCCCTCCTTTCTCTCCTGCACCTTCCTCCCCACAGCAAAGGGCCATGAATCCAGGAAATTCATGAACTCCCAGAAAGTTACAGCTCTTAAAAAAGTGTTCATTTGCAATGTGAAAAACGGTTTGATGTGTATCCAGAGCCAGGTGGCTTTATGGGGCCATTGCAGAGCTGTAACCCTGCAGATGTGGCTGCAGTCACCAACTCTGAGCTGTGCCCAGAGCTCTGCAGCTCCACTCCTGCCCTGCCCCAGACCCCCGGGAGAGGCTCTGGGGTCCCTCAGCCAAAATCAACGACGTGGCTCCAGCTCTGCGCAGGGAGTGATGCCTTTCCCTGGTCTTAAAATTAAAACTAAAACACGGTTTATGGGGAAAAGGGGTTTTTACCTCGGGATTTATTTCAGGATCCTGGGGTGCAGCACTTGGTCCAGGTGCAATGCCCTGAAAATGCATGGACCCTGTCACACTGAAATACACACAATTCTAGGCCTTGCAAAATTAACATATTTATCAAAGATCCCCCAGTGAGAGGCTGGAGTGAAGCCCTCGTTGTGAGGAACCTTCCCCCTGGCTGGGCCTGTCTGAGGTTCCAAAATGTGTTCTGGAGAGGCCCTTGGTGTCTGGGGCTCCCAGGATGTTTGCTCTCCTGGTTTAACGGTGCCGTGGGGCTGAGCTGAGTTATCAGCCTTGGGAAGTCACAGTGTGTGGGCTAAAAGCACTGAGAATGCATCAAACTATAAAAGGGTGTGTGAGAGGGGTATGAAAGAAAAAGCAAAAAAGTCATCCTGACATCAGGAGAATAGCACAAAACAAAGAATTGGGCTCCACAAAGCCATAAATTATTAGAAACAATAAATATTGCACACGCTCTGCATCTCTTTGATTTCTAAGCCTTTATCAGGCTGAGTGAAACACTCAGACTCTTCCTGCATCCCTACAAGAAAGCTTGGTGGTTTCTGTTTGTTTGGGGTTTTTTTCTTTTAATCAGAGAAGAAATCTCCTGTAATCCCATTCCTCCAAGAGCAAGGGCTTTGTGATCTTCAGCAGAAGGACCCAGCCAGCAGCTGCTTCCTCCAGGCTGGAGTTCCACGTTCATCTCCTCCTCCTCGGAGCAGGTCTGGCTCAGAGCACAACCACAGCCAGGTACTGCTTGAATTTCCTCCACGATAAAATCCCAGTTCCAGCACACAGAGGATCTTCAGCCCCTCCTGGATTTGGCTGAGCCAAATGTTTGCTGTCTTTACCTCCTTTATGCCCTCCCCAGACTTGTTTTTCTTCTAAGTGATGACTTTTAACTTTATTTAATGCAAGATGTTGACATGTTGCTGGGGGAAGCTGAGCAAGCTGGGGCCGCCCCAGTAATTCAGAATATTCTGTGTTTCCAGGGGTGCTCGTGCCGAGGAGCTGTGAGGAGAGTTTCACCTCACCCAGCCTCCTCCGAATGTGGAGGCAATTACAGATCCTCAGCACATCTGATTCCAGGCCAAATATTTGATAAAATAAAAAATACATCTGTCACTGCTTTGGCAGAATTCTTCTTTCCTGGCAGGAAATTCGTCTTCGACTTGGACTAAATTTTTTTTTTCTTTTCTATTTTTATGGAAAAAACTGGGCTCTTTCCCCATTGATCTTCACACCCTCAGGACTCAGAAAATTGGTTTTGGCAGGATTTTTTCCATGGTCTCGCTCGATTTACCTGTTACCAGGGGAGTAGGAGACAAGGCTGAGGGTGTGAGCACCGTCCTGGCCAGACCCCCCAGCCCTCGAGTTCCTGCATTCCTCCCCTCCCTGCATTCCCTGCCTTCCATCTCCCCTTTCCCTCCGGCCAGCTCTTGCCAACAGGGAGTTGGGAAAAAAGGGAAACTCTCAAAAATGGAGATATTTGGTGGAGCAGCCACTCCCTGTCACAGCCAGGCCTTGTGAGAGTTTGTTCTCTGCTTTCTCCTGGAGCATCTCCTGGAGGTTCAGGTGCTCTGATCTCCTCCCGTTCAGCACCGTCCTGGTGATGCCTTAAATGGCTCCCTAGGAACAGAGAGCAGGCAGGAATAAAGGAATAAAGGAGGGATTGATTGGAAAGGCCTTCAGAGGTCACACTCTGGGCTCCAGAGGCTCCTGCCTCAGTGCATCCCAACATGGACAATGCCAGCTCCCGAGTTCTTCCCACTTTGATATCAGCATCAATTGCCCAAGCAGAAGCCAGGCAAGGATGGAATTTGCCCAAGCTTGCCCCCCTGTCCCCAAGATGAAGGTTTGCAGTTGTTGGGCCCAGGAGGGTCTGGGTGTCCTTGGAGAGCGAGCTGGAGAGGCTTTGTTATGTCAGTGTGAGCATGAGAGAACAGCACTGAACGAGCTCCAGGGAGCTGCAGAGTTACACTGGGCACTGCAGGGCTGGGAACAGAGAAAAGTTAAACCCTAAGGCGTCTCTGTCCCAGCCTTTCCCGCAGGTCTGCCTGGATAAATCCTGGCCACGGGAGGGGGATTGGCTGCCAGCAGTGCTGCCACTGCCACTGTGATGGTTTCAATCTCAACAAGGCTCGATTTAGGTAGAAAGGAGAAGTTTATTCTACAATGAGGGTGGGCAGGCCCTGGCACAGGGTGCCCAGAGCAGCTGTGGCTGCCCCTGGATCCCTGGCAGTGCCCAAGGCCAGGCTGGACATTGGGGCTGGGAGCAGCCTGGCACAGTGGGAGGTGTCCCTGCCATGGCAGGGGGGGCTCTGGGAGGTGTTTAAAGTTCCCTTCCAACCCAAACCATTCCAGGATTCCTGGTGCTCCTTGCAGAGGTTCCCAGCCAGCCCTGGTGTCTCTGCTGCTGGAGAAGCTCTTTGCCCCTGGTTTGTTGTAGCTCCAAACATGACTTCTGACTTTCTGACAGTGCAAAGAGCAGCTCCAGGCTCGGGGAAACAGCCCCAGCACCACTGACTTCCAAAGGCTGAGTTTTCCTCCCTCTTCCCTCCCGTTCTGACCATTTAATCCATGACACAGCCCAGCTGTCCCAGCCAAGCTCCCTCTGGGTCCTGGCCACAAAAGCCAGCCCGGGGTGGAAGGAGGGGAGCTGGGTTGGGGAGTGAAACCCCACGGCAGAAATGAAGGGAATCGTAAAAAGCAGCTCCAGCTGAGATTTGTGCTGCAGCTCCACGAGCCAGGAACTGCAGCAGAGCTCAGGAGAAGTGACTCCACCCGGCCCTGGTGCAGAGTCTGGAGCCCTGTGTTTATAACTCACGACATGTGAAAGGAGAGGAGATATTGGTGACTCAAAAAGATATTTATGGCTCTTTTTCCAGCTGCTGCAGCCGAGGAGTCGCTCCCATCCCGGCGTTATCTGGGGTCGTTTGCAGAACGAGTCCGCGGGTGATTAAGAGGAGTCTCTCCCGTCAATGCTTTTGTGCTGGGAGGCAGTGATGGGAACGCCAACAGGAGCTGCAGAGGAGCCAATACCAATCCTTCAGCTCCTTCTTTTTGTTTTAAATGGTACCAATTCTGTTCCTCCAGGAGATAATTTATGCACCTAGAAGGTTCAGCAAAACACCATCCAGCATTTGTCTATCTACCGAGAAACCCAACCATATTACTGCTGTAAAAGTGAATTTAGAATAAATGAACCGAAGTTAATTCTGGAGGGAATGAGGAGCACTGGAATGCTGAAAACTTCCCCCCCACTGGTGAGGTTTTAGAGACGTGGCTGAGTTTTGCAGCTGAGCTCGGGGTGGAGCTGTGCTAAGCAAATTTGGGGTTTCCAGGGATTTTGGACACCCTGAGCAGGCTCCAGGAGCTCTGATGTCCCTTCCCTCCTCAGCTTTGGATGTCTCACTGCAACAAGACAGGGGCCAAGAGGGGTGGCACTGAAATTTCCAGACATCATTAAATTAGCTGTAGCTAATTTAATGTTCTGCACTTCCCTGCATCCAGGGAGCAGCCCCAGCCTCCATTTCCCAGACAAGCATCCATCCAGACATCCCCAAATCCTCCCAGACATGCCCAAATCGTCCCAGACATCCCTGAATCATCCTGGACATCCCTGAATCCTCCCAGACATCCCCGAGTCCTCCCAGACATCCCCGAATCCTCTCAGACATCCCTGAGTTCTCCCAAATATCCCCAAGTCCTCCCGGACATCCCTGAATCCTCTCAGACAGTCCCGAGTCCTCCTGAATATCCCCAAGTCCTCCTGAACATCCCCAAGTCCTCCCAGTCATCCCTGAATACTCTCACACTTCCCCAAGTCCTCCCAGACATCCCTGAATCCTCTCAGACATCCCCGAGTCCTCCTCACGTGTTCCCACTGAGTCTGTCAGGCTGGGGGTGGTGTCACAGATTGACACCTTCGGAACCAGGAGGGCAGAACACCTCCCAGGAGAGGTTCCTGACCTGGAGAGTTCTCCGGGAACAAGGGAAGAGCAGGAGCTGCCTGAGCAATCCAGGATTTGCAGCCAGCTCCTAAATCCTGGTGGCTGCTCCGTGCCAGGGCTCAGAGCAGAATTCCCTGTGTGTCCCCTCCGAAGGGATCCCGCACGGGGAACACACGGCCTTGGAGGCTCCTCTGGAGGAGCAGCAGCCCCAGCAGCAGCCATCCCTTGGTGTGTCCCCTCCGAAGGGATCCCGCACGGGGAACACACGGCCTTGGAGGCTCCTCTGGAGGAGCAGCAGCCCCAGCAGCAGCCATCCCTTGGTGTGTCCCCTCCGAAGGGATCCCTCACGGGGAACGCGCGGCCTCGGAGGTGCCTCTGGAGGAGCAGCAGCCCTGGCAGCAGCCATCCCCTGGTGTGGGGTTGGGATCCCTGCAGGGAGCAGGGAAGGGAGAGCAGCCAGGCCACGCTGGGATCATCCTGGTTTTCATGTGAGGCAGGAACGCTCAGAGAGGCCAAGGAGGCAACAACAACCACGGATAAAAACAGATCACCAGAGAACTCCTGTGCCAGACAGCAGCTATCCATCGCTCCAGAGGCAGCGCGTTTCCGTGGAAACCACGGGAATGCCAACAGGCAGCGGGATCAGGGATCAGGGGTGGGCTGAGGGAGCAGGGGTGGGCTGAGGGACCAGGGATGGGCTGAGAGATCAGGGTTAGACTGAGGGATCAGGGATGGGCTGAGGGATCAGGGATGGGCTGAGGGATCAGAGATAGGCTGAGGGATCAGGGATAGGCTGAGGGATCAGGGATGGGGTAATGGACCAGGGATGAGCTGAGGGATCAGGGTTAGACTGAGGGATCAGGGATGAGCTGAAGGATCAGGGGTGGGCTGAGGGATCAGGGATAGGCTGAGGGATCAGGGATGGGCTGAGGGATCAAGGATGGGCTGAGGGATCAGGGATGGGGCTGAGCGATCAGGGGTGGGCTGAGGGATCAGGGATATGGGATGGGGTGAGGAATCAGGGATGGGCTGAGGGATCAGGGATGGGGTAATGGACCAGGGATGAGCTGAGGGATCAGGGTTAGACTGAGGGATCAGGGATGAGCTGAAGGATCAGGGGTGGGCTGAGGGATCAGGGGTGGGCTGAGGGATCAGGGATGGGCTGAGGGATCAAGGATGGGCTGAGGGATCAGGGATGGGGCTGAGCGATCAGGGGTGGGCTGAGGGATCAGGGATATGGGATGGGGTGAGGAATCAGGGATGGGCTGAGGGATCAGGGCTAGACTGAGGGATCAGGGATGGGGCTGGGCCAAATGCACCTGAGGGTGGGGCTGGGGTGATGTAGGAGGGTGCTCTGCAGTGGGATCCTGACTCCTGTCCCGTGGTATCAAAGCCAGGAAAGGCAATAAAACAAAATGCATCGCCCTGCTGGAATCCCCTCGGTCACAGGGAATTTCTGATGGGCACAGGGCACCATTTCCCCTCTGTTCTCAAGAGCTGTGTCAGTGCTTGCCCCACACCTGAGCAGCTCTCTGAGGGCCCAGCAATCCAAACCAGAGCGAGGGCTGTGGGCCCTGTTTGGTCTCAGGTTCCATCCACAGACAGAAGAAAAGCCAAATGTCGATTGCCTGGAGTAGAAAAGACAAAACGCCCAGGCTCTGATTTCCCAACAACCTTTCCTTTCTCCCTCAGAAAAAGAGGGGAAGAAAAGCTTCCATTTTATTAAGATGCCAATTGCTGTTGAGAAAAGATATTAGGGAGGAAAATAAGGGAGCAGTGCCCACTCGGTGACCTTGTCCACACGAAGATGAACGACCCAGAGCTGCTCAAACCCTGATTATGCAGCAGCCTCCCCTGGAGAAATGTGCTTGTCTGGCTGGACACGGCAAAGGAGCTCATCAGACAGAGCAGCAGAGAGGGAGAGATGAAACAGCACGAGCAGCTGCCTTCCAGTAAATGCTCTCAGACTCACATTTTCATTAGCCCCAAATTCAATCACAGTTTAAAGGAAGCAAAAGATAAAGAGCGAGGGAACATTTAAAGGATTCTTCAGAGAGCGAGGCAGTCTCGGGTCCCCATTAAACCCCAACTCACAGTTATTGTCATTCCTCCCATCCCCGCCCTGCCCGGGGCCCAGGCAGGGAGAGATCCTGGGGTGGGCACGGGGAGGGGATGGGGCTGGGATGGGGAGAGGGATGGGGAGAGGGAGAGGGAGAGGGAGAGGGACAGCCCTGGGAGAGAGACAGGGACAGGGACAGCCCTGGGACAGGGACAGGGACGGGACAGGGACATGGACAGCCCTGGGAGAGGGACACTCCTGGGAGAGGGAGAGAGACAGCCCTGGGAAAGGGACAGGGACAGTCCTGGGAGAGGGACAGGGACAGGGACACCCCTGGAAGAGGGAGAGAGACAGCCCTGGGAAAGGGACAGGGACAGTCTTGGAGAGGGAGAGGGAGAGGG
>VZRF01001290.1:231598-274594 GCA_013396875.1 Vireo altiloquus | reverse complement strand
TCAGCTTGCCCCAAGCTGGGGTAGTGCAACACTATATCCTAAAATCATGCAATGCTTAGATCTGTTTCCAAGTGGAGGCAGGAAGGTGTGACTGGTTGTGGAAGAAAAGATCTCCTCTGTAAGTAAGACCAGTTTTAAGAATTAGGTGAAACTATCCTTGGTTCTCATTCTGTTTATTTCAGATTGAGATCTCTGTTTGCAGGGAGCAGGTTTTGCTTTTCACGAACCAAGACCTTCCACTAAAAAAATTTCAGTCTCTAATTAAATACAATGACAGTAACATAATTACATTGCTATCCTGCAGAGTTTTTAATACGAGTTCACTTAGTCTGAATTTCACTGCTGGTGATTTTGCACTACCAATTGACTCTTTCTGTGCTTGATTAGCTGCCATTAGTCAGACTTCCTTTCACCCATCCACAATTTATCGATAATCTAACATTCCTATCTAAAGACACTTGGAAGGGATTTCTGTGCCAGCAAGAGGGAAGTGAGGTGCCTGGGTCAGAAGTTCCTACGTCATGATACACAAGTAAATATTTTTATTTTTAATGGGGTGGAGCTCTTAGTAATCTCAGAAAGAAGATGCCCCAAAGCACTTGCTCTGAAGAATGCTGAAGATGAGGAGTACAAAGCCCTCACAACTTGCACTGACTGCAACTGGACTTTCAAATATCCCAGATATACCCTGCCTACCAAAGCTGATGGAAACTTGGATTTTCCAGTTACAAAAGTAAACTTTCTGTCAAGTTTTTTCTCCATCCTTCATAGCACAGTCCCCAAAAAATCATAGGTCGGCAGAGAATTTCTGTCATACACATTGTCCCCAAAAATTCAGGTCTTTTGGGAAGTTTCCTTTTTTGTCATCTTTCCCTTTCACACAGAATAGGCTTCCTCAGGTGTCTTCTCCCTACTTTTGTGCAACACTTTTCCATTTGTCTAAATTCCACTGTGTCCTCTCTAAGTGATGCATTAGAGTACAGGTGATTCCTAGAGTTATTCCTGCTAGAGACAGAATTCAGTAGCAGAAGCACCTTTATAAGCCAAAAGCAATGAAAAAGTTACATTTACAGGAAACAAAACATGCTCAGAATTTCAGTTCAACCTTTTGTGTGTTGTTCATAAACGCAGACAGCTGGAAATGCTTCTGGTGAGAACAAATTTTTTCAAAGGAAGAGGAAAAAAAAGAGGTTTTTACTGTCATCTCATATGGTCTGAGTGTTTTCAAATTATACCCTGTTAGTATGAAAACAGGAGTTCTGAAACTGTTTATTTTCTAGAAAATATAATATTCATTAATTTCCTTCAGCTTTGCTGTCTTTTCCAAACATGATGCAAAGTTCCCTCTGCATACTTTACAAGCTTTTGTGACTGTTAACCAATTTAAATGAGAAGCTGAGAAATGTAGAATAGGAAATATTATAATTAAGAGTTTGTTATGACAACCCTAACACACTGAAAACTTGAAGAATTAAAGTGTTAAAAATTTTGTTAAAAACTTGGAGCTATTTAGCAACTTTCAAGATTGACAACTCTGCTTTCCAGCACCTTTAAGTGTTTATTAACTTAAATAGATTTCATAGAATTTCTTTGATCACATTTTTTACAATAAAGCTTTTGCAAAGCATGCATCCTAATTGTTTATTTACACAATATTAATATTCAGGCAGAAGAATCATGGAAGCACAGTTAATTAAATACAAATTAATGTGGTGGAATATTTAATTATCTATTCTACACCTCACGACTAATGATTATGTAAATGCCTTGCATTTAATCTTGTTCCCAGGAAATTAACTTAATGGCCTTCAACAAATGAACATTTTGTATGCATTGCAGGACACTTTATCTAAATTTTAACAGCATAGTATTAGTTTCAGATAATAACATGATTACATAATTTAAAATGTAAATGTATACAATACTTTTGTTTCCTTGATTTTACTTCGGAATTCAGAGTGAAATATAGAACTATTTCTATGTTGTAGTTTTGAGGTCCTGAGGCTGGGGTTTGGCTAGTATCTATTTTTTCAGTTTTGCTTTCAGCTCATTTTCAGGGCTTTCTTTGACCCCAACAGCCAGGCTGTTCCTGAGGAGCAATCTGGAATTCTGGCTCTCCCAGCTGCACAACGTGGACCAGAGGGATAGCAAAGATACAGAAGATGTCTTACTTTAAAACAAAGCTCCTGCTAAATTGCCCCAACCCACATGGAGGAATGAATATTGAAAGTTTTCCATAGCAGAGACTTTGCTCTGTTGACTGCAGGAAGAGTCAGGACCTTTCTGTAAATAAGAAAAATGTATATGTATGTTTCTGGTTAAGGTAATATTTACACAGCAAACCTCCCATCAAAGAAACCACCTCAAGAGTTAAAGACAGAAAATTAACAGTACCATGTAGGCAGACTATGCTTTAGCTTTGGAACCCAGAACACTTTGGAGTGATCTCAAAATGAGGTTATGTAATTACAACAAGTATCCTTAACTTTTGCTAAAGTGTATGCCAGACACAGTGCCTGGAAAAAAGGTTTCCTGCCACTAACCAGTACAGTTAATACACTCTCCAGTCCAGGATTAATCTAAAGAGCTCTGCTTCTCAGGCAGAGAAGAGAGAGAGGGGGATTTGAGTCTCATGCACAGCCTAAAAAGGGACTAATGATTATTATTTATTTGTCTGCAGGCCTGGGCATCAAGTATTGCCTATTCCTGTTGCTTTTGATTTTGCACAACAGTCAGAAAAGGCTGAAATCTTACTCAGCCAGTGGAAGCCAGTGGGAAATGATCAGAAATCAAACCAAAGGAAGAAAAGTGAGGCCTCATGGTACATTTTAGAGCTTCAAAGCATTTTACATATTTTACAAAGGCAAAACAACACTGAGTTATACAGCCAGGGAAATTTTACCAAGTGGTGGCAAAAGGTGTTTAGAGAAAAATGAGAAACTATTCAAATAGTTTCAGCCAAAATGATAAAATGAAAGTTTTCAAAATTTATTGTGTCATTTTGATATTATTTAAATTAAGCGTTTCATTTGTGAAATAAGGAGGTGCAAGAAGGCTTAAGAAGATAGAATCTCTGTTTCATTTATGAAGCATGAGAGAAAGAGAAATCCCCAGCTCTGACCAGGTACATTCATATGAATTAAACATTTGCTTATCCGTAGTACTGCACTTGCTAATCATCACTATAATTGCACTCAGGAAAAAGGGAATGGAAATTTCAGAGAAGAAAAAAAATCTTTGAGTAATTTACCCATCCTGAATTCCAGGGGAATAGACAGTAGTTTTAAGAGATTCAACTTTAAAAAGCCAGCATTAGGAGGTTCTGTTTTAAAGAAGAAAAAGAAGACCTAAAAGTCTGATTTGCTTTGGATTTCCAATGTGGAAAAGGAAAGAACTGCACTTATCAACTAGAAAAAGCTATAGAATATGTATGTGCAATAAGATAACTCAGCACAAGGCAAGCTCTTAGAACTCTCAAGTCCTTGGCTGCTCCAGGTATCTTCCCCATAAGCCAAGTGCATGTTAAAATGCTTTCTGCTCTGTATTCATAGGAGCTACACATCAATTGTCTCTCACTCATCATAACTGTCATCCTCAAATCAGCTGAATAATCACAGCAAATACACACCACAACTGATAAAAGTGAGTTGATCAAATTAAAATTAATTAGTTGACATTGTGTTCTTTGTTTAGTGTGATCTTTTACAGTTCTCTACAGGGTTATATTTGTGTTTTCAATTTTTTTTTTTCCTCTGAAAAGGAAATGAGTGGTGTTATCCTTGGTACACAAAATTTAGAATATGATATGGGGTTTATTTTAATATCCCATTTTTCTTGCTGTTGCTCCCAATTCATTAAGCTTTCATTGGGTGAAAATCCTTCAGTTTATGTTTCCTTTCTTGTTGCTTATTGTTCTGTTTGTCCATTATTAACATTTAGTCTTTTGTTTTTCAGACTGAAAAACAGATAAAGCAGGGGTGGAAACCTGCAAGGAGATGGGAAATTCTTGGAGGAGCTTAGCACTCGGTGGAAGCAGACTGCACTCAATAACGACACAGAACACTCAATTCCTTCCAGGATCAGTGGTCAGCTGGGAAGGAAAGTGGATGACAGAGTGGAAATAGCTATTTTTGCATATTATTTCAAAAGGCCTCATTTAACTCTCTTTTAATTCAATGGGAGATTTTCCACTGAGTTTAACGGAAAACTATTAACATTTTACACCTTTAGGGATTATGTATATAAACATATACCCAGGCAAACCTACCAAAATCAGCCAAATGAGGATTTCAATAACTGCCCTGTAGTAAAGTCATCTTTTAGCACCCATCTCCACCAGGGAGTTTCAAAAGCAGATCATACTGAGGTCAGAGTCAGAAGCAGAGGAGGTGATCTAAAACTGGAAGGAACTGGAAGTATCTGTACAAAATGAGAAGTTTTCCCTTTGCTATTTGATATCACAAACCTTTCTCATGTGTAGAAAACAAGAATGCAATGAATATATACCTCCAAACTCTATAAAATACACATTAAATTGTGGCTGGATCACCATTCCCTGTTTTAAACAGGCTTTAGAAACCTTCCGTAAAAGTTTCTCCATAAAAGTTCCTCTATCAGACTAATCTATCCTTCAGAACACCACCCATTTATGTTGAACATTCCACTCCCTCTTCCTTTTTCCTGCATCTCTGCCATCTTCCCCTTAAAACACCTTTTCATTTACTTTCCCAGACCTTCATTTCTTAATCTCCTTTCCCAGACCTTCCCCATGCCCTTCTTTTTATATTTATCCAGTGGAAAAAAATCAGGAGAGAAAAAGAATTAAGAAGGTAGTGTTTGTTATAAAGTTTTCTGGGAAGGTATGTGGAGAAGGAGTTCTCAGGGCAGAGTCCTGGGGAGGGCCAGTGAGGGGATTAATTAAGGCTCTTCCCTTTCCTGCTTCCAGGCTCCCTCTGAATCAAGATGCCTGTTTGCACTTCCACATTCAGGGGAAATTAATTTCCTCTAACTACAAGGACACAGGAGAACTCCCATCACCCGTGGTTATCTCTGACATCCCAGACTGAGTGATGTGCCTGCTCTCAGCTCAGGGCTGACCTGGCCATGGGGTCACAAATCCCACTGTGGCTCCTCCCTGGACACGGCAGCAGCTCTGCCTGAAGGGCAGCTGGGCACTCCTCCTCTCTTCTCTTCTCTTCTCTCCTCTCCTCTCCTCTCTCTTCTCTCTTCTCTCTCTTCTCTCCTCTCTCCTCTCTCTCCTCTCTCCTCTCTCTCCTCTCTCCTCTCTCTCCTCTCTCCTCTCTCTCCTCTCTCCTCTCTCTCCTCTCTCCTCTCTCTCCTCTCTCCTCTCTCTCCTCTCTCCTCTCTCTCCTCTCTCCTCTCTCTCCTCTCTCCTCTCTCTCCTCTCTCCTCTCTCTCCTCTCTCCTCTCTCTCCTCTCTCCTCTCTCTCCTCTCTCCTCTCTCTCCTCTCTCCTCTCCTTCTCTCTTTCTCTCTTTCTCTTCTCTTCACATCTCTTCTCTTCTGCTGCACAGCACTGGTGAGCACTCTGCTCCCTCCTCCTGGCAGCCTGGCCCCTCTCTTCCTGGCACCAAGCATCCCCAGGAACCAGATTAAACAGGATTTAGCCCAGAATCACCAACATCACTTCTTCAAATAGTTAGGCTTCACAGTCATAAAATAGCAACTCTTCCTTGGATTATGGCAGCACATTCCTGAGCCCATGTAATCTTAAAACATACATTGCAGGCCTCTAATTTCCACTGACTGTCAGGCACCTCTTTATATTTATGTGGTGTGTTGACATTTCAGATGTCCTCCAAAGACTTTCACATTGATTTAGACAGGACAGCTCACAACTTAAAAAACTAAGGATGTGAAAAATCATTGCAGCATGTGCCAACTGCAGTTTTCAGATGGGAGGCAAACATATTTCTCTGTTACCATAGACTTTATACTTTTGCGAATAAAATGAAACCCAAACCACTCAAAAGCATTCAGCTTTTGCGTCAGTCTAGTCCTGTGGGAAACATTGATAAATACCAAGAGTTTTAAAAGCAGCACAGTTAGGTCAGTGCTGAGCACCTTTGCAGATCTCTGTTAGAATCAGCTCAGCCTCTGTCTAGTCAAGGAACCAGGGCATCAAATTTCAGAGCTGATGCCCTTTCTATTCTTTGCAGCCTTTTTCTTCCTTTTCAGGAAAGAGTTGCATAAAGAAATTACTGCTCAAGAGGAAATGAAATCATTTTAGTATTTGTATACTTTACTAAGTTTTCCCTTTTCATTTCTTTATTAGTTGAGAAACAATTGTAATACTTGAGCAGCCAGTGAGTTCACTTTATTAACAGTGCAAACACAATGTGAAGCCGATATATTTAATATTAGTTATTAACCTTCTGCAAATTTAAGCTGTATTTTGCTCACTCAATTAGGTAAACTATGTTGTTTTTCTCTCACTGGTTCCTCTCTTTAATAGGAGAGCATTAAAAGCACCATAGGGTGCACTGTATTTTGGTACAGTGTATATTTTTCTATGAATTTTAAGTTGTTTAGAAATTTTTTCACCTTCACTATTCTTG
The DNA here is from genome assembly GCA_013396875.1 of Vireo altiloquus. Classification (NCBI taxonomy): domain Eukaryota; kingdom Metazoa; phylum Chordata; class Aves; order Passeriformes; family Vireonidae; genus Vireo; species Vireo altiloquus. Next base: position 268,017 of record VZRF01001290.1, on the reverse strand, counting down.
CAATTCACAATAAAATATGTGATCCCAAGTGCAACCTTTTTAAAAAGTGACTGCACCCAGCCTGTAACTAATTAATTATGAACATAATCTGTTCCAGTGACAGTTATTTTTTAACAAAGCTTTATAATGCAAATCACAGCATTTACATTCCTATTCAAGGGATGTCTACATTTAAAATCTCACACAGGGTATTGCCTTAGAATCAATTCACTACTTTCTCTTTTTCTCTCTCACCTTCTACTCTCTCCTTTGCAGTTCTCACTTGCTTTTGAAATGGAACAAAACATTGCTAATTTGGCTGTGGCCATTCTCCTCCTCGTGGCATTTTCCTCCTTTAGTCTCGCTGCAGAGTGAGTAGATGGAGCTATTGAATGTAAAGGCAGAGAGCATTTCACTATACATGAAATGAAGGAAGATCATGCTGGGACAGTCACCTTCAACATCGTGCATTCAGTCTGAATTTACAGTAATAGACTCATACTCGCAGGACGCTTGCTGTGTTTGTTTGCAAACTAGTATGCAGTACTTACAAGTCTGTGGTTTTATTGACATATTCTTTTCCTTTCCTGTGGTTTTTAATTGAAACCCCCACTGCTCAGCCGAGCTCCTGGAAGTCAGAGAACAGAAGTTTTGCATTTAGTTTAGCATTTAGACAAGATGAACACGTACAGGAGAGTTCTGCTGGTCGATTAGGAAATGCCCAGTTCAGGGCTGTTGGAGTTTTTGTTTTGATTAAGTGAGACTCATGATATGTGTATGGAATTAGCACTACTAAATCAAATTAATGATGAAGAAAATGGCTAAATGTATAGATCAACATGGAAATGAAAGTCATTTTAATAGCACTAGATTTGGAAAAACTAGAATAGAAAAATAGAAAAATTAGAAAATTATTAGAATAAAAATATTAGAATTAGAAAAATATTTGCTAAGAGGTGTTTGCTTCCTGCTGCTGCCTGCACACTGCTGGCTGTGTGTCCCACCTGAGTGCTCACAGCCCTTGTGTCTGTTCTGGTCCCTCTCTGGCTGAGCTGAGAGTGAGCCAAGAGTTACCTACCCTGTGTATCATAGGGAAGGTCACATTTCTTAAAAAATTACAGTGTCCTTCACCAATGCTGAAATAAAACCAGTTTAATACCAACAGATTACAAAAAGCATATGCAAAACTGATGTGGACTGATAAACAAAAGTCAGGTAAATCTAAAATTCCATTTCCAGGCCCAGGAATATCACCTGAGTTAGAATTCTGATGACTTAATCTTTTGCCTTTGACAGGAGTTAGAATCCATTGGAAGCATTCAGGACCCCTGGGAAAGGCATGAAGTTGTGTCAGGGAGTATTTAGGTGAGATTTTAGAAAAAGGCTCTTCCCCCAGAGGGTGCTGGCACTGCCCAGGCTCCCCAGGGAATGGTCCTGGCCCCGAGGCTGCCAGAGCTCCAGGAGCGTTCGGACAGCACTGCCAGGGATGGACAGGGTGGGGTTGGTGGTTGGGCTGGGCAGGGACAGGGGATGGATTTGGTCCCTTCCAGCTCAGGATAGGATTCTGTGATTACCAGTAGTTTTCATTTAACTACAATACAAACACCAGACAACTAGGCCAAAAAATGCAACTCATGTCCCCATCCATTGAGTAGACTCTGTGATCCTGGGCTAAAATATCTCTCTCATCTTCCTACAAGGAAGGGGTTTGCTTGCCTGTACTCAAAAATGAATGGAACCAACTGGCCCTGGATGCAGATGGGAAATTTACTCTTTCAAGAATTCCTCCTGCTGCATTAACACCCTTCAGCAATGTAGCCAGCAGAGTCTTTGCAGCACAGAAGTTCTGCAGGAAAAAAAAATACACCACCAGCATTTGTCAAATAAATGTCTGTTAATGAATAACATAAAAGAGTCCATGTTCCTCAGTTGTAAATAAGAGAGAACAGAGAAGTGTGAAAAGAACTCTGCTAAAGAAACAATGAAATATTAATAAACTTGTGTAGGAAGCCTTGCCAGGTGAGGAATTAGACAAATGCATCACTTGCTTTCTTTATCCTCCCACAGGACCATGCCTGCATGAATTGGTATTGACCTGTGAGGTAAGCAACATGCACACAAAAAAAATCCATGATGAACAACCCACAATTTCAGAGTCCAGGTCATGCCACAGACCACTGCACAATTAAGGAGGTTATGTGCATTGTAACGAGACAATGAAAAACCTCCTGTTTATTCTGTATAAAGCCTGGAAATCATGTATTCCCCATCCTGATGAACATTAATGTTCCTTTCTTTCTTTTGTTCTTATAGTTTTAATCATAATTGAAGAACTGGCACAACCAGATATGAAAGGAAATAAGTGATTATATTAAAATTGTGAAAAGATTGTCCAAATATCTGGAATTTTTAACAAGTCTAGTGGAGAACTGCTGATTTTTTTCCATAAGAAAAAAATATATATGGCCAAATATATATTTACTGCATGTGTGCTGTGATGTGCACATGCACTCTGAATCCTTATCCTGGACCCTGGAATAAGGTACCTGAGAAGCAATTATTGATTATTTGGGAGAAAACATCCTCTTCAGGAGAAGTAGTCACTGCAGCCTGAGGGTTTGCACTGGTCACTTGTTACTGGTAAATATTGACTTCTAAAAGGAGATCACAATGGTAACCAGGTTCTTTTGGTTGCCTCCATATCAAAGCTGGAAGTTATGAAATTAATACCTTGTTTGAAGCTCTTTCTAACTGAAATGGTAAACCACTGATTTCACCAGTGGGATACCAGAATATTTAAGAATTTGCAAATATCCCTGTCAATGTTGCTTATTCTGCAAGAAATAAACTATAACAAAATGATGTGGTAGGCAGTGTGCTGCTCCTCTGAGGGACAAGTGGGAAACTGCTGCCAGGAGTCCACTGAAATTCCAACATGTGAAGGACTGCCAGCTGGCTGTCCACAACAAAATCAGACAAAAACCCCTCTGTTCTGTGCCTATCACTACAAGAGCAGCCATTTGGCTCAAGCCCATGCAAAATCAAATATCCAGCTGGAAGACAGTACCCATTTGTGCTTTGAAGGGTTAAGGAAGGTGTGAAGAAGGTGAAATAACTATTAGGTTATTATTGCATGAAATAATTTCTTTCACTGGGGAGTAGCAGAAAGAAACATCTCTTATAAAGGTAGAAAATACAGCCCTGGAATAAGATTTTTTCCATATTTTTTAGCAAAGTTTGAGGAAAGAGATTTAACCCATGATGCCACTACTTGCATGGCTCTCATATTTAGGCATTAGTTCCAATCAATTCTTTGAAAATAAATGACAGCTGAAAAAATGACTGATGATAAACTGTAGGTTTCTCCTCATTTTTCTCTAATGATGGTTTTATCCTCTCCATTTATTTATGATAATTTAAATGTTCTACCTGCCTGCTCTATAATGCAGACTTATTATACCATCTCATTATTGTGAAAAAGATCCACACACAACCCCCCCTTCCAAGTATTTAAAATAAAATGCAACCTAAGATAAAAATATCTATGCCAATGACCTATATTGCAGAGTATATTATTTCTCTTTCTCATGTATAGCAACAGGATTGGAATACCTGCTTTATTCTTTATTTAGAGTTCAAAGGGAGGCTTCTTTGGAAAGTAACAGAGCAAACTTTCTTACCTGAATCCTTACAGCTTTTCCCCAGTGCAACATGTGATGCTGCTCAAGGTCCTGTTTCTCTCTGACCTGTGCTAGTTGTCCTTCATATATACAAAGATCCTCCCTTCAATCCTGTACATCAAAGGTAGAATACAGTTACCTAGTAAAAGTAAAATACACAGTGCTCTAACACATCACATTTCATGGCTGAAAAGGAACAAGTCTTCCTAACAAATTTGCATTTAAATCCTCCATCCATGATAAATACTATGTTCTTCACTTATCTTGAAATGGACATGTTGTTACCATAGTTCCAACTCCAAAATTTGAAGCAATGATTGAGTCATAAAACAGCAGCAGAGGATGGATACTGAAGTACTGAAGTGCCTCTACTCAAATATCTCAGCCTTTATGGATTGTAGGGAATCATTCTGCCTATGCTGAGACACTGGCAGATCTTTTCCACCTGTGATGCTTGCAGACATAAATTTAGACACAGATTGAAAAGACAATTGGAAAGAACTCTAGTCCTTTGCATCTCCCTCTTCAAACCAATCCCATCTTTTATGGACGGATGTGTATTCCAGGGAGGCTGGGCAGAACTCCTGTCCTGTACCTGTGCCCTGTACCTCCTCAGGCTTTGTCTCAGGTTTTAAGGCTCATGTCCCTGCCCACCCCCTGGCATTTCTCTCCACACCCATCCCTGATCTCCAAGATCCTCCCTCAGCTGAGATATTGAACTTATTCCCAAGACCATGTCTTTTCACAAATCCTTCCTTCTGCACCAGCTCTTCTTCCCAGAGCCTGACCTTCCCAATTTCCACAGTTCATGTGCAGAAGTACAATGTATGCTCAGCCTCCTGTTTGACAGTTCCGTGTCATGTCTCCGGAAATTTTGGGTCATGCCATTTTCGTTTAGTCTAATTGTCATTAAAATTTTCAGGCAGTCCATGTTGGGTGCAGTTAGCAAGGACATGACTTCTTGAAAGTTCAGAAGTTTAATTTAGAATATCTGTCCACATGTGCAAAAACTCCCGATTACCTGCAAAATGTTAGTGTTCCAAATTTAAGCTAATCTTTTGCCTATAAAAAATATAATTAATATATTTCCAGCGTAATTAATATATTTCCTTCCTTCCATTTTGCTTTCAAATTGCAACTTTGATAGCAGCCTACTTTTGGATTACTCTACCACTTTATTAAAGTCAGAACTCCTCAATTCCCAATCCCAGATTTAATAATTATGAAATGACCAATCACCTAATATAATGTCATTAACTTGAAACGTTTCTTACTTCAGTTGTCAGGTCCAACATGAGTTGACTGTAGGTGCCCTGAGAGGAACAAATAGGATAATCTTGACATTAACCTCCCCGGGGCCAAGACTGTGCCTTAAAGTCTAAAGAAATCCTGAGAGTGCCTGATCCACACCAGCTGCTGAGCTCCACCAGCAGCAGAGGCCACGCCATGGACTCAGGCTCTGTACTGCCAGACCTTTGGGGGGATTTTTTCTCCAGCACCACCCCTGGACACATCCTTCTATGTGTCCAACACCAGTTAGGAGAGATGCTGTCCTAAAAGTGAAGGAATCCCCTTTCAGCTTCATGGAAGCTGCTGCACAATGATATAAACATCACCAAGTCTTGATTTTAAAATGTTAATTTATCTTCCCAAATTACCACACTCACATATGGCTCATAATTGCAGTATCATGGAGTGTCAATTGAGCAAAACAGATGTATTTTTCAAAAAACTGTGACACTGTTTGCAAAAGCTCTCTATTCTCCATGGGTGCACATGCTGCTTCTACCTTCTGCTTCAGTACCTACATATTGATACTGCTCAACTAACTGCGGATTTTCTGCTTCGAGAATATACAACATTAACATTCAGGGCAGCAAATCACTTCATTCTGAGAGAGTTTAGATGTGGATAATGCTGAAGAAACCAGTCAAAGTAACTGCTTGGGCATGAAGGAACAGACCAGGATTTTCTATAGAGCCCACAAGAAACCTAAGCGAGGATATTCTGATATATTAGATTATTCATAAATTAGGAAAAAACTAATGAAGTATAAAATAGCTCCAGGTATAGCAGTTAGGAATGACAACTTTGGTAAATTAGAATCTTGTCCCATTAGGTTTTAAATTTGTGACTTCGCGGAGCACATCTCTGGTAGCTGCTATGATGTGCTGAATTGCTCTGAAACTACTCCATTGACCTTAACGAGCTTTAATTTTGGTACCAATGAGGTCCCTGTCTAAGATACATTTTCCATCCTGTGTGAAAGGTGCTGTTAGTCAGCTCTTGATTAAACAGTCCTGGAGCTAATCCCATCTTTGCCATACATCAGCTGTTGGACACCACTTGGGTAGTGCTATTCCAGCTAGGATCTGCTTTGCTACATGAACACCATTTTACACTGAGGAACCTTCAAGGAGTTCAAAGCTTTTTAGTGCATTCCAAGTCCTATTGGATATTAATTTTTCTTTTGTGGAAGTCATTTCTTTAATTCTTAAATTTTCAGAACTCTTCCCTTCTAGGTTTATATTGGACTTACTTGGTTTTCAGACAGCTTTCTCCTTGTTTTCTTACTTTTCTGAGAAAAGAAGCAGACTTTATCTTGTTTTCAGAAACGTAGAAACATTTCCCCAATTGTTTTGATTTTTTTTTAATAGCTATGTCATCTTCCTGAACTATTTTTAACATTAGCTTGAAGAAAAGGTGTTTGTAAATTACATTGTCGAATTGACTGCATGATGGTTTGAACTCCGTGGTGTAAGGAAGATGCCCACTTTCGAAAACCGCAGGAAAAATACCCCAAAATCTCCACTGTAGATACTATTGCTTGTGACACCGCCCAGCCTGGGGATTAGCAGGTGAGGAGTCTCTGCCTTCCCTCCCCTGCCCGGCTGGAAGGAGTTGCTGCCCGTGCCGATACAATACAATATCCAACTCCAGCTCTGCTCCCAGCGGGAAACAGCAACAACCCTGCAGCTGCTGGGCACAGCTCCTGCTGCTCAGCGCTGGCCATGGCCACAGTGTGTGAGGAGCTGGGGATAACAGGAGGATCCTTTCGCCACTGTATCCAGAAGGTGTTTATTCCAGGGGAGTGGAGCTAAAAGGGCCGCAGGACAAAGACTGCAGAGACCTTTTAAGGGAGGTGGCACAAGGGAAGGGAACAATGCAAGGAGCAGTCCCGGGAGAAGAGGGGAGGTGTCGGGGGAGGGATAACAGCGCTCGGGGCCAGTGGGGTTCACACAGGGATAACTGACATTGGGAAATCCAAAGGGACAGCGAGGAAGGGAGAAGGCTCTGGGCAAAGGGGCAAGGATAGAGGGAGACTGACAGGTGTCTCGGGAGGGGTTGGGAGGACAGGCAGGGAAGGTCCGAGAACAAAGGGAGGAGATTGCCCAAATACAGAGGCTTGGGGAAGGGATTCGGGAGGAGTTTGCAGGGATACAGAACTCATGTTTAACAGAGGGGGTGGCTGGAACAAACTGTGAAGAACTGCTTAGCTGACAGAGGTCACATAGACCTGCTGCAGATGGCTGAGCAGGACCTTGGGAAATGTCAGACTCAGCTAGGTTGAGATGTGGAGGAAGCTAGGGCACAGTGCCCCTGACTGCAGCTAGTAGATGATAATAGGGAGCTTGCAAACAGCTTGTAGCTAGCTAGACGTGGGAAAATGAAGATGTAAGTGATCAAGAATGAGGAACTAAAGGCGGGGTTGATAGTTAGAAAGATATCCAATAGAATAGTTAGGCTACAGAATATGCATTAGCTTATTATGAACTGTATAAGTATGCTGTGCCTTAATCAATAAATCGAAGCTTGCTGATCACTCATATTGAGCTATCCGAGTCTTCCCTCGCCGCGACAACAAACCATTTACAGAATCCACACAACACTTAACAAAAAAACCAAAACTCCATCAGAACATCCCCGAAATCCAGGGTTTAACTCAGAAACACACCACCACATACTTTGAACTAATTTCTCCCAGTTATCGTTCTTAATTGTTTGCTGTGCAACAAATCATAGTGTTCAGTAAAAGAAGGCTCATGAAGTTAGTTTTTCATCTGTATTACGTTAAAGTTTAGCTCTCCAGTAGTTCAGAATGAGTTTTTCATTGCATTTCTGTCCATCTTCATGTCTCTTCTTGCAGCAGAATTTATAGCAGTATCTTCTTCACATAAAGAAGAAGTCTCGAGGTGCTGGATGCAGAAGTGCCTGTGAAACAAAGTGATTTACTGCTGGTATCTTGGAGCTCTTCTGTATGCAGGGCTCCGTTGGGAGGCAGATGAAGTGGGAGTGGGGCCTGAACCCTGATGCACAAGCTGGATGTTCTCACCGGATACAAGCTAAAATTATAATAATAATAAAAAAAAAATACACAGAAAACCAAACATGGTAACATTACTTTTATAAGAATATGGTTTTCATAAATACCAATATTTAAAATTGGTAAGCAGCACCCTTCCTCTTTAATTAGCATACAGATTCCTTATTTTTCTTAACTTTTGGCATTTTTAAAAAACATTTTTAATTGGGCCTCTCCTTAATGGAGATTATACTTAATTCTGTGAGAAGAGGATGAAAGCATGGCTCAGTTCCCTTCAGAGTCAGCCAGTGCTGTATGGAATTGTGCCCATTATCCCTGCCCCAGCTCAGACACTCTCTGCCTTACTGAGAGGGTTGGCAGAGTGATATATCGAGACACTGGAGATGGCTGCTGTACTTCTGGATGTGTTTAGGGAAGTTTCTGCCCACCTCAGGGCCTCTTTTTCTCTAGTGTGAGTATGGTAATGTCAGCTTTGTCTCTGAGCAAAATACAGCACAGTGTGGGTAGTGTTATTATCACCATATCATTCCACTTAAAACTTCAGTAACGTATTTTTTACTCCTTTAAATTTTCAAAATACCAAATCATACATGGCATCAGCAGTTCCCAGTATACAAAAATGGTGAATGCACCCTCACTGCCAGGAACAAATTCCATCACCTATAGCTGTACTTTAAAATACAACATAATTGTGTCTGAGAGCCTGATTTTCTGTGCTGGAATATCAGCAATGCAGAGAAGGCTCTGCAGAGAAGGCTCTGTATTGGCATCCTTTATAGTTAGTGCCATTGAAAGATCTGGGACACAACTGCAGATTTTTATCCTCTCTGTCCTATCAGATATGAAACTGTGAACCTTCTCAAAATGCCACCACTGGAAACAAAAGGCAAAACTGATTTTTTTCACTGTGTAATGTGTTACCATCCACTGTGTGGCTCAATTCAATTTTTACAAGGCTTTCTTATGAGGTGCAAGAAACTGATTTATGAGTCCACATTAAAGCCTCCTTCACTCTTGAGATTCTGGTTAAATATTATATGATATGACACAAGTATATTGAAAAATAGAGTTTCAGCTTATTATGGGCTTTCTCTTTCTACCCTTGCAGCACATTCATTTCAGATTGTACAGAATGCCCTACGTTTCTATTTTTTATGTATCTCTGGTAAATGTGAGAGTTCAATTTGATACACAGCAATATATTCTCTCTCAAACAAAAGTTACCAGATAAGATCCTAGGAAAAGTCTTCATCTTCTGGAAATGCCTAAAGTATTGCTATGGGCGAGTCAAAGTGACTATTTTATCACATGCTATTATGGATGAAACTTTTATTCTGGATGTCTTTCTATGAGATGGAAACCTGTGTTATCACATTCCAGACAGATTCAGTAATACACAGCTACAGGGAGGTTTACACATCATTACTTGGATCCGTATCCCAAAATCTGTTTGAGTAACAGAAAAGCTTGTTTTATTTTTGCCTCATCATGTTTATACACAGCACAGATTGCTCCTAGCCCTTCCATGGCCACAACAATGCCTTACAGCATCTGTTCAGATTGGGTCTCTGACTCCAGGAAAGTTTTGAATGAAAGCACACAACATTTAACCACTGCTATTGAGGAGAAAACCAAGAGGGATTGAGCTTCAACAGAGAATCCTTGAATCACAGAATGGTTTGGGCTTGAAGGGACCTTAAAGCCCATCCAGTGCCACCCCTGCCATGGGCAGGGACACCTCCCACTGTGCCAGGCTCAATGTCCAGCCTGGCCTTGGGCACTGCCAGGGATCCAGGGGCAGCCACAGCTGCTCTGGGCACCCTGCCTTGAATCACAGAATGGTTTGGGCTTGAGGGGACCTTAAAGCCCATCCAGTGCCACCCCTGCCATGGGCAGGGACACCTCCCACTGTGCCAGGCTGCTCCCAGCCCCAATGTCCAGCCTGGCCTTGGGCACTGCCAGGGATCCAGGGGCAGCCACAGCTGCTCTGGGCACCCTGTGCCAGGGCCTGCCCACCCTCCCAGGGAACAATTCCTTCCCAATATCCCACCCAGCCCTGCCCTCTGCCACTGGGAAGCCATTCCCTGTGTCCTTCTATGGAGCAGATCTCACCTTATTACAAGAATAAACCGAGAGGAAGTTCACATTCCAGAGTGACTTCTCAGGGAATAAATAAAGGTAACACCTCCGTAGATGTGTGTGCTCAAGGAAGCCTCTTGCTGCCAGTTTAAGAATGGTGTGTGACAAATAAACAGCAGCTCTGCAGAGATAGACATGGAAAGCCACGGAGGCTGGTGGCATAATTAATAAAGGAGCTGGTACCTGGGAGGTGAACAGCATCACTCTGCTGTACACAGGGTGTACTCACAGCTTCCTCGTTACATGCACTGTCCACATCTCAAAAAAGCATTAAATAGACCTAGGAAAGATTATTAGTGTTGGAACACTCGGAACAGCTGCTCTGGTGAGGGAGGCTGAGCCAAGCAGAGTTCTCAGCCTTGGAAAACTTGCACAAAAGAAGGGAAGTGAGGACCAGTCCTTAAAACAAAAAACTGGTAAGGCAGGACCTTTAAAGAAGGAAGTAATATCTTCTTCCACAATGCAAAATTCAAGCTGTGCCAAGAGGTGTAAGAACTTAGGTTCAAAGAATAGATATACGAGTGGCACATAATATCTTTAAATATCGCCATTAATAAGATGATCATGAAGCAATTTTTGCCTCAGAATGTCTTTAAAGAACATTTGTCCAGAGGCTGAGAGCTTGTACCTAGGAAAACAGTCATATAAACATGTTTGCTTCTTCCTATGTCTCCTTTGCCTGAGTCAGGCTTGGGATTTTCTGTCCACCTCTATTGCATGAATTCTTTTAAACTATTTTTAGCTCTCCTAATCTTCTTGTCATTGCCAATTGCAAACGTATTCATGGCATGTTAGAGTTAAATCACAGGTGTTCTTAATTTAAAAGTTATTAGCATACTACATAATTAATTAGACTTTTACACTTCAGTGAGTTTTGGTTCCCCAAAGAAAATTGAGCATAGAGAATATAATTTGATTTAACTTTTTGTCAAGGTTTAATCTACCTGAAACATTGTTATATTTCAGGGGAAGTCTTAACTGCCTAGATCTTGTCAGAATTTCCTTAGTAGGAGCAACATTTATTTATTGGAATGTTAAAATGGAATTAAGTCATTTAAAAATAATGTTTTGTCTCTTTCAAACTGAAAAAAACACCCCTAAAAAAAAAATATATATATATAAAAGCAAGGAATACATTCAGGCGCTATCCAAGATATGTGAGCTGTCAGTATGTGAAAGTTGTGACAGAAGTGGTAATTTTACCAGAGATAATTAAACACTTAAAATGCAAAATTAGAAGGAATAATTGAGAGAAGTGAAGAAAACAAATGCTTTAAGAGTTGCTGAGTAGGCTTTTTTCAACTGCAAAAGAGTCAGAGCACTTGAAGAGTATGTGCAGACAAAAAAGATGGCTTTTTATATAAATAATTGGAGGGGAGAGATAAAAATACTAATAAAAGGGTTCCAGTCTTTGATGCTACAAAGACTGAGTAGCAAAACATCAGCTCCAAATGTGTTGGATGGCATAAAGTATTGATTTTGTGAATAGAAGGCAATTGAGAGTCCTCATCTGGGGTGATTAAATCTAAAAGAAATTCTATAAATCATCAGTTCAATGCAAGGTATTTTTTAAAATAAACGTCAGGTAAACAGCGTTTTTTTCACAACTGCAGCAAATAAACCAAAATACCTCTGTGTTACAATATAATTTATAAATATTTTGCCGCTGGAGGACCACTCATTCCAAATGAACAGTTTGTTGTTAATTTTCAATTTTACATCCTGCCATAAGGAGGCTTGGGAAGAGAGAAACATTCTATATTCCTCAGTATGTAGACAAAGCTTTGCCTTCTCCCATGACCATAACTCCCTGCAGCCTAGTTTATCTTAATCTGACTGGAATGAAAAATTTCTCAGAGGAGGAACCAAATATATAATTTGAATAGAGATTATTAAACAGCAAAAGCATTCAAAAATCAACTTTTCTGTCTTGGGAATAACAGAATTTTGAGATGTTATTCAACAGTCGTTCAACACAAAGTACACAGAATTGGCTTCTGTGTTGGTGACCAGGGAAATTGGGGAGTTTTAGTGGATAAAACCTAACCTGTTGAGCTAAAAGACATTCTTTGTGCCTTTTCTCCCCTCTCTTCTCTTTCATTTCTTGATGTGCTTTTTCATAGAGTGGAACACCTTCAATAAACAGGTGATGAGTTCCCTCTCCTGCTTCCACTTTCTCTTTATAGCAGTTTGAGAACTCTTGGGATATGAGAAGGTGTTTGTTGCATAAAACCACTGGTGTAGAAAAGTGAATTTTGTGTGACCAACACATATTTCAAAATAGCATTTCTTAAGAAGACTTTAACAATCTGTCCCAGAAAGCTGCTCCAAGGCTGTAGGAGCCATCAGCAGAACAGGAGAGCCTGTTCTGAGCCAGATATCCAAGCTCCAAGTCCAGCTTTGGTATTCCATATTCTCAGTTGGCACCAAGTTCCCAGCAAATGCACTTAAAATCAGCTCATCCTCTCAGTCTCACCATCATCCCATTATTTGCCAAGCCAGCCAAAATCTTTGTTAAAAAATAATCATACTTTTGAACAGAAAGCCAGATATGACTTTATTTGGCTATATTCAGTGGTACACTGCAGCAAAGACCATAATAGGTAATGAGTTCATTCATTGTTAATAAAAACACCATGAAAAGTTGCCACTCTCTGCTTAGCAGCTTTATAAGGTTCACATCTTCGTTCTGTCAAAGCTCCTTATGCAACAAACAATACTTGTCTGCATGACTGACTAAATCCTACAAAATTTGCTCTTTTTAAATCAGATGAAGCCGGTGTAAAATCAGTAAGAGAGTGTTTCTCCTTTGTCTTTTTTGCAGTCAATATTTAGGTATTTAGCTCCATTTTAAAGTTAAATGAGTTTTCATTCAGCGTGTCAAGCAGCACACTGAATGTCAGCCACAGCTCTTACTGAGGAGTCATTAAACATGCACCACGTAGGTTTATCAGGCTGAACTGATGTTTTGAGTGACATTTGCTCAACTCAGGATGTCATCACAGCCAGAATGCCAGGCCTGAACGGAATGCATGGAAAAGAAATAAAGGAAAGTGTTACACAGGTGTATTTACTTTGGTTTTGGTGGTGCTGCTTTAGAGGAGTGTCCTGGTTTCAGCTGGGGCAGAGCACATTTCCTCTCAGGAGCTGCTACAGTGCTGTGCTTGGGATTCAGAGCAGGAGCAATGCTGAGCTACCCTTGAACTCACAGGAATTTGGAAAGTGTGCAGGTGATTCTGCAAGAGCAGCTGCCGTGGAAGATCTGGTCAGGCAGCTCCACAGGAACTGTGTTTAGTTAAAGGTGCTGATATTTAAAAACATTGCCCACAGGAAACTATGATCTTGGACTGTAATTCTGGCTATTCCTGCTTGCTTTGGGGAAAAGCCGAATTTTAGGTGCTTACAAAAATGGAATTGTAATCTCTAATTACAATTAATTAATCTCTAATTTTTACTAGATTACAGTCTTTGTCCATGAGGTATTCTTCTAAGGAAGGACATCTCTTGAACTGATGTCTTGGATATCACTTTAAAATTGTGAAGTTTACTTCAAAGAGAAAGAGGAAAATTCTTTCAGGTCTTGGCTCCTCTTTTTATCCTTAAAAAATAGTCTCCAGCTTATGAGACGTTTGTTTACTAATGGTCATGATGTATCTTATTTCATCAGAAAGCACTTTAAGCATCCACAGCTTAATTACAGATCTATCAAAGAATCACAGAAATTAGAGGTGGAAGAGGCTTAGTTCACCACTTATATCTGCTAATGCAAGAATTTCTCTAGAGCATATTTATCCTTCATCTGTTTCTCAGGTGCATTTGAAAACCTGCATAGAAGGTCCCACTAATGCAGTTCCTCTGGAGCACACTTATTCCTCATTTGTTTTTCAGGCCCATCTTAAAATGGATGTAGAAGACTGAAGCATTAATTTTGATGCCTCAGAAACATTCCTATCAAGGGATTTGCTTTGGCCATTTTGGAATATATTTCCTGGTTTAGCTTACTTTGCTGCATGTGTTGTATCTCTTCACCTTCAATGTAATTCCTTTTAATTTATATCATTAGTCAGAGTATAAAGCTAATATATAGTACTGCAAGTAATGTCTCTCCACTAGACATTTAGTAACCCTCACGTTTGAAGGTTCTTATAACATTTTTCTCACTGAATTAATTCTTTATTAAATAATAAAAATAGACTAACATATTTTTTTAAAACCTTTCAGAGTGCAAGTGAGCAGAGATGTGCAAAAAAGAATAATAGGAAAGGTATGAAATAAAATATTATTAAAAACAAGGAAGATGGGCTGAATTTTGTCCTGACACGTGTCTGGATTATTTATTATTTCAGACTATTGGTCTTTCAGAGAAACATTAGTATGTCCAGTGATTTGATAATGACAAATGAGATCAAAGATGGTGTAATCAAGAACTAAGTATTAAACCAGCATGGAATGTGAATGCAGTGTGTGAACTAATTTTAATAGACACCAGTTGTCTGGTTTGGGCTATTTCTTTGCTTTCAGTTGCAAGGTTGTTCTACCAAAATTATTTTCCATGAGGCTGGTGACAGTCTCATTTTTCACTATCAAGCAAGTCTGCATTGTCAATTACATTCTAACTTATTATAAAGCCGTCTGTTCCAACACTCCACTCTGATATTGTTAGGGGGAAATAGCATCACAGAATACTCTGAACAGTGAAAGATTCACTTCTTTAATAACATTTCTATAAATATACTTTCAGAATGCAGTATTGTCAAAGGCAAATAATTTTAAATAATATAACCTGGTACACCTAACAGTGTGTGGGACAGATAAAATAAAGATGTAATAGGCTCCTCTTCAGCTCCTCTCCAGCCACTTTGACTCCAGAGATGTACCCTGGGGGGTAAATGACTCCTAGAAAGCACAGGACCTCTAAATTTTCACAATCCCCAAATAACAAAATAGACATGGGGCTTCTCCAGTTTATACCAGCTCTTAGCCACACTCAGACCTTGATTTAGTCCAGGGTTAAGATCTCATGTCAGAGTCTGAGAGACCAAACATGACATAGATAGAAAGCAAATACAATGCTTATGACCTTCACTATTCTTAATTCAAATGTTTGTATAAATCACATCCACAAAGCTTCCTGAGCTGTATGGAATCACCGTCCCAGGCTATGCCTCTCATGTTTCTTACAAAACAAATTAAATTAACTTTTTAAGAGAGAGAACTGTGATTCTTCTTACATCCATCTGTGTGTGGAAGATGAGTCCCTTCCATGACTGCTGGTTTTTAGCTCCCTCTGAGGATTCCAGTTTCCAGCTGCACTCCTGTGGCAGCAGTGTGAGTTAACAAAGAGCCAGGAGCATGATCTGGAGCACAGCTGAGCCATGGGGTCCACAGCAGGAGGGGTTCATAGAGGGAACTGCTTGCTCTTACACAGCCATTCATAAATAAATCTGGGGTTTACCCTAGAGGGAATTGTGGCTCTCCATGTAAAGTTCACAACCATCAGTTAAACCAAATCCATTTAGTTTTAAAAAAGGTTTCGAGAATGTTGCTAGCATTGCTAAACCCCCTGCCTTCTCCTGCTGTGCCAGTGCAGTCTGGTTCACAGCAGACAGTCAGAAAATCAGGCCCCTGCAGGATGTTTCCATGACACTCTTTACTGCCACATCAGATCACTTTGTTCTCTGACTGGAGTACATGGTTACATTTTTCATAAGACATTGACAGGGTCCAAAGGAACAACCAGGTTCTGTGACTAATTTCATTTCTCTAGCAAGGCAAACCAACTCCAAACTGACCAAAAGCACTTTTTAGGGAAAGCTTTGGATCAGCTGGGTTATAACACTGTAAGTTACATATTTGGAAGGTTGTCAATCCTCAAAAGATTTATTAGCATGTTGTTTTCAGAAAGACTCTATCTACAATTATTTCATTGAGCTAAGGGATAATATTTAGTGTATTGTGACCAGATTTGATAGAAATTAGCGATATTTCTTAAAAATTACTGATAGTATTGGGGAAGGAGTACGAATTTGTAACTCACTGAATGCTTTCTTATGTGTGACTCCCATTAATGTTGGTGAAAATTCCTCAGGCTTGAAGCCCTGAGCCTTAAATTGGATTCTAACACATTTCAGTACTCCTGATTATGCATCCTAAACAACATATGCTGTGACATTAATGAGGCCCTTAATTACAAACAGCATAAATGGGCAGAAGAAACATGATTTATACCAAACTCATATAAAGCCCATTGCTACATATACAGTGTAGGACCTGTAAAAGTCTTTATGCATGTTAATGCTAAGCTGATGTCTCTGAAAGGATGGTAAGGGTCAAAATAACCTCCTGCTCGTATATTTATCATTGTAAAATGCATATATCTGGTAACTTGACAGATCCAATGGTGAGATAATAAAGTAGTCTCTCAGCTTAAAATTCAACTAATGAGAATGCAGGGCAATGTTTTGTACTTATTTGCTCAAACATTGTGTTTAAATTAGCTGGGTATTGTCTGTCAAAATGCATAAAACAGCACAGTTTGATAGGACTAATCCCTTACACATGATGGCTCCAGACTGAGCAAACTGGTTTGTTGTTATAGCACACTATCCACTACTTGAAATCCAGTGAGAGATGATGTTTTTTTTCACTGAGCCAGGTGATTCCTTAAAGGTGGCATGAAAGATGCCTTACTTTGGGGTTTCTGTCCAATGCTGAAGGGTAATAACAGATATATTATCAGCACGTTCAGTCTGTCACCTGATTTTATGTGCTGAAATCAAATAGAAGGCAAAATCTTGTCTCTTACAGTATCTGGGTACAAACTGGAAAATACAAAATGCCTTCAATATTTCCATACAACAGAGACAATGTGGATCTAACCAGCCACTCATACACCCAGGTTTAGATAGTACCTATTAAGGCAACCTGTTTATCTGGATAGATAATAACCAATAAAAAGACTAGTGCAATGAAAATAATGAAGAGAGGTACCTGAAATAAAGCATTGGACCTTTTGTTAAACATGCAAGATTAAGTATCTCAAACATAAAATTGCAGGTCTGTGACAAAGAATATAGGTTATACTTACAGGAGAGGACACTTACCAGTCCTGGGAAACAAGGATCCTGTTAAGGGCATGGAAATTGTGATGATTGTGAGAATGTGAGTTTGCAGCAAAATAGTGAGCACTGAGTAGTAGATTTACATGATCCTTGAACATAACAGCCAGGGCAGCATCAGAGTGGAAGAAAAAGATCATATTTTCTCAGTCCTGGCAAATTGAAAAACCCATCTGTGGATATTGTGCCTGTTTCTTGTATCTGCAGAAGGACATCAAAGGGTCGGACACACTTCAAAGGACCAAGAAGGACAGCACAAATAATTAAAACACTATCTAAGAGAAAAGCTCTAATTACTCAGCAATTATTGGGCTCAAAGCAGCAATTAATTCTAGTGAAACCTATGCCCTGTACAATGCTGAAGTCAAGACTAAAGGATTGCAACAGTTTCTCTTAAACTTGGAATTTTATAAAAGCTGCTTTTACATAAAATTATTGGTTCCTTTTCAGTGTCTCACATTGCAACATTTTCCAGTTCTTTCTGGATCAGGTGCACAAAATGATGGAGAACTTTATTGTCTAAAAGAAGATACTTCTAATGTGAAGTATTTTCTAAACTCGAGGACATTTAAAAAAAAACTTTCATATTGACTGACGTTTCCCACTCCAAATTCACTGGAAGTTTTCTAGCAGCATTACTCTGACAAGAACCCTCAGCCAAGCTGAGTTTATAGAACAACACACAATTGCCTACAAAAAGTTCCTGCTCAGAAAGCTGGAGGACTTCTTTTTCCTCAGAAGGCTTCAGTTACTTTAGTAGGGATGTTACTGCCTAAAATAGTAAAATTCTCCTCAGTATGAGCTTCAGAAGTGGAATGAAATTTATTTCCAGTGTTCTCAGGGATGCTCTTTGATACACAGACTTTGACAAAATTAGCATTCTTCCTTTTGTAAACATAAAATCTGCCTCCCAAACTGTAAACTTTGGGCTTATCCAGATTTGTCTTTCCTCCAATCCTGTATACTTTTACTCTTAGCAGTTCTTCTCCCTCATTACTGATTCTAGCTGGCATCAGCTTCGGAAGTCAGTTCTATTCTTCAACCAGTGTTTCTATAAAGAATACATTTTAAATATTAGTGCATGTAACAATTAAAAGATTTTTTATTCTTAAATCTGAATATTTTCTGCTGTTTGGTACAATGCAATTTTAGGTAGATAAATGTATATAAATTGTACAAAGAGCAGCACAACTGAAAAATGTGAAGTATAAAAAGCACATGAAATAAGATAAGTTATCCCTGATAAAAATATTTCTTTCACTAGGTGTCGTGGGTTACAATGTAAAATGTGCCCAGGGAGGTGTATTCTATCACCATCTTCAGGTTTCTGTTGGAACCAGGTGGGGCAGTGCTCCCTGCCTCCTCCCTCTGAGCTATCTCCTGTTAATGGGCCCATCAGTGCCTGCCCATGGCTCACAGATAACTCTGAGCTATCTCCTGTTAATGGGCCCATCAGTGCCTGCCCATGGCTCACAGATAACTCTGAGCTATCTCCTGTTAATGGGCCCATCAGTGCCTGCCCATGGCTCACAGATAACTCTGAGCTATCTCCTGTTAATGGGCCCATCAGTGCCTGCCCATGGCTCACAGATAACTCTGGATTATCTCCTGTTCATGGCCCATCAGTGCCTTGCCCAGGACTCACCATCCCATTGGGAGATGTTCCACCCAGAGGGAGGAACTAAGCCTTCCATCCTGGATATAAACTGAGATTTTGAAGAACACAGGTAGCTTTTCCCATTGGATTCCAGAGGACAAGAGCTACACATCTACCACTGAATCTTCCGAGGAAGACCAGACCTTTCTCCAGGATCACTGCTCCAACAGAACCACATCCATCGCTTCAGGAGCACTGCAACCACCATCTCATGGCACTGCCACTGCTGCCCTGACTAACAGGGTGTCAGGTCATATCTGACTCTGTCTGTTTAGACCACTGTTGTTTCTTGCCTTTATTTCTAATTTTCTTAATAAATTGTTATTCTGTCTTGGTGTCTCCCACTGGTTTGTTTTTCAAACCAGAACACCAGGGAATATGGATGCAGTTCTACAATGTCATTATAATATGCAGCATGTTTGCTCTGCAAGTTTCTACCATGGAAGAAAATGTGTAGATAAAAGAAATATAGGAAATCAGAGGAATGAAAACCTGATATCACTGAGGTAATTAGTAAAACTATTTCTGACTCAAATTCTATTAACTTGTACGTTTATTCCACAATGATAACCTTCTTTCCTTGTGCCCTCTGCTACCTGGAGACTTGGGAACAAAACATTGTTCTGGAACAAGTGTTCTGAGATGCTTCTAATAGACATTTGTACACAATAACTGCCTTTTTTACCTCAGGGTTCAAAGGATTTCATATATGATAGACAAAATATTTTCTTTTAATGTCACATGTACCACTGATTTTGTGGTTGAACTCACCTAAGAATGAACTTTCCTTCTTCCCAGCGATAGGCTGACACTGGTAGTGAAAATCCAACCCCTTCCTGCTTGGGCTGCCACTGTCTTCAGCTCCAGGAACTGCTGGATATTCATTATTTGATTCAAACAGTAGAATTCTCAAGCTCATGTTTATTCAGGTCCCAGAAGTAATAGACTCCTTATATCTGTAAAGTGAATATGAGAAGTGAGTTACTGATATAGAAAAAAGTAGAAGGCTTCAAAGAAAGAAAAAATGTTAAATGAGATTCACACACAACTTAGATTTTCTTTATATTAAGTAACTCTTATATATCCATTTTCCCTGAACTTCACTGTATTTTGATAAGTCCCTGAAGCTTTGAAAATATATGAAGGATATTGGTCCCAGAACACAAAGTTATAGCCAAATAAGATAATAATAATTATATATATATAAAATAACCAAAACCATAACAGACTGGGGACTGTTAAAATTATGAGAGATCATTTTAAATTATTAATTCCATAATGAACTATTAATAATGAATGCAGGAAGTATTACAAAAGCTATCACAGCATGAGACCATCCAAATTTTACTTACCAGATGTGTTCT
Source organism: Vireo altiloquus (assembly GCA_013396875.1). Classification (NCBI taxonomy): domain Eukaryota; kingdom Metazoa; phylum Chordata; class Aves; order Passeriformes; family Vireonidae; genus Vireo; species Vireo altiloquus. The sequence goes on along the minus strand of VZRF01001290.1, from coordinate 247,756 downwards.
ATTGATTTGCAGAACTGATAGCTCAAATATTCTAAGGGAGGTATTCTGGGGAAACCATACCTACATAAATAAATAATTGCATGTGGGATGAGCAACGCTGCTGAGGAAAGCTTTGTGCACCACAGTCATTTTAATTCCTCCTTTTAAACATGTAGACTTAGGACAGAGTCATGCAGAAACAGGAGAGTTATTTTATGGGGCTTGTGGCTTTGGTAGACACTCAGTTCTATTTCAGGCACCCCTCTCAGGAGGAATGGTTTGTATAGATATTCCAAGTAGCTCAATTCACCCTTCAGTAATTTTATTAACTATTAAGGATACTGTGCTCACCTAAATCCATTCAGGGACCTATGTAAGTGACCTAATTTTCAGGCTGCTACTCTGCTTATAGATGTTCCAACCAGAGGGAGCTTATTTGCACAGGATTTCTGTGCTCACAACCCTGCAGGTAAAAGCATGGCCTGGATTCTCCCAGAGGTAGCCTGGAAGGTGCCTGTTACACCTCTGCAGTGATCCAGCCACTGTGGAAAGCTCTTTGGGCTTGAATCACAGCAGCTTCATCAGTGAGAGTTCCTTAGGTGGAGGATATTTACCTGATATTTTAAAGAAGTTATTTACGTATTGAAAAATAAGATCTGCTTTGACAGCGAAAGTTTAAAAACCTGATCATGTCAGGTGTTCAGCTACCAATCTTCTCTCACCTTGTTCCCCCTACACCCCAAATAGCAGTAGAATGTAATCCATCAGCCTAAGCTGCCTGGAATAGTATCCAAAACATTGTAGGTCACATAGGGAGGGCTCCCAAAAAGTGACTGAAAAATGTATTGCCTGGCAGTGTACTATGTTTTGTCTCATCAGCATTCAATAATGCAGTCTTGTCATAAAGATAAAAAATAGAACAAAACCACAAGAAGAGCAAGTAGCAGAAGCAAACATTCAGAAGACATTAAGATTTTTTTTTAGCCCAGACAGCTGTGGCTTTTCTCTGTGACTATTGAATCTCCTCCCTAGTCAGGAAGCTGTTATATGATTCATTCTGCAAATCTGAGTGTGACTTTCTATGTGGCAGATGAGAAAAACTTGTTCTCAGAGCCAGGTAACTCACAGCCACACCCACCATATATGAATATATTTCAGCAAAGAAGGTCAGCTCTGACACAAAAGTTGAGAAGTGTAAACCCCCCTGGCACTAACCATAGAAATGCCCTTTGAGAACAAACTGATTCACTCTCAGTACTCCTTTGATTCTTCCTCTCAGCTGCCAGATTCTGCATTTGTATTTTTCTTCATTAATGGGAAAGAAGATTGTTTGGAACTGAATATTGCTGGGAAGAGAAGCAACATCTGCTGTGATGTTTATTCCTCTTATTGTTCTTTACATAAGTGCTACAGGAGCCATTCTATTTCCCTTCTGTAACGAGTTCATTAAATCGTGCAAGAATAATACAGGTACTCATCCTATTCCTCAGTGGGAGAGTGTTGGAACCCAGGAAAGCCAAAAGACTTTCCCTGATCTTTTAGGGATGAATTTAATTCCTAAATCTCCCCAAAAAGGCTTAGCCTATGAACTAGGTCCGTGGGAAAAGCTGCCCCCACTGCTGGGTGAGTGGAAAGCATCAAAGAAAGGAAGAGATGTTGTTTAGTGCACCACAGAAAATGGGTTTGTAGTTTTAGATTTTGCCCTATATATTAATATGGGGACAACACAGAAAATTCAAGGTGTTGGCTTCTCCTTCTTCTTCTTCTTCTTCTTCTTCTTCTTCCTTTCTTCTCTGACCTAAGTTCCTGTGATTTAGTGATTGGTAGAAAGAATCTAGTGTAGAAGAGGCATATTAATAAAATTGATAGATATTGAGTTTAAAGACAAAATAAGATACGTAGAACTTTTCTATTTGATGATAAAAACTATATGAACTCTCTGTAAGCAGCCTCTGTGGCCATGTGGCCTGGAAGCAGCAGAGAGGCTGTTCCTGAACCTTTGATAAAATACAATAAACAAACCTGAAACAGCAAAAAAGTTTCTCCGTTGTTTTTCTTGACATGAAAAATTGAAAAGAAAAAACACCCCAAACAAAAAACAACACCATGAAACCCCACAAAGTCCCAGAGGAGAGGCCAGGATGGAGAGAAGTGAAACAGAGAGACAGGGCTCTGGAATACACAGGGCTTCACAGGAGGTTCACATTCACACCTCAAGGTCACACTCCGAGCTCTTGAGCAGGGGGAGGCTGTATATTCCCATGGGAAAACTCAAAGCTCTGAATTCCTTTTCCATAAACTGCCTGGGATGCACGAGCCAACTTATTACAAGTTATGAAGTCTTTCAGTGGGAATAAAAAGAGCTATGATGGGATTCCTATGCCTCTTCCCCCCCTAGGAAAATATCAAAGAAAGTGGGTAAAGGAAATATTAGTTGTTTAAAATGCATCTTTCATATTTTCTTTCTTTGTATTGGGCAATGAGTCACTTGATAATGCACTGGCAGGAGCCTGGAGGGCACTCTGCTTCTCACAAAATCCATTCGTTTGGGGTTTTTGAAACAGCTGCACACTATCTAGAGAGGCAGAAATTCAGTGGAAGAGGGACAGTGTCTCATCCCAGCAGCCTTTTCCAGGGTGTTTGGGGGCAGGGAGTCAGTGTGGAGAGCAGGGCAGTGCTGTGGCCTTTCCTCCCCTTTCCCTGGCAGCCCTGTCCACTCTCCTGACATGTGCCTGATTTTGCAGATGTGGTGCTCAGGGGCATGGATGAGTGCTGAACTTGGCAGTGGCAGGTTTACAGCTGGGCTCAGTGGTCTTGAGGGTCTTTTCCAAGCTAAGTGATTCTATCTATGACTCTGGCTTGAAGTAGTTAAAAGCCCCCTTTTTTTTTGTTGACAGAAACTCAATAACCCCATGTGAAGGATATCCAAGTATTTCTGATCCACATTCATAAATGTATTTTCCATAGGATGGCTTATTTTGCCTAGTTATTGGTTCATTAGCCATGGCTAATGTTAAAGAAGTAACACATTAGCACTTTCCCTTTTCCGCAAGGATTTTCTCTTTGGGAGAATCCAAGGAGGAAGAAGTTAGATATTTCCTTCTATTTCACTGATCTGCAAAGAAAGGAAGATCTCACTGGGTGTAAGTACCCCTCATTAAACACATAACTGAGGTGCAAGGACCAGTTAGGGAAGGAATTCAAGTGCAGTAACCCAAAAGGGGAGGAGGGATGGAGATGCCTACAAGCTGCAGAACATATGTGTCAGTATCAGTAATATTTACAGTTGAAGCTTCATGAACAGCAAGAAAGGGCACAGACATGCACATTCTTACAGATTGTGTTGAAGTGGCTTAAAGAGATGCTTTCAGTTTAGGCTAACATGTTCTAATTTGTATTGAAAGAGACTGGAAGTGTCAACAGGGTCATTTGCCACATCCCAGCAAATGGGAAGGGAAGCTCCACTTTATGGAAGGATGATTCTACCCACAGGCATTAATCCTTGAACCCTCCCTACACAGTTTGTGAGACCCTGTCTTTGTCCAGGCTGCACAGTTCTGTCATGGTTAGCACAATTCTTATATTTAATATAAGAATATTTAACAATGTCAAGGATTTTCTGCTTCTGCCTACATCCATGACACGAGTTAGGCAGGACAGGTTTTCCAAAGAACTGTCTGCTTAGGGATACAGCTGAGGGCCCCCAAAGGGGGAAAAATGAAGCTGTGTGAAAGGGACATGGACACTGCAATTATTCTGCAAGTTCAGAAGCAGCCTGCAAAGCTACAGAGAGTTTCTACTAAGGGGCAGTGGCTTGGGTGGCCCTTGTCATTGTCCCTGGCAGTCCCTAACGCCACGGTATTGATGCAGATTAACCCTGCATTGTAGGGCAGAAGATATTTTGGATCCAGACTGCAAACCTTGGAAATCTGTTGCAAATCCCTGGAAGCTGAGGAGACAGCCTGACAGGATCCAGTTGTGCTGGCTGGGTGCTCTTTGGGCTGGCCTTGGCAGGGGGAAGCCGAGAGCTGTGGGAGAGAGCAGTGCCTCTGTGTCCCCCTGGCTTCCCAGGAACGTCAGGAGCAGCACACACAGACTCTGAGCACAGCTGCATCCACTTTCAGTCCTATTTCTGCACATCAGCTCCTGTCATGTGCTTGCTGTGTGGGAACAGAAAGGACACACAAAGGACTGAACCGGTTTGAAAACCAGACAAATACTGTAGCTTTTTGTGTCTGCCTTTATTGGCCAGCACTGCTCTACTCTTCTGGGGAGAGGCATCATCCTTCGTGTTAATCTGGCTTCTTAGGCACACTTGAACTCTGTTCTTTATTTTAAGGCATCCCTTTTAAGGCAGGGGAAAAATAGTTAATACTGACAATAGAAATATCTGGATTGTAAACCCCAAACTGAGTGCAAAGAATCTTCACGCCTATTCCAAAGCTTGGTCATGTTTAAGAAGTCTCATGGCTTTAATATTTGAAATGCACTTCTCTGTTGTTGTTTGAGGCTGATGAAACACTGGAATTCATCTATACTGCTGTCAGAAAACACACTGTGGTACAAGGGAAAAGAACATGACTGATGGATAAATAGATGCATCACTATGTCATTCTTGCCGTTATTACCTCAGACATAAAAGGCTGGGGTGGATCAAGATGCAGAATGAGCCTTAAAAATCTCCTTCAGTTACAGACTGGTCACCTGTATTTTACCATAAATATCATAATAATTATTCCAGGAGACATTATTCTTCCATTTAAGTATAGGCTCTGTGTGAATGATGTTATCTGCAAAAGCAATAAATTCAGTTGTGGCAGAAAAATGTAATTAGAGTATTTTTCTGAGACAGAATTGATTTGGGGTAGGTACATTAAACTCATGTCTGAAAAATAGGTTCTGGAGTTGCAAAGCTGAAATTTTTACAGGACCAAGTTGACAAATAAAGATATCTCCTCACTTGTAGGAGATTAACTTTTTGAAGATTGCACTGAGGCATTTAGGAGTCAATGAACAGGAGGCTGAAGTGATGGGAACACAGTGGTATTTTTCATGGGTGGAGAGAGGGGAGGGAGGCAGAGATTTGTAGGCTGCCTGTCATCAGTCAGCATTAATTTCCCATCACGGTCATGAATCTGCTTCAGTCACGGGCGGCAGAGCAGCAGCAGAGATGGGTGACTCAAGAACCACACTCCTGACTCCAGTGCCCTACTTTGCAACTTCATTTGATGTACAAGGCCGTGCCTGGAGCATCATTTATTTCCCATCGTGGCATGGGGCTAATGGCCATGTTTCAGTGCCTCCTGTGACAGTGGGAACATAACTCTGGAGCTGTGTTGGAGGCTCCTCGGAGGGAGCACTCCTTGTCACACGGGCTATCAACACCTTTCCAAATGAGTTCCACAAGAGGAGCTCTTCAATTGCACTGCATCTGTAATTGCAGCAGGCTGTCAGAAAGGATTTTCTTCTGCTTAGGTGTTTAAATAAGGATCTGATACTAAAAAAGACTCCTGAAATTCCTATCTTCAGTGAAAATATTTCAATATGCTTTTGTTGTTTTTATCTCTGCTAATAAATTTGAATGCTAAAAAATTTTACAGTATAGGAATGAATTAATTTTTTTTAAAAAAGGGATTTTTGAAAAAAAACCCTGTTTTTTCTTGAAAAACAGTGGCTTAACTGAAAAAAATGTTTGTGAAAAGTTCAAAAAGAACTGATTAAAGTTAAAAAAACCCTCAACAAGTGTTTCTCAGGAGCTGCTGGAAAACAATCTAGTTATCCCATGCACTTTCTACAGCAGGAGAAATCCCAGAATTTAACTAGAGAAGAAAATAGGAACAGTTTTCTCTTAATTTCACTTATAACACTGTAATCTGTAACCATTTTGCCTGCACAGGACAGTTTTGTCAGATTGAGAAGAGGTGCCTTTAGTGCCTTTTCCCCAAATCCATCTCTCGTATTCTGTTCCATATAAATTTGCAGACTGTGCCTGTTGTCTGTAGCACATCATCCAGTAGCACATTCAGCAGTGTGACTGATATCTCTTGATGCTTAATTTATTGTTTTATGCCTTCCCTGGGGAGAGATGTGTGTGGGGTCTGTGTTTTAATTGTGGGTTTATCTGGTTTGTGAGCAGTTGCTCCAGAAAAGACAGGAAAACTGATCAGATTAGGTCTCTTTAAACTGAAATGGATGGAAATGCCACCCAGTGGAAGCTTTGTTGCAGTTTAAGGAATATGGGATGCTGTTTCAAATTATGCTCTGGACCAGGCAAAAAAATTGCCCCTGTAGGAGTGGAAACTAAATAACCTGTAAAACAGTGTCAGGGTGTCATTCTGCTATAGCTCAATAGATAATGTGGATGGTCCTGGTTCTGCTACTCTGTACAAAAGTGGAGAGAGCTGCATGGATCCTCCTGAGAGGTGCTGCACTCCTCTGCTGTGCCTGTTCTGTTTGGATGAGCAAACCCCTCCCTAATTTGCTTTATACAAGTTCATTTCTTCTGCCTGCAGAAGCAAAAGAAAAAAAAGGTACCTATTCATCAGTTATGTTTATTTACAAAACTTATGTTTGCTTTTTTGCAGGAAAAGCCCTCATTCACTAAGATAACATGCACACTTATTTAACTGTTTTAGCAGCAGCTCCAGTCTGTAAGGAGCCTGATGTCAACAAAAACTCAAAGGATGATAGCTATCCACCAAACACAATAAATTACTCTCACTTAGCTGGAAACTCCACTCATGGTTTTCCTGGAGTCTGTGAAGGAAGCTGTACATGTGACACAGCAAACTCAGCACCACAAAATACAAATGGCTTGGCAGATATTTAAAACTTACTTCTCTTTTTTATAATCAAGAGACAATGTGGTGGGAAACAGGAAGATAATCCTGGCATAAGTCAAACAGGACAAAGAGTTTAAAAGAGGAAAGTATTGAATAAATATAGCAAGGATACATAAAACAGAGACTTCAAGGAAGGCATGTGCAGGAATGGACTAGATTAAGGAGCTGTGATCAGCTTTTGGCACTGCTAAACTTTCCCTGTGAACTATAAATAACATCCAGTTAATTAAAAAGAAGAGAATCCATCAATCTGTGTTACAGTTTCAGGACAGGATTTGTTATTCTGATCATAACATTCTGCTTAATAATGACCCCCCAACCTTGGTTCATGTTAAGTTATAGACAGCTATTGGTCCTAGAGCATATGAGAAAATGCTGGTTTGTATTTGGTAGAGCAAAGTTCTGTTCCTGCCCGGCTGTGGGACCTGCCTAACCTGCACTGGGCTGTTTCAGGCTCCATTTCAGCACTCCTGCTCACAGAAACTGTATCCAAAAGCTTTCTGTCAGTGGTACTGAGCAAAGACTGAGCACAGAAAATCACAAACCGCAGCCACAGCTGGTGGAACAGAGCAAAGCCTGAGCTTAGGGGCTGCTCTGGAGTGTGGAAGTGCCCAGTCCCATCTCGCAGCACCAAACCTTTCTTGCTTTTCAGTGCATAGGACCACTCACACTGATAAACAGGAGATGAGAATCTAAACCCCTCTAAGTCTGAAAATCCTTTTTCCACTTTCACTGGCTGCCATGATTCTGGCAGTAAAAGACATTTGTTGGGGAATTCCAAATACACTTAACCTTCAACTCTCAAGATAGCAAGATTTCTAATGGAAGGGGAGCAGCCCGATATGAGTGAAGGTGCTAGCTCCCTGAATCAGAGCTTCCCAAAGTTTGTTAAAGGACTAATATTTTGGAATGGGCAGCAGCTGCAGCTCAGAGTTCCTCCAGCTGTTGACTCTTCCAGGGAAGGAAATACATGCCGAGGGAAGCACATGTATGATTAAAGCAGAGCCCCTGGGGGAAAATGGGTAGCTAGAGAGTATTGTTTCTGATGCAGGGAATTATTTTGGAGAACCTGAAGTTGCCGTGGAAGATAGATGCTTCAGTTTAGGATGTTTGTGAAGTTTAGGCCTCTGGGTCAGGGGAATATAACCAAAGGTGTTCAGCCACAGAAAAGCTAGAGAGAAGTTGAAAGCAAAGCAAGGAAAGACAAAGAATGTGTGGAGCAAGACATGATAAACTCTAGAATCAACATTTTTTGTTTCACAAGCTGAAGTGCAGTTCCACACACCATACTAGGAGCTAACCCTCAGTTCTGTGCTTTTGCACCCTACAGAATGAAAGGAGAGGAAAGTACTTTGGTTAGCAGAAAAAATGCTAATGTGTGAAGAGCATTGAGGTTAACTCCTAACAGTTGGGAGGAGAGGCAAAAGCATGGGGAATAAAAGGAAGGAAGTTCCAAACAGAGGCATGGAGCATGGAATACAGGCAAGGGGAGGAAGAAAGATGCGACCTTTTCATAAAGTACTGGAGCTGAATGCAGAGTGTGGGAGGGAAAGGGTGAGCAGTTGGCTCACGGAACACTTGTGCAGCCAGCCAGTCTTACAGCAAAAGTTACAGAGCCAGGGGTCCAGCTGGATAGCCTGGATAGTTTATGCCTTCCCTTGACTCAAATCTTTCCAGGTGTCTCTGAAAGAAACCTTGATGGAAAGGAATGGCCTGATGCAAATTAGTCACATTGTTCACTACACCATGCAGAGACACTTGAGGGCAGTGATAAGAGAACTGAAACTCATTCTTGCATAAAATATAAGTACAGGTGTATAAATCTGTACATATCTGCTTCTCTGCAGACTACTTCCCTCCTACAAATATACCCTTTGCCATGCAAGGAAAGCATCATGAGAGAAGAGCCATAGGTCTGGGTCAGAGGAGTAGTTTGGTGTCCTTGAATAACAAACCCAAGTTTGATTCAGGAAAAGCAAAAGGTTTTTAGAGCTCCTTGTGAATGGAGACTGAGTATTTTTAACAAAGCTAGCTCCAAACCACAGGATAGAGGGGGGAATTCTGTTAGCAGATCTGAGGAAAAACAGATACTCAGTACTGCTCCAGATTCTTAAAACCAATGTATCCAATTCCCTAAGGATTCCTGTCTTCAAAAGCTTCTGCATTAACCTTTTCTCTCCTTAAACAGAGGCCCTGAGCAGGGCTGAACTCTAGTCACCAGAACAACCTTGATGGAATTTTGTGCTAGTGAAGACTTTAATTAAGAGTCTTTAAAATTGTCTGGAAGCTGCTCAGCAAAACTGAGCAGATCCAGTTGATCTGGATGAGATAACTGGGGTTGCAACTAAAGCAGTTTTTAAAAATACCATGATTCTGCTCTGAAGGACTCTGCCTCACAAAATAATGTACTTTCTGTAAAGCTGTTAGGGAATAGGTTTATGCTGGCTCATTGGCTATGTCAAAAATTTTATTTTAAACCAATCAGACCACCAGCTTTCAGATTTTTAGGGATGTGAGAAACTGAGCACTGGTTCAAATAGGTATTGTGACATATAATAAACCAGTATTTTCAGAATTTAATGGAAAATACTTTTAAATGTGCTTGATTCTTCTTCTCTTGTTGGAGACACTTTCAGATATTCTAGAAGTGCAGAAACTGTGATTATAGAGATAGTTGTGTGTCCTGTACTGGCATTTTAATGTTTACTTACCCAGCTGGCACACATAAGAGAAGTAATTGTATTCACAAATTAGTCCCACAATCACATGCCTAAAGAGTTCTAAAATTTGGCTGTGACTAAATATCCAAATGTGACCAAAAAAGAAAAAAGAGAGAGAGAAAAAAAAAGTGATTCTACCTGTATCAGTCCCCTGCCTTTATTTTCAGATGAGCAAAGCAATGAAAATCTCCACTTGAACCTGCAGACAGGCTCTGACCACTGAGCTCTAGCAGTGGAAAGAGGTCTTAAAACAAAGAGTAGGAGGAACAGCAGTCCAGCAGAACTGCAGGTTTGGATGTGACCTGCTCAGCAGTTTGCTGCTGTGACTCACAGCACTGATATTTTATTCACATGAAACACTAAGGGCTTGATTCTTCACTCAGAGCCATTCAGGTTAGAAATTGCTGTGGCTTAAATCAGTGCAATTTTGTGAAAAGCAAACCAAGCTCTTAGAGCACCATCCAGCACAGTGGAGTGATAAATTATATAACATTAACAAATCTTCTAACTCTTTGGTAAATGAGAATTTGATGACAAAGCCTCCAAAGGCTTGGCAACTCAGATAAGTGCCACAAAGCCAGCATGTTTATTTGCAGATTATCTGAATTATTCAAATCTCTTGGGTTTTCAAAATTGAGCTGGAAGTCTTGCACAGACAGACTTTGCCAATTGTGTGTACAGTAATGAGAAAAAAATATTCCCAGAGAAATTTCCCATGACTAAATAAGCCTGGTAACAACAGCAATTTTTTTTCACTACATGAAGTGATCTTGTCATTCAAGTAGAACAGTGGTGAAAATGCTCCTGAAACAGCTCCTTAGAGCAGTCCAGAGGCAGCCAATTTCCAAATGAGGAAAAAATTCTTATAACTAGAAAAAACTGTTGAAGGGGACATCTATTTTCATAATGATATTCATGTCAACCCACCCTGCCATGGAGAGGAGCAGCAGTGGAGCTGCAGATGTTGGAGGAGTCCTTCTCTGCTCCAGGCACTACATGGCTGATCCCTGAATAATCTGACCCCTAAATAATCTACTGCGTCCTGTTTGGAGCAGAATTAATTATGACAGCTAGCACATATGGCTGACTCAAATGAACAGGTTTAAGGTTTCAAGAATAAGAAGATGATTGCGAACATTAAAGGGCATTTTTTGATGCCTGAGAGAGAATCTGTCAATATTCCCCAACACCGCTCCTGCATTTTCTGCGTCTACAACTCTTGATTGCTTTTAATAGGAAGAGTAAGGTTCAAAATCTTGCTTGAAATCTTTTCACCCTCTCGTCAGGCTTCTACAACAACAATTACTTTTCTTTGCACCTGTGTAGTGCTCCATATTGTACTTGTAAAACTTGGTCAGAAAAAGAACACAAGATGTATTTAAGAACACAAGACATATTCAATTTCTTTTTTCAAAGTATCTTTTGCAGACTACTACTATGGGATGGTTTTGGGGTTTTGTTTGGTTTTGAGTTTTATTAACAGAATGGGATTGAAAATGATGAAATTGTGATTTGAATAAAAAATTACCTGAACAGCTGAATCCTAATAATAACAGATATCTATAATATACTTCTCATTATAGACAAATAACCAACATCAATTTGCTAGTAAAGGAAAAGTGTTTGTTAAGTATCAAAAACATCAACTTTCCTGCTTTCAATCATACATCAGAACATTTTGTTGATGCTCGGCTCTGAGTTAGGTTTTAGGTTACATCACCAAGGGGTCTGACCTACAATTGTCACTTCTCTGATTTCAGGAATTCCTGGATTTAAGCAATTCTTTTGCTCCATTTTAAAATGAAGCGCAGAGGGAGCAATGGAGGCTGAATGCAGAGGACATAATGAAAGCAATAATAAGAGTCTTTCTTTGTTCAAGAAGTGGTAATTAACAGGTCTAGGAAATTCTCCGTTCTTTCCAGCAAAATAAAATTTCATTTCCCATACTGTTTATAGTGGTAAGTTTATTTAGTTTTGAAATACTTATCTGAGTGGAAAAGAAACTTATGAATCTAATTCTTAATTTTGCATGGAGGTTCTATCACTGACCTCCCTGGATACAGAATCCAGACTGTGGAACTGATGGATCATGGGGGATTTCAATTTTCAATAAAACTATCAGAGGAGGTCACTGAAGAACAAGGTCAAAAGAATTTTTAGACATATTAAAGGCAAGAATGATTGTTTTCATAAAAGAAGGGTTTCTCAAGCAATAAGCCTTGTGACAAAAAGATAATACTAATCAATGTTTTGTATCTAATGGGATCCAAAAACGAATTTCCGTTGCATTCCTTGTTTATTTTTCAGCACAAACTACACTTGTGAACCTACTGATTCAATAGAAATTATCAAGTGTCTTCAAAAAACCAAGATCAGTGGGATCCAGGGCTCTATGAAACCTCATTGATGCAACATCCATGCTTATTTTCCAACAGTAGGTTCACATTATTGTCAGCTTTCAAATGCCTTCTACAGCATAAAGTTAAGTTATAATGGAGCGAATATGCTTCTCATTACTTAAAAACTCTGCAGTGGGGAATTTATCACAAATATTTATCCATTCATAAGAGTTTTGTGAATGGTGCCTGTACCCAAAACCTTTACAATTCTAGAGCACTGCTCACCTCATCTGCAAGTAGTTGCTAAATTCACATACCTATAGATTTAGTCTGATTTTAAATATTCTTATATCAGGCATTAATCCAATATGTGATAGGCTGATTCATATTTAATACAATTCTATTTGTAAATGAATAAAAAATTCACTTGCTAGTTCTTGCTTACACTGAGGAATACTTTAGTGAGTTTTTTTTACTAAGACAAAATCCTAAATTTGCTCAAGTACGCAGCAAAATTTCTGTAGTCACTAACACAGTGGAGTCAATTCTATCAGATGCCACCAGCACTGGGGTGTGGTTCCTAAGGGAAGCAGTGGGTTGAACTTGTGAGAAATGAGTCATTCACTTATATGAGGTAAAATCGTGCCTTACTTGTGAAATTTTGCTGTAAATTTACATCATGTTATAGCTGTGTAGCAAGGAGGAGCCTTAGCATGATAATGTGCATTACTGAACACCAACAGAGCTTTCCAGAGCACCATAAAAGTTGAGTCACAGAACTAATGAGCTATGCTAATAAACTTGGCCATTCGTGAAAATATGATTTAGCAAGTGCTCTTTATTTTTACTCCATTCCTTCAGAGAAACAACCTCCCTCCCCATGCTGGAATGTGGATATAAAGAATTTATATTGCAATGAATCATCTCCTAAAATATTTGTGTGTCATCTCAAGTTTAAAAAAAATAATTGTAAGCTGTAAAACACATCCAGTATGATTTCTTTACACTAATGAGATCAACAAAATATGTTAAGAGTATCACAATGATGTAATGGAAAAAGCATGTGAGTATTTGTAATATTTTCAATAATGCATGGGAAATATATTATAGAAAATTCATTATTCATACAGTTTTCTCCCACATGTACCTGAAAGTGGAATGGTTCTCTTTGCCTTGAGAATTGTTGAAATGGCATGTTCTGTTCCTAACTCTCTTGCCAATTGTACAGTCAGTCAAACACATGGCACCTTGGCTTGGTGGACAACTCATTTTTCTTTACTCTGAGGTGTCTTTTTTTCCTTTTTTTCTGGGTACTTGAAGATGAAAACACAGATTTCTAGAATTCCTCCCACGCACTCTGTGTCTCTGCAGATTAATTTTTCAGATTAAATCTACAGAACTGGCCTGTTAGTCATGACTCTCCATCAACAGTTGTACGAGTGAAGGAAGTTTGGTATTCAAGGAGCCACAGAATTGTAAAATATGCTGAGCTGGAAGGGACCCACAGGGATCATCAAGGTCCAGCCCCTGGGCCTGCACAGGAGGGCCATGGATGAACAAGGATGTAAACACAGCCAGCTTTCCCTCCTTATCTCTTTGCTGGTTAAGCCAGGTGTGGGTTGTGAAGAAGCATTGCAGGAGGAAAAGTCCTGTCAAAAGTATAAAATTCCACTTTGGGTAGTATCATTCAATACTTACCTGCACACTTAGAATTTGAAACTGTGGTTCAGGATTAACTCAAATGCTGCAGGTTACCAAGGACCACTTGCTTTGCTTTCAGTGAGTGTCTAAAAAGGCAGTGGTGAATTATTGCTCCTTCTGCATCACAAGGTATTATCATATAAATAAAACTCCAGTGCATTTTTTATTCATTAATAGATGGGCTGCATAATTTTTAAGTTTCTGGAGCCAGCAGGAAATGCCATCCTGACCAGCAACTACTTATAACTAAAACCTGAATTTTGCAAATAATTTCAATCTGATTCATTATTTTTCTTTTTAAAAATATTTAAAAATTTGAACCTGGGGCTAGCTAAAATGGCTTTTTTGGTTTTTTTTCATTTCAAAGATGTGCTTTTAATGTGCTTTTCCTACAGCCTTATTAATGGTCCTTGAGGAAATTCAGTATCCCAGAGAAGCTTCCTCCAGGATTTTGTATTTCTGTAGCCTTTATCTGGATACAGTGAGCAGGATTTGGTTCCAGGAGAGCTAGCAGGGCTTTCATATGGCTACTGCTACTCCGAAAAGAGTAAATTGTGAAGAGGCAATGAGGTCAACATCGTTGGCAGTACAATGTTGTTGGCAGGTCATTTAATGAATCCCATTATCCAAAATAGATATATTTTTGAATCAACAGTTTTCAGGTGTTCTTTATTGTGCTGTTACAAGTAAAAGCTTTCAGGTCTCTGAAAAATTAAATAAAGACTAATGTTACTGAGGATTACCAGAAAATAACCTTACAGAAACATACTTGGCCTCCCCACCCCAAGAAACAGGCCTGTTCAACACCCCACCCACATCCCCATGCCCAAAAGAGTCAGGAATAAGATGGGTGCATCTTTTCAGGGGAAGGTTTTGAGCTACGTGAGTAAAATTATGGTGATAGAAAAGGGATCAACACAAAACAAATAAATAAAGGAAATGGCAAAATGATATGTGAGAGAGTTTTTTCTCCTGAGCCATAGCACTGAAATCCCAACCACTGCAATAATATCTTCTTAAAAGACAGGGGCAGTACTCACAGCTCCCAAATACTTTGATTTAAAAGAGCAGCTTCAACAAAGTGTTGTGCTTGAGCGGCCGTCGGGGTAGGCCGTGAGTGAATCAGAGGACACTGAGTAGCTGTGCCAGGCTGAGGTGGGGACAGAGCCCTGAAAGGCCCCAGGGCTGCCTTCCCTCTGTCCTTGAGGCTGGTCTGTGGCGTCTGCGGGCAGGTGAGGCCACCACTGGAAACCAGTGTCCTTTGTGGGACACAAAGAGCTGTACAAGGACACAAAGAGCTGTACAGAGCACAAGGCACAACTGAGGCTGCAGCAGGCAGCAATGCAGAGCAGGGAACAGGGAGTGACTCGCAGGTTCTGTGCAGAGGGTTTGCTTCAGGCCTGTCAAACCAAAGATGATTTGGTGCTGCAGTGTGTGGGTTTGACCCCTTGTACCATTCTTCAGAAAGGAGAGGTGTTTTCATTAAATCATAAGGCATCACCTCAGCTTTTCTGTTCTTTTAATAACTGTTTGCCTCACCAAAGCATAAAACTCTTTCCACCACCTACATATCATTCAGCGTGAAGCAGCTTTTACAGCAACATCAATAATGAACATTAAGATGGGATAAAGGTATGTAGCTCATCACCGGTTCTTGAATGAGGCCAGCAGGATTTTAAGCAGTCTGGGTGATTGATGCTTCATCAGAGATTTTGCCTAAGGATGCTGTAAGACAGCAAAGACAGAAGCTGTGTTGTCCTAGCACCAGACACAAGCAAATATGAAGGAGCTTGTTAAGCATGTGCAGCCCTTGGCTCTTCTTGGCTCTTGACATTACACAGTTCTTCTAAGCACAGCTGCAAGTCAGATCATAGCAACACCAATTCTTTGGGAAAGAAACCCAAACAAAGCAAAACAAAACAATCAACACCAAACAGCACAACTAATGCCCCCAAACCTGCCATGATGGAAGAACACAAGAAGAGAACAGGCATCAAGAGAGGTACCAAGCTTAGGTGTGTCATTAGTGTGACAGTTTTGTCAGAATGTCAGTGATTGAGTTCTCATGAGAAAAGTCTCCCTTGATTGAGACCCTAATGTAAAATCCCATACATACCATCTTAAACTTATGTAGAATGATTAATTACGTAACTAATGTAAGTTCTGGTAGCAATTTTAGAAGATGTTGGAACAAGCACAGTGTCCCAGGAATATCACCTCTTGCACTCTTGCCTCCATCTACAGCCCACGTTTGCACCAGGGCAGCTCTGCCTTCTGCTGTCACTTGTTGAGGACTTGCTTTTTGGAAAATACCTGAGCTTGAGAAGGCTTTGTAAATTTCCTCTCTGTGCTGAAGCCATTAGTCAGACAATCCTCTATCCAAAATTTTATATATCCAAACTAGTCTCCCAAACCAAACTGTTATCTCTGGCATTTTACAATAAAATAGAGAGATTAAACAGGGGCTGGGCATTCAGCTTCCCCCACTGTTTGCATGCCCCTATTTGACCCTCTCCTGGACTAGAAGTGTAAACCACTTCTTTATGTTGTGGGGAAGGGAAGGGAAGGGAAGGGAAG
>VZRF01001290.1:0-231506 GCA_013396875.1 Vireo altiloquus | reverse complement strand
AAGGGAAGGGAAGGGAAGGGAAGGGAAGGGAAGGGACTATTCCTGTCAAGTTATTGACCAATTTCCATCATACCAGTAAAAATCATGAGTTTTGAACAAACAATCTAAAAAATGTGCTTAATAAAGTGAATCACTTTCTCACCAAGGTAACAGTCCATGTGTGTGACCTTCTAGCCTCACCAAGCGAGACAGACAATCTGTTTTTTCTGAGTGGCTCTCTCTGCTAACTTCCCTCTGTTTCCACCACATAGTTTATTTTTTAACAGAAGAAAATAATTTCCATTTTAAAATTACCAGACTTGCTTTTCATACAACCCATTTTTCATACATAAGAGTTTCTAAATCAGAACAACAGCTCTCTGTATCTCGGAAAATAACTGACTCCTTCTTTCTTTGAGGTAAGATACTGATTCCCTTTTTCCTTTTCTCACAGATTATTTAACCATTTTGCTGGCACTATGCTTGTTTCTTCAGTGATTCAACATCATTACTCTAGCTCCTTCCAGTGGTAAATCAAAATGTTTAACAAGATTAGAATAGAGCTTTTAATATACCTTTGATCAGTTTGCTCTATAGCAGCCAAATGTGTGTCTTTTAAAGCAAGACTTTCTGCTTGTCCTGCTTGCATCAAAGGTAAAGGGTAAATGAAGCTCAAAGCTACAGCTCAGCTTCATACACAATTCCAGCACTTGTTGGGGAAGGAGGATCTCAAAGCTTTTGACTTTTTTTTGCGTGCTCTGATGCTGTGAGGGTAAGAGCACAAACAGGGTAACAGCAAATATATGTGTCAGGCTAAATAGAGTTTGCCTAATTCTAATCAGGGAGCAGCAATTTGAAATAAATTCATGCTTCATTGTTCTGATAATTATGTGCTTTTTGAAATATTGTTGAAAATAAAGGGATAGAAAAGCAATCAATATATAAGAATCAGAAGAAGATACTTTAATACTGCCTCATTTACATTCATATATATTTGAGAAACCCTGAGTGAATTGAAAGGCAAAGTCTGAACTCATCTGTGACAATCCAGAATTTAAGAAAAGATAAACAAATCCCCAAAAAGCATACAAAACCAAAACCAAACCAGAAAAGTTCCAAATACAATTTATGAGTTGTAAATGCTAAAAAAAAAAAATTGCTTATGAAGGGAATTCTGGGAACACATTCTAGGAGCAATTTGCAGTACTGAAATTTGGAGTACTGACTTTGATTACGGTCCTGAAAAAATATTAAAGATAAATTTGTTACAGAAGTCAAATCAGAAAGTGAAGAAACAATTCATTAAAGAAGTGTAGGCACATTAACAAAATCCAGCAGTTCTGCAATCACAGCCATAAGCTGTCAGCAGAGAATATATGTGATCATTTATTTGATTATAAAGTACCTAAGAGTGTTCAGCAGGTCAGATTTCTCAGCCAGCTGAATTTTCTAATAGCTCTTCTCAATCAAGGGACTGTGCTGCACAGTGGAACACTGAGCCCAGGCACGATGATGATGGAGGTCACTGACCCCTCTATTTAAATAAAAAAAGGACTGTGCACAGGAGCTCTAGAAATGCTACTTCCTACAGGTTTCTGTTCAAAATCTTTGCTTTTGCTGTTAACATATAAATTTAGGCCCTTGCCATTAGATGCCATGGCACAATAAACTGGAGTTGACCAAATATGTAACAAATCATTAGTCTGAACAGTAATTTGATCTCTGTACAATTCAGAACCCAATTTTTCATAAGATTATGCACAGGTTTAAGTCTGTCTACATGTGGAATGCTATTGCAATTAATCACTGGGAGCAAGCTGCTTGAGGGAATCAAGGAAAGAACATTTATACCATGTCTTATAATTGGTTGAATTTGTTTCTTACTAATCAGCTGCTACATAGCATTTTTGTATTAGTTATGTGTAAATTAAAAAGAGCTGGCTGCCCATTTTGTTTCACAAGTCCCATTTCTCTTCCATGAGGAAAATTCTTCTCAGTTAACTCTCTGGTCTCTCCAAGCAGAGGTTATGATCAAAAATAACAATCCACACAAGGAATTGTAAATCTTCTGTTGTACTAAATGACCTTGGGGGCAGATCCAAAGAAAGATGTAGACTTGTAAATGGGACTCAAATACCTAAATTCGTCATGAGTCAAAATCACGATCTTGAAAACTTGCTCGGCTGATGCTAGGGAGGAATGAACTCCAGAATTCCTCTCTGTTTTAAACTGGAAGGTGCAGCTTGCCCAGGGCTCAGCCTAGAGCTGCCCCCAACCACCTGTGCCAGGTGAGTTCCTCAGCAGTGTGGGGAGGGAGAGGGAGGGCCCAGCTCACACAGGCTTGGGGGGAACACTTCAAAAAGGAACCTGACTGCTCATTTACACACAACAGCTGCTGAGGAATTGCCAAAGATGCACAGGTGTGATCCCATAACTCCTCTGCTCACCTCTCCCTGCTGTATTTCTGCTTTCTCATGCTGCTCACTTCACTCACCCTCCTCTCCTCAGCAACAGAGCCATTTTTAATGAAACAACAAATTGTCAAATTCTCTCTATGCCAAACAGAAACAAGTGAAGGGGCTACCTAATCCTAATATCAGGTTCTGAAATCAGCTCTCAGCACAAAGAGTTGCACAGCTCTAAGCCTAAGAAAATGAACCTTCCAAAAGCTTCCTCTGTAGAGTTTTGAAGAGGTGCAATTGCCATCTTTGAAAGCTTAAAAACAGTTGAGGAGATAAAATCACTGGATAGAGAAAAAGCAGAAACCACCAGGTTCCATCTGGTTCCTCACGCTTCACTTCGCTGAAAAATCTGGCAATAATGTGTGAGGAGAGGGTGCTGAACAGCTTGAAAGGTTAGAGTGTGATTAATGGGATGATGTGTGGGTGCCACATGGTAATCCCCCTACATACTTCCCGATTCAATTTGGCCTATATCATGTTGTAGAAAAGATTTAAATTGTCTTTCAAGGCCAGAAGAATAACATTATTGCACTCCTCTATTCCTCCTCAATACAATTATCTCAAAAGTAGATTTAGTATGGAGAAAGAGTTTCAATTACAAGTAGAAATCAGTTAAAATGAAACACTCTACCCTAATGCAAACTCATTTGAAGAGTTGTTTATTGGTGTTTATTGGTGAGTTAAACTATTCTTTTCAGGCAGGGTGTTCCAATGAGGCAAGTTGAAATTTAGGAATTCTGTAATGGCAAAATACAAGCTGTTAAAATTGGTTTCTCTACTAAATGAAGAACTTGTAGAAAAAATTGCAAAGAGGGGAACTTTGTATGTATGATATTGTCATAACTAAGGTGCACTTTTTAGAAAAAAAGTTGGTCATAAAAAGGGAATCTGAAGAGCTTAAAGAGAAACTAGTAAAACATCTAACTGAGGGGGGAAGTATATATTTAAATACTTTTTTTAAACCACAGTCTATTTTCCTTCTGTTCATGGACCATGTTAATTATAATGCCAGCAGTGGCCAGAGCCTTGTGCACACATTTGGAAGGAAAGTGCAAGAGTGAGTTTGGCTGTTTAGTAACCATTAGTTATCAGAATTCATTTACCTGAACAAACATCCTGTGCCTCTGTGGCCATGCATAGCAGACAGCAGACTTTTTGTTTTCCTTTTTTACACAGCAGTTCATGATTAGTTTTTGTCTCTGAAATTGTTCATAAGAAAAGAAAATATGTTTTCATGGTTTTGACATCTTTAAGAACATGATATTCAAGGTGCTGCTCCCAGGAGATCTTGAGTATCTGTGAATTCAATGCTATAAGTTAAAGCCACATATTCCAGCAATATGTGGAAGAAAAAGACATCTAGGTAAAAAAGGAGAATAAAAAACCCAAAAATCTCTTCATGTGCTTACTCAGGTTTTCTTGAGTTTGGGGCTTTTTGATGGTTTTATGTTTTGTTTTAAAGTCCCAATGAAATTGTGAGCCTTACTTTTGAACTTACAGAGGTGGCTAAGTGATCTTTTGATCCAGATTTCAGATATGATGTATTTCTTCATTACGAACAAAACTAATTGCTGCTGTACATTAAACTGCCATGTTTCCCTTCCACTGCAGAACATTTATTTCTCAATCCCTCTGAAGTCCAATTTTCCTTATTTCTTTTAACTCTGTTTTGCTTCTTCCCTCATTATTCAATCAGCTTTCAATCCATGACCTACAGAGGATGTGAGAACTTTCCAGCACTCCACTGTCAGGCTAATGAGCCTCCACGAGATCTGGAGATGCCTTTATCATTTCAGTGCTTGATCCCTTTGGTCAGCTGTATTTGAATATTTTGTTCTTCAATATGTATTTGCTGTACATTGACACATCTTGCAAAGCTTCATCTTTTCCATTTAAAATGCACTTGAATAACAATAAATCCAGATGTCAAGAGCACAGAACAGTCACCTTTCTCATGCAGTTTTGTAGGAGTTGGATGTGGAAGTGGCAAACAGCAGACTATGGATTCCAAGAAGCACTGAAGTAGTTTGTCCCCTTTAGACCTTGAAAAAATATAAATCTGCTTGCTCTTGGCTTAAAAAATTGGTGTAACTGTTCCAGAAAGCATTCTGGTAAATATGCTAGTGTTACAGTCTTTTACAGAATTTAACTATAGGGTTTGGTTGGTTGGTTGATGTTTTTTTTGTACACAATAGTAGTAAAGATCTTTGGAGTTGATTAATACACGTCTTTGGCCAAATATGCTTCAGTCTTTGGCCAAAATGTAAATAAAATTCCTAAATTTGCATTATCTATCAATATTGATCAGTTGTCTGTTTGGATCTGTTAGTGATTCCTTTAAAACTGTGCATCCATACAAATTTTTTAAAATACAAATATACATGTCTATATATCTTTATCTGTATATACACACTCTGGAGTTTAAATATCCAGAGCCAAGTGTTGGAGTGGTGAATTTCTACTTGTGGGTCACAACTCTGTGTTAGTTGCACTGGTCCAGATTGTATGTGCACTTTGTAGTAAGGGTTGAATGTACACTCAATATTCTCCCATTTTCTGCTCTGCCAGAGAAGCAGGTGGGAGCAAAGAAGGGAAAAGGTTCTTGGGAAGTGACATGGGCAAACAGAAAGGTAGATGGTATTTTTATGAGATTACAGCCTTGCTGCTGCCTGTGTGCCTCAGAAACATCCCCAGATAAATAGATGTGCGCCCACAAGAAGGACAAGATTCCCTAAATATTTATGAACCAGGATCAGTAAACTAATTTGTGGGCATGAAATGCAAGGAAGGGTTATAGGTCTTTGTCTGAAGCATCACAATGATCTGAAGCTGATCATTGAGACTCTTCACCTGAATGCTGCAAAAAACAAGTTCTGTGTCCCAATCTGACATCTTTTAATTGCTGCCACTGATAAGCAGGCCCCAAGTGCTGCTTTCCAGAGTGGGCAGCACAGCCTGGTGTGTGCTCCTGTAGCACTCACAGAGTGTGTCAGTGTGACATTGTATGCCTTGACCTCTAATATTCCTCTGGGTGCTGCTACATTTGTGTTTCTGACTCAGTATTTCCTACCAAACAGAATGTAGAAAGAAACAGTAAATTTTCTTAAAACCAAAATATTTCAATTTTAATGTTTTAATTGCAAAAATATTTCAGGAATAAGTAAGCCTTTAACTAATATCAGTGAAAAAAAAATCCCGATTAGCTTAGAAATCTTGAAAAAACCCACACTGAAAGTATAAGCAATAAGTCTATCTAATTAGCCTTCTCAAGGGCAGTTTCTGAATCGACATGCTCAAATACATGTGGTTACATGTAACTGAGGGATCGACTGATTGATTGGGGGATTTTTTAGCCATGTTAATGGAAAGCAAATATTTTTTGGCAGTTCTGTGGTGTAACACATTGGGGTTTTTTTTTGATTGTTAAAGTTATTATTTACATATGTAAATAACATTGCTAATTTCTTGCAATAACATATAACAGAAACCTAGTGTGAAACTGTTAAACTGTGCTTAAAAGTATGTCTGATTTTTAGAATTTGGGCGTCTAGATTACTTAATGAGGAATTCTTATTCTATTTACAATTAATTAATTTCATTTGGGAACTGGTAGATTTGTACCTTTATAATAGAAGTGTTGTCATGACTTCTGTTGTGAACAGTGTGAAGTTAGTGATGGTGATGGCTCTACTGCAGTGTTTGCTTTTTGACATAAACTTTTAGAAACCAACTGGTCTCATCCTGCAGATGGTTACTACTGGAGGGAGTAAAAACATTTACTCAGTAAACAGATGGTGAGAAATAACTTGCATGGCAGTATCCTTCCCTTGACTCCTCAGGGTATTGTCACAGGTTGAAAGTGATCAATTGTGTAGTTTGGGAAGGTATTGCTTATAGTTCAGCCCCAGCTGATCCTGTGCTCAGCTCTAACCCAACAGCAGAGCTACATCCAGCTCTGTGTCATAGCTAGCAATTTTCATGAGGCTTCTCTGCCTATAACTTTCTTGTTGTCTATGAATTAACTCTAAACTTTACAAAAAAACTACCAACACAGTAATAAGGTTTGGGTTTTTATTTTTTTTTCCTCATAGATGTCATTTAATGAGCTTTGCTAGATACAATTTTCTGATTAAAATAAAGCTGATTAAAAAGTAAATTAAAAGTAAACTCTCAATGATTGTTTTTTACTGTAATGTTTTTAATCGCAGGAGTGATATCAGTTGGACACATGTTTGCACTGCACTCTCCTGCCTGCCACAATCCCAGTGTTTCCCATTCCATGCACCACCAAGGCCCTCAGCTGGTCTGCAGAACTGCTGAACCTGGCTTGTGATAACGAGATTCACACGTGAGCGTTATTAAAACCACAGCCTGATTCAAATTACAGTCTCTAATTTTTTTCTGGGAAATCAGTATTCTTAATCAGCAGGGTTCCATGTGCTTCCATTGTTCTTTGATTTCAGAGAATAATATCAAAGCTGCTGTTTAATATTTCTTAAAACCTAAGGTTTGAGGAAGGTAAATTACCTTTAATCTCTATAAGACTGTCACTTAAGACATATAATTTGTTTGTCTTTTTTAACCATTAAGAAGCAACTGAAACAGCTGCATTCTTTTTCATGGCTCTGTATTCTCCAAATCACTACCAATGCTTTAAAAGAGCCCCCACACTGTGAGAGAGCCTTGCATGTCAGAATTAATTGTAGCTGTGCCAGTCACTGTGAGTTACAGAGCTCCTTGTACAGCAGGACAGCTCTATCAGACACACAGAGCTGTGCACTCTGAGATGGTGGCAAGCCGAGCTCTGACCCAGCTAGCCATGTGCCAGAGTGGGCAAGGGCAGGCACAAGGAGCCAGGAGGAGCCACCCTCTCCCCACAGGCAGTCCCTGTTGTTGGAGTCTAGGAAAAGCCTGGGAACTTTTCCTGCTCCTCTGGGTGTTTGTTTTACCCTCAGAGCTCCTCAAAAAAGGCTTGGCCTGCAAACTAAGCTCCTAAGAGCATTTACCCCAAATTCTGGGTGAGCTGAGAGCACCAAAGAAATGAGGAGATGTTGTTTAGTGCAGCACAGAGTGTGGAGTTGTAGTTTTTAGGTTTTGCTATATATATTATATAAAGCCAACATAGAGATTCCGAAGTGTTGGCTTCTTCTTCTGCATCTTCTTCTTTCTTCTCCTTCTCTTCCTTTCTTCTCTGACATGAGTTCCTGTGGTTTGTTAATTGGTAAATAAAATTTAGTGTAGAAGAGACATGTCAATAAATTTGGTACTCACTAGTTGATATGCACTAGATATGTAAAATTTTCTAACTAGTTAATAATAAATATAAAAGCTACCTGCTTTAAGTAGCCATTACCATTCTGCCCTCGTGTTCCTAGAGGTCACAGCACAGTCTGTGCCTCCAAAGCTTTAATAAAAACAAAAAATAAACAAGCTTTGAAACAATAAAAAAAAAACCTCATTTCATCTTTTCAAAACATAAAACACTGAAATAAAAAACACAACCAAGCCAAAAAGTCAAAGTCCAAAAAGCACCCCTACCAGCTGTTGGTGTCCCTGGGGCTCAGGGACAGCTCCTGTGGGCAGCCAGAGCCACAGACAGGGGCTTCGACTCAGTCCACTTCTCCTCACCTCCCTGGAGCCCTGTCACACCATCAGCTGGTCTTTCTGCTCCTTAGGAAAAAATCTGCCTGAAAACAGCTGACTAAATTGTGCTTTTTAAAGGGACATTTCTCTAACTAAGCACTTGAACTTGCCCTGAGGTTGCCAGAGCAAGCAAACAAAAAGGATCAGACAGTCTAGCGTGGAAATTAAAACCAAATTCCTTGCAGGTCTACCAGACAGTAGCTTGATGTAACATCTCAGTGCTGGATATGATCACCTTGTCTGTATCTCAGTCTGATTTTTCCAGCACATCAGCTCCCTCTGTATCTCTGTCTGCCGTGGCAATGTCCCTGTCAGTGCTGGGAGAGGCACTGAGACCACACAGATCTGGAAAGAGCAGCGAGATTCTTTTGGAAAGCTGCTTTTGAACTCCTGTTTTATAGCTAACAAAGGGTCGAATTTGTCTTCTCTCTTCTAGAAGAAGCTTAGTCTGAAAGGAAAATATTTTCCTGCCCTCATGGGCTGTCTGCCCCAGCCAGGCTCTGGAGAGGCTGCAGGGAAAGCTCTGCTCACCTGTCTGCTAAACCCAACGCAGCAAACCAAATCTGCTTCTTGAGAGTTCTCAGAATTTTCCTTTACCATCAAAGCTAATATTAGGCATGCATAGTATTCTGTATTTATGTCATAACATAGCAAGTGTAAAGACACTGAACCTCTCCTTCCCTGGCTTATAGTCAGAGTAATCCTTAAATTTAAAAAAGAAATAAAATAATATATTCCTAGATCAGCCCTGTAGACTTTTTCTGACATACAGGTATATTCTTTAATTTTTTTTTTTCCCAGAAGTCCTTAGCAAGTACATCTTATGGGTGGAGGTTAAGAAAAATGAGTTTTCAGAAGGCAACTCTTTTTATGCATTTATAGCTCCTGTGCTTTGTTCTTGTCGGGGAAGCAGGAGGAAAAGAGGAGACCAAGGGGAGAGCTGGATGGATGCTGCTTTTTCCCTGTGAACTTCACTCCAGTGCCATAGCACAGAGGATCCCCAGCAGTGTGGGCTGTGGTGGGAAACGTGGATATTGAGCTGAGGCAGTGACCCAGGGAGGGAGGTGCAGAGGAGCCCTGGGACCAGCTCACCCTGTCCCTCCTCCCTTCGCCATCCTGTTTGACATTTTTGAGGCTGAGGTCTCTTACCGTCGAGAAGTTTACAGCAACAGGGCTGCAGACAGGAAATCTTATGACAATATAAAAAAGACATTCTGAAGGAAATGAGTGAGGCATTAAAACAGGCAGGTTTGGGAGCTTTTTGTTAGGTAGTTGCAATAAATTATTCTTTTGTGATACAGTCAAATGAAATATGTACACAGAATTCTTAGAACTTCCAAATATAAACAAATCATTATACTTTCCTTTTGCTTAGAATGAAGAAGCTGTCAGGATAGCTTTTGATGAGTACAATTGCACAATGCAACTACTGAAGTTTCATATACATTTTTACTTTATTTTACTAATTTGAAGTTTTGACTCCTCTGTCACTCCCTGACAAATGGAAGCATTAAAAATAGGCTATGTCTTGCATGCAGCTTTTCACTTTATTTTTTTTTTTTTGCAAGGGAACTGTACCATCTTCCTGAATAACCTTTTTAGTATAGGAAATCTTCTCAGTGCTCAGAGGTAACAAAGAGAGTGTCATTCCAGTAATTATGTGCTGTTTGCTGCAATTATAGCCCTCAACCTGTAATTCAGTCTGTGTGGGCAGACCATACGTCCATGTGAAACTCCATTGGTTTAATGGGTTTTACACTGTTATAAAGACCAATTTGCATGTCTTAGATTATAAAGTCAGGCTAATGTGCATATCCCATAAGCATTTAAGGACACATTCCTAAACTGACAAGCACAGAAACGGCACTAACATGAGTAGTAAGTCTGTGTTTATCAGCTGCACGTTTGCTCAGCAGTACTGAATTGTGGAGTTCATTGACACAGATTGTTATGAAGGCAGGGAGGATAAATTAGGGTTAATTTCAGAGTCCATCACGGCTGTAAAGCCTCGGAATCAGGCTTTAGAAGGATATGTCTAGACAGAGTTATTTTATGTTTGTCCTCTTTTGGAAATCCACTCTCTGGGTCTCACTGAATACCTTCAAGTTTCAGCTGTAGTGAAAGAAAAATTATCAGCCTTTAGGAAGAAAACTAGGATACAGAAGCTGAAAACAGCTTGTGTAGGGAAGGCTAGCAAGACATAAAAAAAAAGGAGATGGGGAAATTCAAAGAAATCGTAAATGAAAGAGCAGAGTAGAAATGCAGTATTAAACTTGATGAGGGTTGATCTTGTCTTTATGACTTTTTGTGGAAAGACTATTAGAAAAGAAGTGTGGGAAAGGCTTACTTTATAAATGGTACTCTACATTTAATTTTCAAAATTACAACTTCTTTTTCCAGGGTCTCAAAAATTCCACTGCTGAGAGCTTATCACCTGAAAAGAAAATAAGATGCTGAGGCTTAGTAAGCACCTGGGTTGTATTGCTGAGCAGCTATTTGAAATCAAAAGATGCTTAGTATTATTTGCAGTGCTATTTGTACTTTACCTTTTGCTTGGAAGCTGCAATCATGAGGATGTGGTAAATAGCAAAGTTCATGTGCACTTATACTGTATATCCCAAAAAGCCAAAGTACACCTGCAATAATGGAAAAAATGTTTATTGTTTAACGTGCTGGGAAGGAGCTGCTAAAATATTTAGTGTTTTATTTGTTCTTGTGTAATAATGTGTTCTAAAGTAAAATCTGAATGACATCAGCCAAAACAGTTATTACAGAGCCTACAGACAGGGTTCTGAATTGGGAGATTGCACAGAGCCATCAACAGCTCGCTGGAGTCTGACTGCAGAGTCTGTCATTATCTGAGGCTGAAATCCTGGATCTGTCACTCTTTATCTTCCATCATTTATCACACAAAAGCAGTGACTTGTGCATTACTTGGTTAAATAACTGATCATTCTACTGCAGCAGCAGTTGTGTATCTCTAGGTCAGCCCTGCCAACACCACGACTTCCACAAGCCACTGCTCATCTTTTCTAAGATGCTTTGTGAGCCAGCAGAGTTTGCATCACTGGTGAAGTAGGAAGGAAAGTTAAGCATGGAAATGGAACACTGTGCTTGAGAATGCAGAGCAAAGTAATAGCAGGGCTGGAAATGGAATCTCAGAATTCTGATTCAAAGTCAGGTCCTGAAAGGACTTAAATATCCTTTCATAAAAAAACAAAGCCTAAGACCAAGTTGGAAATGAAATGGCTTTCCATTGGTCTCATAACTTGGAGTTTAAATATCTTTTAAATTCTTTTTCTAATCTTTTTTTCTCTTGTTCCTTTTTCCTTTATCTACTTGGACCTTTTTGAAAAAGAAACAATTTTTAAGAGAAGCCTACAAGATTTTTAATCACATTCTGTTTTTAACAAAAGTAAAGAATGACCCAGTTCTCTACTTTTCAGGATTAATAACTACCTTCTTGCTATTATATTTAAAGCATTAGCTCTGACACTTAATGGAGTGTTAGGCATGAAGTAAAAGATGTGTCTGAAATTACTTAGATGAAATTCTTCCTCTTCCTGCCACCCACTGTTGATGCAGATATTAATGTTTTTGGAAACAAGAAGACAGGAAATACTTATGCTAAGCATGAAAAGTAAGAAAAACACAATTTACTTTGAAGACCTAATAATCCATTTTTAAGCAGCAGATTTTTTCCTGTCCCATTCTAATTAATTTTGTTAAACATATCAGAAATACTTCTTCCTCTGCATGATATCACAAAACTGCTTGATTTCCTTTTGCTGATTTTTTATGTCACTTTGGGAAAATAGGTTAGCTGTGGGATGCCTATACTGAAGTGCATAAGTGATCTGCTTTAGTCTTACAAATCTATTTGTACTAAAATTGGGAGCAAATAACTTAAACTGTACCATGAGGAAAAAATAATAAACTATTTTTATATGTTCACTTGAGCTTTCTTTTTCTTAATATAGTCTGATTTTTAGAATCTTATTTTATGATGCAGAGGGTCCTATTATGTGTAGCTCATTAAAACCTTTACACATCCCCTAAACACTCTCATATTCAAAGTGGTAATCTCAGTAGAATGTAAGCACTTTTCATGACAATGTTTGGCCTCTGAAGGTTTTATTAAGTGCAAGGAATGTACTAATTTACCTTAATCTTATAGAGTACATAAGCTCTTTTAAAATTAAATTGGTCAATAAACTAGGTTGGGGCAAACTACAGGATCAATAAAGGGGCTCATTAAAATCTATCAATCTCAGCTATGGGACGAGAAAAAAAATAATGCAGTTCCATCAGGATTTGAAAGCAAAATTCTGATAGCAGTGGCATTCCTTTGTGCTGGCAATCCATGGCTTCCAGCCATCATAAACACACAGCAAGTGCAGATAACAGGTATATTTTACTTTCAGATTCTTGATCCAGGAAATCAGTGACCAGCTTGAAGGTGCAGTGGTGCCGTGGTAGGAGAGGTCACAGAGGTCCTTGTGTGAGCAGGATGGGGCAGGATATGGCAGAAGGAAGCCAGGAAGTTTCTAAGGGAAGGTGAAAGAAAAGCTGAAGTTTGAATATCCCCAGGAGTTACAATGATCCTAATAAATCATTAGCATCCAAGCCCTGCGCCCCTCGTCACTTGACATAGTATTTGGGGAACCAAAAACTAAGAATTATATTTTCATTGTATTAATATCCTGGTGTAACAGTACTGATGTTAGATGTGTTTATTTTTACATAAATTTACACTAAAAAGATGAAGTTTCAGATCAACTCAGTCTATTCCCTAAAGAGCTGATGGCCTAAAAGGGAACTGTGCCCAAAAGCACAGGGGAAGAGGTGGAGTGGTTTCCTAAAGCCAGGCAGCAGAGCAGTGCAGGTGGAACCCTGGCACTCCCCTGGGCTGGCAGAGCCATGGGCAGTGCTGCTGCAGCAAGCCCTAGCACAACTGATGAAATGGCTCCCTAACGAGACAGGACATCTGACTAGAATTTATTTAAAAGAAAAGAAAAACCCAGCCAAAAATCAGAGGATTGTACACTTGTATTTCTCTATCAGCAGCTGATTTTGAGCTCCACTGAGACTAAAGAAGGAACAAAGCTGTTTCAAACAGCTGCTTTTCAAACAACTAAATTCATTTCCTGATCAGAGCTGAATTCTAAAGCTCTTAAAGCATCAACTTCCATCTGAAAATGAGGGTAGGAGCAGCCAAGAAATTAAATTATTTCCTACCACACCATTTTTATTAGCAGTGTGCCTCCCCACTGGCAGTATAGCTCACGAGCCTGGAGCAATTCACTTTCAGTGTGTAATGGGTTCCTTCCATGGTCTCCGCTCAGAACAGCCAAGAGCAGCAGAAGGAGCTTGTGCCTGACCTTTTCTCCTAATAGGAAAGAGATAAAGCTCCAGCAGTGGTTTCTTGCAGCAGTTTTACAACACAGTGCAGCAGCTCATTACATATGGCAGGCTGACCTATAGATCGAATAGGTCAGCGTTTCAGGGAACCTGTCTTCAGCCTTCCAAAATGTCCCATCAGCTCTCCTTGTCATCTCTTGTTCTGCTTTGTTTCTGCTCCTGCAGCTCTGTGTTTTGCTGCAGACAGGCTCAGGTGTTCTCTTGTGACACCTTTCTCTGGCTTTTAGGTGTCCTGTGCAGTGCTGTCACCCCAAATCCTCTCCCTTTTCTGGTTTCACTTTCACCACCTGTTAGGGAAGATGTTCTTCCCTGTTCTGGATGAAGCTGAGCCACTCCTACAGGAACCCCAATGCTGCAGTGGCTGCAGGTCCATTCTGGGGAGGAAGGACAGGACCTCTGGATCAGGCAAAGATCAAGCACTCACTTGGCTGCTTTGTTTTTGGCAGTATGGGGGTAATGAAGAAGGGAAGGGGAGAGAGGAGGAATTTTTCAGTGTCAGACTGAAACCTTTGGGGTTTTTTTTAAATTTTAATTTGACTTGATGATATTCCTACTTCACCAAGGAGAGATTTGGTGAAACTCTTGTGCTCATTTTCCACTGGAGTTTGATGCCTGCAGGAATAGCCTGATGGAATGAAGGTGGAGCTGGGAAAAACACACTGGCCCATCTAGACCTGTCTGCTTATGGGCAGAGCAAGGAAGCTTCCAGGTTTCCTCAGCTACATTGCTCAAGTCTCAGGACTTTATGCTTTGGGGTCAGGAGGCCTGAGAGCCGAGGCTTTGTCTGTAAATTAAACTCCTCCTGTCTCAGGAGCTGGTTAATTCCATGGGGGCATCTCTCTGCTGGAATAGTGTCTGTACAGCAAGAACTTGCCCCCTACTAGTGGGATAGTATTGTCAGAACTTCCAGAGTGTTCTGATGAAATATTTGGCATTCCTTCCCAAAGAGAAGACAGAGAGTAGAAGGCAGCAATTCATTTAGCTGGAGCATGTAAGTGTGAGTGAAGCAGCAAAATGGGAAGAAAATATGTTCAGTTTTATGAAAAATGTTTGTCTCAACTAGGGCCCCTCACATTCCATTATCTGGAATGCTTTGGGATTTATTTAGTAAATCCAATGCAATTTCAGTATCCCAATTTTTGTGTCCTTACTTCATGCCAGTGGGCACAATTAGAATATAGGATATATTACATCTGTGTGACTGAAACTTTTGAGCTCACAGAGTTTCCAAACTTCCACGCAGAGCCACGTTAGCAGAGTTATCACACTACACTGCTTTCTTTTTAAACAGGTCTAGTAGAAAATTCTCTCCAGCCAGCAAACACAAGTTAAGAACAGATGGGAACTTGGCCTGCAGCCACTTTATTGACCTGAAAGGAAGGTGCTTTTCAAAGTGTAACTAGAACTGTTTAAATGGTAACACTGTAAACAAGAAGAAACCTTCTTTCCCCCATACCTCCCCTCCTTCCCCTCCCTTAAAAATCAAAGCAATCCAATGTCCAAAACTGTTACTGTGAAGAGGCAAAATAGGAAAGTCAGGAGCTTTAGGGAGCATATGGTCAGACTTGTGTTCACGTTTATAGTGTTTCCCATCTCTGCTTTTCTGATCAAATAGGTAACCACAAGCACAGAGCTGACAGAATCCAGATCTTCAGCAAGGCTGTCACAGAAGCATTGCACTCCCCTTATCAGGGCTGTAAGCAGATATGCAGCCTCTTGGCTTGTCTTTTCCATGCCTCTGCATGATGGAGATGAGTCCAGAAGCAGCAAGTGGTGGTGAAAAGGTCTAGAAGAAGTGAAGGAGACCAGCAGGGCAGATGTTCCCCAGGCAGAATCTCCCTTATCCCATTTCCCCATTCAGCTGCCTGCATTTCGTGTCACCAAATCCCCAGAGAGCTCTGGTTTAGGCTCCATCCCCGAATAACTCCAAAACAGATGACTTATACAAGTCTCAAACTCATCCATTCTTTACACACATTTGCATTACAGAAAATGTACCCACCCTGCAGGACCTTGAGACCCAGGAGAAGCCAAGACCCTGCAGCAAATGTTACACTGGACTCGAAATTTTTACATTGTCAATACCATATTTTTTTGTTTCCTGATGCTGATCTATATGTTATATGTAGTTTTCAGGCTTTCACAATTTTGAGAGAGGTGCCCAGGGATGGTTACTGCTTTCCCACTAGTGGGAATATCATTGTATTCTTCCAGTATTTTTCCAGCATTTTTCCAGCATATCTTGAATTTCTTCTTAACTCCCTCAAGCTGTGGGAGCCTGTGCAGATTATTCCAGTACAGGATGCACAGCATTGGACGTAGCAGATAGGGAATATTTGTTCATTGTTAATGCCTTTGTGCTGTCTAAATTAAGAGTTTTCTGTAGAGGTTGAGAATATATTTTGTCTATCCAGAAAAAATACAGAAGGATTAAAATATGAAAATAAACCATGAAATATTAGGAAGACTAGAAATGTAGTGACTCATTTGACTCTAAATGTGACCCGGAAAAAAAATGTTTCTCAACTGCTCCTGCAGTAGGATAATTCATAACAAATACAATGACAGTATTTCTGCTTAGTTACATCCCTAAATATATCAGAGCATGTATGAAATGCAAGAGGACTCAACAGAGTTTATTTTTCATCTGGTCCCTGGTAACCTAGTTAAGAACACTGTGCAGAAGCTGCACAGATCCAGAAAAAGAGCTTAACACCTGAAGCTGCATATGGTCAGACTGCAGGGCCCTCCTTACAAATCCATTTAAAGAACTAACAGTGCCCTTCTCCCTATTTTTCTTTTTTTTTTTTTTCTTATATTTATAAAACATGTATTTCTCATACCTCAAGGGAGGATGATCAATGGCTGCTGCTTATAGAGAAAGGGAGGAAGTTTATCTCTAAAGCCAGAGCAGGAAATCTCCAACTGTTTGGCTTTGGCAGGGTGGGGGGCAGAGACCCACAGACCTTGTCTGTCTCCCAAAGGGTCCTGAGGAGCTGTGACAGTGGCAGCTGGGAAGGGGCAAGGCTGGAGCAGACTGCTGGGGAAGGTCAAAAAGTCAGTTTTGACTGTTCATTCAAGATATGTGGTGTTGAAATACTAAAAATAGTAGTCTGAATCTCATCAGCCCCATAAGTTACATCTGAAAAACACAGGATTTAAGTGGTTCCAGTGCTGGATCCCTCCAGTGAGTACTCCCAGAAAACAAGAGCCACCAAGAGATCCAGGCAGACCTCAGTTTAGATGCACAGAGGCCTTTTTGTTGTTTAAAAGCCATGTGAAAGACATTCTTTTGATTGTGAAAAAGCATTTTTAGTGCGCATGACGTAATTCTGTGTGATCTTAAAGCTTTTACATCATCTGTCTTTAAATAAAAGCATGCCTTATGGCAAAAAATAATGTTACAATGTAATTAGACTCTATAGTCTAGAAATAAGCCCTCATTTTAAAGGCACTATTACTGGAAAGCTATTTGCACAGCAGATGTTTGAAGATATCTGCTGCGTTTCCATTTTGCCAGCTAACCTTACCCTGACAGTTCTGGTTGTAGACATCCAGACATAAATCCTCCCTAAGCGACTCCTGACGCTACCAGCAAAGCCATAAATTGCAGCTAACGCAGGATGAGCCTGAAATGTTCCAGCAGTTCCTGAAAATGTTTTCCTTTGCATTTAAACAGATCCTTACTGGTCTCAGCTCCTCCAGTCCCCAGCCAGAATTGTTTGCTGTGCTTGAGTCTATTGGTTTATTCGGTTCAGGAGTAGTAATCAAGTGTTTCACTTATACTTAGCGAGAGGGGCAAATAGTCCCTGTAAATGTTCATTAAAACCTCCATGATGTATGCATCAATTACCAAACAGCTTGAACAAAACAGAGGTAAATTAACTTTCTGAAGCTCGCTGTCATAGCCAAAAGGAGTGTAAAGCATTAAAAGTGATTTCATGGCTTAAAGTTCATCCAAAGTACTATTAGCTTTAAGTCCAATTTTCAACTGTCAAGGGGAATATTTACAATAGTAATTTCAGATCATTATCTTAACATTCCAATGCAAATAGCCACAATTTAATTCATTATTACTCACATTACATCTTTATTTTGCCACCAACTGGTGGCTGACATTTCCCAAGCTACTAAGAAGAAATGCTAATTAGACTGGTGTGCACTCTTACCCTTTCTTAATTTCATCATGTTTGTTCTTCAGTGACATGAAGCATTTCCTTCCTTCTGGTCAACCATTGCTTTTCATCCTCTGCATCTCCTCAGTGGTCCAGTTGGAAAATTGAAATAGAGATAAGGCAAGTGAAATAATTGCCTGCTTTCTGCCTTTTTGGTAAACTATCTAAGAATATTTGTGCTACTGTGACAAAAATGACCTCTTTCCTTCAGCCCACCCACCCAACTTAATTTAGAAAATCTGAAGTGATCTCTGGAGTGGAATACTATATGCATTAATATGCAAATGAACTGCCAAGAAAGTTCAGATTTGCATTTAGACTGGACAAAGGGGAAGGAAATGGCTTTCTCATGCTGTTCCCTTGCATCACCACAATTTCACAAATTACTAATCCCAGAAATGATGCCAGAAGGGACTTTCTCACTACATTTCATTCATGCTTAGATGAGTTTGATTCATCTCAATGTGCCTGGCATTTTACAGTAAACTTTCAAATTTAAAGTGCAAGCAGGACCTCAGTGGCTTTGCTAAGAACCAAGTGTGTTTGAAATAACCATAATTAGTAAACTTCAAATAAAATATACCCTCCTGCTAGGGGCTAGAATAGCAATAGGCAGGAGGGAAGGTAATTTTAGGAAAGTTTCCCTAAGAATTAACAATTATGTGAGTGAGAACATCTTGTCACCATTAAAAAAAATATTTTTTATTATTTTTAGTAGATAAAGAAAATATTTAGCAGGTGAATACCAAAATTATTGAGGGGAAAGAAAAAAGAAACCTATAGGGCAAAGCAGTAATCTAGTTTGCAGATGGATAGAGTTTAATCCTTCTGCTTCTGTTTTGTGATCTGAGGTTTAGTCAGATCACTAAATGAGGAATCATTCCTGGGGTTAAAATTCAGGTCTTTGCAAATTAAAGAGTATTTTTCAACAGATGCTTTCCTGAAGACTTTCTGTTTGTCTAATATTTGTTTTAATCAGGAGAGTGTTGGTTAATTTATATTTTTTTGCCTAGTGAGTCAGTGTTTCTGTGTCTGTAAACAGACGAGTTTCAGAAGCACAGGTGCCCCAACAGGCAGGTAATTTTCAAAAATAGGTATAATATTGAAAAAGTACCTGCCCTGGGGCATCAACAAAGAGGAATTTCAAGATCAGTTTTATGTTTGCTTCTTAATCTTTCTGGGGGATTTTTTTCTCCTCCCAGCTACTGCAGCAAAGAAAATACTGTAAGTCATCACATTTCTGTTTGCCAACATTTATTTGCCCTTTGGTTTAAATGTGTACAGTGGGAGGGTAATAGGGCAGTGCCTTTTACTGCTGGGGATACATTTTGCTGTGTCTGTTTTTCAGATGGCTGGAAATGAAGTATTAATATTTGTTCGTTGGAGGAATGCAACAACATTTTTCTATGTCAAAGAGACTTTCCCCTCCTCCCCCTTCATTCTGCCATCCTGCTCTGAACCTTCCCCTGTGGCTGTCTTTTGAGAGAAAAAAAGGGAATTTTACTGCAATAATCTGGCCATTCTAAGCCTTTCCCCTTTCTCCATACGAGGAGAGGGCAGGCAAGTACAACCTTCATGTTTTGGGGGTTCTTGACCATTGTGTGCAGCACAGCTGCTTAAACCCTTCCTGCCATGTCTGTGTGAGACTTTCTGTGCACACAAGTCCCCATTTCAGCCTCACGCTTCTAACCAGCGGAAACTGAAATAAGCAGACTTATTTTTAGGACTCTGATTAAGTCCCATTGTTGTCTGATGCCTAAACTGAAGAATATTTGTAAGTATTTCTAAAATCCACTGGACAAAGGGATCTGTTTAAAAGCTTTGTTGAAATGGGGATAGAGAAGCACCACAGAGGGGGCAGAATGTGTTGGAATTTGGTGGCCAAACCCAGCCTGACACTTGTCCTCATGCTGATTTACAGTGGAAAGAGGCAGGTGTGAGACACTGATCACCTGAGCCAGGCTCTGTCCTTCCCCAAACCAACAGCACTGGCTTAGCATTCTGTGTTTAACTTGCCGAATATGCAGAAGGAGCAGACCTAGAGCCCTCTGCCCCTGGGGATTTGCCATCTGCTGGCACCTCGTGTTGTTGAGCTGAATCTGTGGCTGTGCCAAGCTCACACAGTGCCCAGAAACCTGCAGTTCTCCCTACTCTGGTGTTGTTCCTCTGTTTTCCATAGGTGCACAGTGAGCAGGAGGATGAATCCAGCTGTCTTCCCTAGCTTGGGAATTTTTTTTGGTGTATTTTCCAGTTCCACGTGATTTGGTTTTCCCATGCTAATATTTCATTTCTTGATATCCTTCTGATTTATTTTGTATTTGATTTGAGGTCCTCTGTAGATTTCCCACTCTGTCTCACTGTTCATTATTCCTAATGTTCTCAGCCATCATTTTCCCTCATTTTTAGACCAGGAGACTGTCTGTTACACTATGTTTTTTAGTTTTCTTTTGCTTCCTCATAAAGAGTGGAGACCTTTTCTGCACCACAAGCCAGCCAGTAGTTTTGTTGGAGGTGTCTGTTTTGCTTAAAAACTTTTCAAGGTCACTAGAATGATGTTAAAGAAGTCATAGAAGTTACATGACGTTTTCAACAGTTTAAGAAAGAGCAAAGGACACTAATTTCCCCTAGCACTTACATGCTTTTATCTCGTGAGCATCCCACCAGTATTAGCCTATTTTATTCTCTGGTGACCCTTTTCTGCTCTCGTTTGGAATGGGGCCTTGCAGTGTCTGGGTTACAAGCTTGTTCACACTATTAATTAAGGGGAACTAAATAAAAGTGCCAGTGCATGTTAATCACAGGTCATTTAAAGTTTTGATCTTGATGTCTTCAGTTATGGCAGAGAGGTTTGTGGGGTTGGGTTAGAGATCTAGAAATTGTTAAAAAATTGCAGTGGTCTGTACCAGATTTTTGGCTTGGGAGACAGCCCTCTGTGACTTCTCTGTTCCAATTTAAGGCATTTTGACTTCACATTTTTGAGAAATTTTGGTTTTCTATCTAGACACCAATATCAAAAGAGTAACAAATTGTAGTCTTGATGCAGGTCAAAGAAAAAAACCAGCTGTCAGTTCCTTATTCAATTCTGAATTGTTTATGTGGAATTTTTGGGGGGTCTTTGATACATCTCAAAATTCCCCAGGAATTTTAGGTGCAAGTTTATAAACTCATATCACCCTTGTTCCCTTGCCCAGTCACCCACTTATGTCTCCAAGGCTGGGCATTTCACTGCAGTTTCCTGAGTGTCTTTCTGATTGTTTTATCAAGCTCTCAACACTTCAGGAACCAACAAGAAAAAAACTGCTTGAGTCGGAGCCTGGAAGCTTCCATTAAATCTCCTCTCTGTGTTTAGAAATGCTGGAAATCAGATTTATAATGAGAATCTTCAGCCTTAACCCAGTTTTGGTTTCTGTAATTGAAACTCTTTTGTATAAATTAGTGCTGGGCCATATTGGCAAGGGCCCAGTGAAAGGTCAAAAGCACTTTAGAAGCAATGGGTGGAAACAGCTTTTCTCTCAGGAAGGAGAGGACACTGAGTATTGCTGCCAGCAGAGCCAAGGCTGGCATCCTCCTGCATCAGCCTGGATGCTGGAGCCAGAGGGAAAAAGTTCAGTCTGACTAATGACTAAATAAACCAGGAAAATAAGCTTTTTTCCAGAAAAATTATCAGAGCATCAAGGTAGTACAAAGAAGTTGCAAAGGTGGAGGTTTGTAGGTGGGACAAAAGGTCTTAACTTAGCATATAATTTTTCAAACTTTGTCCTTCACTTCCATTCCTGTGTAAATTGGTCATTCCTGCCACCTTCTTCCCAACAAAAATTAACATTCACATCGATCCTATCCCTTCCTCTGTTTCTTCCCTGACAACTGCGCTGGGGCCTATCCACCCTTTTTAGATGGACTGTGTTGATATTAAAAATAAAATTCACATCCATGGGGGCTGAAATTCTATGTGAAAATGCAGCTCCCCGAGAGGAAGGCCAGGTCTCTGGATGTGCCCAGGACCACCCTGCACAGCACAGACTGCATGGCAGCTAAAGCCACTAACATCTGTGTCTCACATCCTCCCCTAAGTGACCACCTTGGAGCCCTCCCTGACACCCTGCAGCTGGGACACAAACGTGAATCTTTACCCCTGACCCACATCCCTGTCTGTGCTGGGAGAATGTCTCTGGGCCAAGGTTAGTTCTGTGGCTTTGTTTCCCCATCTTCCCCTCCTAACTCCCTCTGAGCCTCCAAAGGAAAAAACACTTTACGTTTTCTTTTGTTGCTATCCATACTGCCATTCCTTTTCATAATTCCTCTCCCACCATGTTGTGTGTCCTATCCTGCCCTTTCCCTGTTCCACTCTTCAAAGAACAGACTCACAGAATGGTTTGGGTTGGAAGGGACATTAAAGATCATCTTGTTCCACCCCTGTCCTGGGCAGGGACACCTCCCACTGTCCCAGGCTGCTCCAAGCCCCAATGGCCAACCTGGCCTTGGGCACTGCCAGGGATCCAGGGGCAGCCACAGCTGCTCTGGGCACCCTGTGCCAGGGCCTGCCCACCCTCCCAGGGAACAATTCCTTCCCAATATCCCATCCAGCCCTGCCCTCTGCCACTGGGAAGCCATTCCCTGCCTCCTGTCACTCCAGGTCCTTGTCCAAACTCCCTCTCCAGCTCCCCTGCAGGCTCCATCAGGCACTGAAAGGCCAC
Organism: Vireo altiloquus; assembly: GCA_013396875.1. Lineage (NCBI taxonomy): Eukaryota > Metazoa > Chordata > Aves > Passeriformes > Vireonidae > Vireo > Vireo altiloquus. The sequence continues at coordinate 209,132 of VZRF01001290.1, read as the reverse complement.
AGTTAAGTCTCCCTGGAGTCTTCCTCAGGCTTAACACCCCCAACTCTCTCAGCCTTTCCTCACAGGAGCATCTCCAGCCCTTGGATCATTACAAGCTGTTCCAAACCCAGCCCAAGCCACTGTTCTGGCTCTGTGAGATGCCATCTGATCTGTGGGCCCCAGGATTGTCAGTCCTAGTTATAATCTAGGTTTGCTCTCCAGTTCTGGTGCAGATGAGAAACTGCAGTGGTCCCTTGAAACACTCTGTCAGAACCAGAGGATGCAGTAAACAATTAATGATGGTGCTAAATGAATTGCCATGCTCTGATAGAAGGCTTCTGTGAAAGTGTGTAAAGGTGAAGATGGAGAAAGTACATAAAGTGTGATCACATTTCTGAAACCACTCATTAATAATAAAAGGGAGAAAGAAATGAAAGGGAATGTGAGAAAATGTTCTTTCTCTTTCAAGTCCCAGAAGTTCAGGCAGGGAGCCTGAAGTGAGAGAGACCCCACTTTCTTAGTTTAAAAAAAATTTTTTTTTTTTTTTTTTTGCTTTTGCAAGCTCTGGCCTTCTAGAGCAATGACCCAAACATTACCTACACATGAATGTTATGGCAAAGTTGATCTAGTCATTAGGAAAAGTTATTTCCAGTAGGTTTCTCTTTTGATATGGGCATTTTACACTCTCTTTTTCTCTCTGGTATTCTGCATATTTTAAGCTAAAAAGAATTCACATCCTATAATACTCTCCTGCAATAGCTTTGCTTCTGGGTGCTCTTATTAACACTTAAAGAGGTGTTCTGATTTCACAGTTAGAATACTGTGAGAAATGATGAAGCCCTAATGCTAGGGCCTGTCCACAAAATGGCTCCATGTTCTTAGAATTTTCAGAAGGCTGTATTTATTATTTCATTTCATTTCAATTATTTCATTTCATTCCATGCAAGCAGGTAAAGATACAAAAATGCAGAAGCAAAAAACAAGAAGGCTTTTCTCTCTCTAGCAAGCAATGTCTGCCCTCCGAGATTGTCTGTCTGTCCCCCTGTCTGTGTCTGTGTGAACAGCACAGTCTCACAAATATGAAAACAAACAAAGACAAAGCATTTTCGTTGGCCAAGGAAAATACATTATCAAAACATCTTCTCAAACTTACATTCTTTGTCCTGGGAACCTACAGACGTTCCCTTTTAGAAATGGAGTAAGTGTTACAATGCAAGAGAAATGTTACAACTCAAGACAACTTAAAAAGAAATTGCTTTTCTCAAGCTTGTTGCTGTGATCTCTCTAAGATCCACTAAAAAGTCAGCTCCACAGAATACCCTTCACTTAATCTACTTAGCAAATAGATTAAAAGCATTCTTATCACAAAGTAGAGGTATTAACCACAGTCAAAAATGTTGGGGCTGCCAGAGTGCCTGGGCCCAGCTCCCCATGGCAGGCTGGGCTCAGCTGCTCCCATTCCACAGCAAAGACCCTCAGAGACTTTGGAGAGCTTCCCAAACCTGAGCCACAGGTGCTGGTCAGGAGCTGCTGCGAGGGCTCTGAAACCTCTCTGCTTCTGACAAGTCCTTCAGAGGGGGCTGCAGCAAAGAGCAGGACAGGAGAACTTAGTCAGCAGTCCTGACATACTGCATGGGCTGTGCTGAGTCAAAACCCTTTGTGTTCCCACCTAGGAATTTAGTGAGGGAATGTCAGTGAGTCTTACAGCCGTGTCATAAGTTATGCTCAGTAATTCCCTTGTGCAGTCAAGCTCTTGAGGTTAGACTACATATGCTTTCTTGAAAGGTTTATCTTAAGGTTTCTAGTTTGCATAATCAGGCTGATTTTTAAGCTTATTTATGGCTTTCCTTTTGGCCTTTGCCTTTCTTAGGCTTTCAGTTTAAAGAAAACAATACTGATGAGCAGCCTATTAGCATTAAACAGCTTTCCGAAAAGAATAGTTGTTAAATTATCACAATTTTGTTGTGATTAGTTCCTGCAAATCACAAATATCTCTGGGCTAAGAAATTCTCTTTCCCAGTATGAGGAGTCATTGCTATCCCCTTCTGGATTATGCAGCATGAATGATCTTGGTCTGTCCTTAGGTGATGCTGTGATTCTTTCTTCCAAGGACATTGTTTCCTTCTCCTTGCACAGTAATGCCCTGAGAGTGAAGTGCTGAAATCTCCATTATCAGTTTCCACTGGAGGAGAGTTGTGTGCAAGGTTATAACACATCCCTCTGTGTTTTGAGCTCTCTGCTAGGAATAGTATTCTCCATTGTTTCCTGGTTCAGCTCTTTTCCTGGAACGACTTCTGTGCTCCAGTGATGATAAGTATGCCAGGCCTGTGCTGGTACCCCTCCAATTTTGGGGTTATAATATCAGTGCTGGTACCGCCTAAAGTGAATGGTTATGTCAAGTCTGACTTGTGGAAAAATATTGTGCAGGATTGCTGTTGTGTAGCTGCTGTGTCCATACTCTTACATACTCTCACTCCACCATTTAACTCTGGTGGTAAATGGGAAAGCTGCTCTTTAATTGCTTCATGCTGAGTCTCCACATCTACATTTCATTTTTTATGAGTCTGTGTTGGCTATCACAATCCCTTCTATGTACAAGGAAACAGTGCAGTGCCTCGGAACACAGAGAAATGTTGGATTTTTGATAATACCCTGTACCTGCCATGTTGTAGCAATATGTTGCTAGAGGGGTTTTGCTTGGGTTTTATCTGGAGTGGTTTGGTGGGGTTTTGAGGTTTGGTTGGCTGGTTTTATTTTTTATTTTTCTGAGGCTAAATTCTCTCTGAAAAAAAACCCAACCTGCTTTACATAGTTGAGAGATATTTATAGAAAACACTCTGTGGTTTTGGTTTAGCAATCTGGAATTTCAGCAAGCTACTCTGTGTCTGTACTCACCTTTTGCTTTAGTCATGGCATATGAATATTTTTCTCCACATGCCTTTCTGACTGTGATGAAATGTGATTCCATGACCTTCCATTATGTAAGAAAAGTCACCTGATCCCAGAGAGTCTCTGAGGAAACTCTTGGTAGTGTTCATGGGTTTCTTTAGGACAGCAGGGAGTGGAGGGTCTCTGGACACAGTGGGACAAGAAATGTGTTTATTCCTTCTTGGGACAGGAGGTGTACTTTAAAACATGAAATTCAAAGGCAAATTTCTGTGAATATAGAACTCCTCTGCAGGATGCCAGGGTGCCCCTCTGCAATCACTCTATTACTCAGTTTTCCTTAAAACCTGCTGAAAAGGAGGAACATTCAGCATGGAGTGTCAGTGACAGGAGAAGCTGTTTCATCTCTCTGTTAGAAAAAGGACCAGTTGGCAAGTACATTGTAAGGTACCCCCGCAATAGTCATTTTAATATTAATAAAGGTAGTGTACAAGTGCACTTTCTAGCTCAGCCCTGCCAATTAGAGGAAGATCCTCCTACACATTCTTTCTGTACTCTGCTTTTTTGCAGTGCTTTCACCTATGCCATCTGTGATGTTTGTATTTCTTGATGACCTTTTCAACAGTTTGTTGTTCTCATTCTTCTGTCCATGTGAGAGAGATGGAATTCTCCAAGGAAAGCTACTTGAACATATGGCAAGGTACAATATTGTAGCATGTAAACTGACATTCATTACTGCTTCTCTGTACTGTTGACTTTATTTTTTTCTCTAGGGTTTGGTTTTTTTTGTTTTTTTTTTGGTTTTCTGTTTTTTGTCTGGAGGAAGGTTTTATTATTGATAATAGTTCTAAACTGGAGAAAGAGCCTCAGTATGTGGATTGAAGTGTGAAGCAAGTTCATACCAGCTGAGGAGCTGGGCCAACCTGTAGATGAAGTCTTCAGACATGAAAAAAAGATGATTGTGCTCAAAAGACCTTAACCTGTTGGTTTTTTTCCCTACCAAATTCGACCAACATGGGCATAAGGAACATATTTGAGAACAGGGACAAAAGCATTTTTGAATCAGTGGTTTCATAGTTGGGGCAATAAATGTTAACAGTGAATGGAAAAAGCCACACAGTGGGAATTCTTCCAACAATTAGAGAGTAAGGGTGTAAATGTCAGGCAATTTCTCCCAAGATAGGAGTGTTACAGTCAGGGAAAACATGTCCATATCATGAAGGTAATAAAAACTGTGGCTGGATGAGGTGTGCCACAGGTGTAGAGAGGAGGCTGGAAGGTAGGCCTGGCATGGGTTAAATGATGGGGCTATTTTTGCAGCTTGTATTTCCCGATGACCTTTTCAACAGCTGCCTGCTTTTGTTCTTCTGGCCATATGAGAGAGTTAGAATTCTCCCAGGGAGGCTGCTTGAATGCCTGCCATATCCATCCATTTGTGTGAATTAAAAGGGTATTGTGTGGACATCATAAAAATGAGAGAAGAGATGGAGGCTACTGAATTAAGAAGGAAAACAAGTGAAGCATTTTCCAGTAGTTTTGCTGTCAGGATGAAAAAGGAGTGCTGGATAATTTATAAATCTGCAGATGACCAAATGACAAAACTTCCTAACACTTTACATATGTTAGAAGAAAGGGGAATAGGCAATAATCTGATTGATGGGAAGGAGAATGAAAAATCCCGAGGGCAGTGGAGAAAGAAAGCAAAGGAATGGGGCTTTTTCTGTTGAAAAGAAAGTAATCTGACATTTGAATAAAGATGGAAAGGTAAAGAAGATGTTGGTGGATCATAAGCAGAGATGTGGAATCAGTGTGGGAGGATTAACCAGAAGTCAACCAGCAGCAGAGATGGTTGATGGGTGCAGTCAGTTTTGAGAAAGGAATAAGAGGAAAATACTTGAGAAGGGATGAGGAAGAGATTAAAAAACAAAGCAAAACAAGAAAAGCAGTAATATTGCTGCTCAAAATAGCTAGAGAGGGTGTTATTATTTACAACTTACAGTTTCTGCAAGGTCAAGAAAAATCCACAGATGTAGTTTAGTGAGGGTTTCAATCAAGACAGTCCATATTAACAAGGATATTTATGTTAACACATAAACTGTAATTGATACTCACAAATTTAGAGCCCAAATTTTAGTTACTGAAAGTCTGTGCAAGAGGAAAACAACCTCATTGTTTTTCACAATGTCTTCCTCTGTAATGCATTCATTTCACAGAGCTGACTGTTCCAAGGAATGGCCAGGCTGCCAGAGGTGCCCTGTGGTCACTGCTTGACCCCACGAGCTGCCAGCCAGGTGTGTCCCTCGCCTGTCCTCCCAAGCTGCAGCTCACACTGGGAACCCTCCACCAGCGTCCTGCCCCACACTTGGTGATGTCACTGCTGTCCTCAGGAAGGACAGAGAGCAGCCTGGAGGGTGAGAGGTAGGCTGCTGATGATCCAGAACTTCAGAAAGCTCCATCAGTTTTCTCAGGTGAGATGCTGCACTTGGTTTGCATGAGCGAGAGAGGATCCCACTGACAACGTTGTGGCAAAAAGGCCAGAGGAGCATTGCAGTTCCAGATAATTCACTGCTCATGAGCATACTGGGGTTTCTGCCTGTATTTACTGTGCAGGAACCCATCTCTAGGCTTTAATCTTTGCAAGTCCTTTTTCCTTCTTTCATTCAAACACAGCACATTTTTAATGAAGTACTGCGAATAGCATATCAAAGGAAGTGGTTGACCTTCAGATCAATGCATCAGATAACCTCATCCATTTATTACATTTGAGAAAAATCATGCTTCTATCAACTTTGATAAAGAACAAGAACAGAAATATCTGGAAAAATCTCCAGCACGTTTCAAATGATTCACTCCTGTTGATTTCAGCAGCACTGCTTCAGAGCCCTTCTGTAAAACCAAATTCCAAATATTCCAGTGAGCAGGGAGCATGTGCCTGAGGAAAGCACGCACAAAACCAATTCTCTTATTCTGTGTTTACTTACTCTGCGGAGTTGTCTCAAAGCACCAACTACAATCTGCAAAAAAAAGATTGCTTCCCTCTGGACGCAACTTGCATAAATATTTCAGTGGATAGATACATAAATTTAAAAAAAAAAAAAGATGTTGTGGTAAATACAAAGGAAGAAAAAATACAAATCTGAGATGGGCTGATTTGTAAACAATAAATATTACATCACCTTTACACAATAAAGTACTATAAAGGACATCAGATGGTCAAAGTTATGAGAAAGGCTTACTAGAGATACAAAAGGATGATTCTCAGGGTCCTAAACTACTTGTAATTCAAGTACTGATTTTGCTTGGTGGTAGCTTTTTAATAACCAGCTGCTTGGCATTAGCTGTTTGATACTTTATTATTTCTTTATTTTCTGTTTTCTCTGTCATAATCATCCCCAAGCAATTATTCAACTCAGAAAGAGTCTGCACAGAGCACTGCTAATGTCCTGTGGTTCCTTTGCCCATCTGAGTTGTCATATGGTGCTCTTTCCAAAACCACATTTGTAGAGCACAGCCTTGGAACGGTTTAATTTTCTGGAGAAGCGTTTATTATTAAACACTAGACTGTTATCAAAACAATTCAATATGCATGACCTAAATCTATTTGTGGTTAAATAGTAAGGTCTGGAGGTTAATAAAAAGAACTGCAGCAAGCTGCTCACAAGATAATTCAAGAAACTTATAAAAGATTGTAGAACTCCAGCCATTTTCCCATTAGGCTTAAGATAAAGTAAATATAAAAGGAAGATGATAGTTCTATATTACTATTTCCTTAACAATACTGAGAAATCCCATTGTTTCAAAGGTTAGGTGAGACAAAGAGGAACTACGTGCAGTTGGTAAAAAGCTGGTTTTTTTCCTAAATTTAGAAAAATTGGTTTTTTCCTCCCTCTTCAAGTAATTCTGCATTTTATTTATTTTTGGGTTGGGGTTTTTTTCCCACTGTCTTTAGCATTGTGAGTGTGAATTGCTAGAGTGGGAAGGAGAAGAGACCTAAATCAGCTTTCAGTTCAGCATTTAAGCAAGCATAGTCACTTTTCAAGTGCTGCTGAGTGTCACAGCAAGAGAGGGAAGGGAAGTGGCACTAAATGACTCCTGAAAAGTCAGTAGGCTTATTAAGTCTTACTTAAAAAGTTGATTGGGGAGCTAATTTAGAGATCCCCTGTCCTGCCTTTTAAATATGATGAAAACCCTTAAAAGACTCTCAGTGCTAGCGGATCCAGAGTGGCACTGACTGTGGACGTGGAGTGGGAATGGGGAAACACAGCCTGAGAAGGACTGGGAACCTTCAGAGTCTGTGCCCGAGCCTTTGTCCCAGAGGGCAAGGGGGAGATGAAGGATATTTCCCTGTCTGCTGCTTGCAGTACTGTTTTTTACTGCACGGTGGGTCAGAGTCCTGCCCTCAGAACTCTCTCTGTCAGGGGGTATGGGAGCCTCACGGGGGTCTCAATGCCACCCACGCCCATCCCAACTTCCTAAGCAGCAAAAAGGGAGGGGGGTGAGGGGGTAAATAACAAACCCTAATGCTCCCCTGGGGTTTTATTGGTGTTAATGGCATTTCCTTACTGTTCCTGTGGACATGGTGGCATCACACAAAGCATCAACCCAGCACTGAAAAGCTGGCACTGGAAACTGTTGTTCATGCTCTAAATTGCTTCTAAGCTGAGCCTTTAAAACTGAATGTCATTTCATAGCAAACTGCCTGCCCTTTTAATGGAAATGTCAATCCTTTAGAAAGTTCTTGTTTAGAGGAACCATGTGCTAGACAATACTCCTAATGAAGATCTTCTTCCTTTGTCTCTGCACTTGCCCTCTCTTTTATTTACTCGCATGGAAATACCAGCCAGGACTCTTCAATTATGGAAAAAGCTTTTCATTTTAACAACTGTTTTGCAGGCATTCTTGCTAATGCATTTTGTCCGCCTTTGTTTTTCAGCCTCCCATTTCTATTGTCATCTTTTAAAATGACAGGAGTCGGAGCTTTTTCATTAGGAAAGAGCTAAGACGAGGCAGTACAGTTCAGGCTGTGCCTGGAAGAAAGAACAAAGACTTGACTCTTTAATTTTAAACTCACTATAGGTGCATATTCAACAAGACATTATTGTCTTGTGGCCATTAGAAGTGTACCAACTGGAAATATTTTGAGAGAATGAATGCTTAATCTGTGACATCAGTGATGTGACCCACCAGAGTGTCTGAGAGTATTTCATTATCCACAGAGTGGGTACATGCTTATTTTTATCCTCTCCCAGCCAAGAGTCAAACTGCATTATTAGTTTAAACTTCAGGGAAAGAAGATTAAAGTGGGTTTTTTTGTGTTCCAAGTGCAGCAAGCTGAACAGTACATATATGTGATGGTACCCCTTGACTTCCTCAAGAGACAGGCATTGTGCATCCTATTGATTTTCCCAGGACCATGCCAAGAGGAGTGCTGCTGCTGGAGCTGGCTGCACTCTCAGTTTCCTGCCTCATACTCTGATTATTCTGGAAAGGACAGGGTGTCTACCCACACAAAGTGCACCCCTGGTCACGACTGAAACAGAAAACAATCCACAAGAGGATATTTTCAAGCATTATTGCAATCAATAATTATTAAACAACCTGTCAATTGTCCAAAATGTTATTTAGAGAGTATTGCCATCTCTGTCTTGCTCTTTCCTTGGAGATGGAAAAAAAAAGGAACATTAAATCGCCTGCCCATGAGAGTCAATGAAATTTAACACTGCATATATATATATATAAATGTATATATGGAGATATACATGGATAAGTATTTAACAAGTTCATTGCTTTCTAAATAATTTGGTAACTAATGATGAGCCAAAACCAAAGTGTGGTGTTATGTGTGATATTTTTGTCCACTGTGAAATACCTTCATCTATAATTCTGAAATATAGGCCATTCTAAATATGAAGTGATAGCAAGTGTGTTATTGAACCTCTGAGGTACTAATAAGGAAGATAACAGGCTGTCCCCTGAGATCTCAAAACACACACCCTTCACAAATACACTTGTTATTTACACCACCACTGTGTTATCAGTCTTTCATCAGACCAAATTGTGTGTTGAATTCACTTTCTGCATATCATTTCTGTACTATTATTATTACTATCATCATCAGGAAGTTGAATTTAGTTAATTGCTCCAGTTATAGCGTACTCTAAATTTGCAATATTATTGAACCTGCCCTAGCAGGGAGACAAACAAATTACATTATTTGTGAAAGGCTGAAATAGATAAAATAAGCGTTATTCCTTCTCTGCGAATGCTCTGCGAACTGTGCTGGGTATGCAAGACAATCCTCTAACATGGCAAGAGTGGCTTCCAGCTGGGCCCAGTTTAGCATCCTCTTAGCCCCTGCTGGTGCCCGGGGGGAGCTCCCTGCGCTGCTCCCTGCGCTGCTCCCTGCACTGCTCCCTGCACTGCTCCCGGCGCTGCTCCCTGCACTGCTCCCTGCACTGCTCCCGGCGCTGCTCCCTGCACTGCTCCCTGCACTGCTCCCGGCGCTGCTCCCTGCACTGCTCCCTGCACTGCTCCCGGCGCTGCTCCCTGCACTGCTCCCTGCACTGCTCCCGGCGCTGCTCCCTGCACTGCTCCCTGCACTGCTCCCGGCGCTGCTCCCTGCACTGCTCCCTGCACTGCTCCCGGCGCTGCTCCCTGCACTGCTCCCTGCACTGCTCCCGGCGCTGCTCCCTGCACTGCTCCCTGCACTGCTCCCGGCGCTGCTCCCTGCACTGCTCCCTGCACTGCTCCCGGCGCTGCTCCCTGCACTGCTCCCTGCACTGCTCCCGGCGCTGCTCCCTGCACTGCTCCCTGCACTGCTCCCGGCGCTGCTCCCTGCACTGCTCCCTGCGCGGCTCCCTGCGCTGCTCCCTGCACTGCTGCTGCCAGGGCTCCGCACGGCCCCGAGGGATGCAGCATGAGGGGCAAACCCCGCGGGATGCTCTGCCCCACGGGCACTGCTGAGTGCTCAGCATCCCCTGCTCCTGACCTCCCGTGAGCAGCCACAGCAGCAGCATCCCAACCCGAGCAGTGGCCAGGATGAGACAAACCCTGCTTGTAGAATGACGATGTTGTTGCTGGCCTTAGCTTTGGCCTCGTCCTTCCACAAAAACTCAGAGTTCATGGATTGATGATCAGAAGGCTTTATTTATAGATAGATATGTAGATAGATATTAATAAAAAGAGGATTGAGAGAGAGAGAGATCAAACTGCTTCTACAGCAGGTGCTGGAGCTGTGATCATCTCCATGTCTCTCCGTGTCTGTGTGTGTGCAGCACCAGAATGGAATGCACAACAAGAACAGAGAGGAAACCTTTGATTGGTCAAGGCAAACACCTTACCATAAACATTTCTCATATTTACATTCTTTTCTCCTGGGAACTCCAGAGATCTCACTTTAGAAATGGAGTTAACTATTTAGAATTGAAGACAGGTTAGAAAGAAATTGCTTTTTCCAGCTTGTCTCTGAGATTTCTCAAAAAACCCACTGCCAAGTCATGACCACACCCGCTGGCTTACCTTTGCTGGCACTGTGGCTCAGGTTTGTGCAAATTAATGATGGGCTGTGGGCCCCAGCCTGGGGAGAGCTGTTTGAGCACTCTGTGCTGCTGCTAGTTCTGTCTTGGGCCCAGGCTCTGCCACTGATCTAAGTGTTTCCATGTCTTTCCTTTCTGAAAGCACCACTGTGTTTTGGGCTCTGGCATGATCTGGGAGAAGTTGTTTTGTTATCAGAGCCTGGCAGGCTGTGCTAGTGTACAACAGAAGTGTGTAAGGACAATTTATAGGATGTTTCTCTCTACAAAGCTCCAGAATTCTTTTGCTGTCCAGACCTGGCTCATCTCTTCGTGTCCTTCAGCCCCTTCAGCAGCCCTGATTGAAGTTCAGTCAGTGCTCCACAGCTGAGTGACAGCAAAACCTGCTCTCCTGCCCTCATCACCCCTTTAAACACCTGTAGCTCTGTGGGGAACTAAAGGGAAATAAAACCCAAAAACACAAGAAGAAAAAGCATGAGGGTCAACTAGATAGAGACAGAAATGAAGATAAGAGTGGTAAGAGTTTTTATGAGAGAGTGAGCACAGGGAGTGGCAGTGCCCAGCACACAAACCTGCCAGACTGGTGGAACCTCAAAGGGAAGGAACCTGGAGGAGGGCAGGGAGAGAAATAGAGACCCAAAGCCAAAGAGAGCAAAGTGCAACTGGATAACTCAACCCTAGAGCCTAAGCTACCACAAAGGATGGATTATGCTGCAAGAATAATCCTCCCCTGGGAACTTTCTCATCTGGGTGATTTCTGGAGCTCCTGGGCTTAGCCTATTCCTGTGGCTTGGAGAGAGCCAAAGCCGAGCCCTGGAGCTGGAGTGGAACTGCAAAGGGATGTTGAGGGACAGTGGATTGCACAAACACTTCTTCTCTGAGACTGTTTTCATCCTTTTCCACATCCTGACTTCCTGCTCTTGACTTCTTCACTGGAAGGCAGCTGTGGGAATTATGTGACAAAGACAGATCATCTAGTGCTAAAAATAAATGAGATAAAGGAATTGAAGATGCCAATATGAAACCAAGCCCAACCCAAAAAAAGATGCTTTTTTATATTTCTTTATCTGTGCGATGGTGGCAGGGATACTTTTCTGCAGAGGTAGAAGCAGATAAATCCAAGCAGGTTCCTTTTTTTGCTCACCAGATTATATAGAATACATATTCAATTCAATATATAGAGGCAGTAAGAGACTCGTGAAACAGTTGATTTTTTGTGTTCATTTAAACAGGAGAGCAGACAGCAGTGAGAAAGGACAGCAGAGCAATTGTCTTCCTAGTGGAACAATTTTCAAAATTTGTAAATGCTGTGGGAACAAATGTTGCATTAAACTTTTTTTCAGCCTTTGTTGCAGATCCCATGAGCATTAGCTAAATATTCACAGGGGAGGGTAGTATAAAAACCCATTTACAAAGAATGAAACAGTAAAAGCAATAGATGTTTGATATTCAGCATATTCACCACCAGTGTTTTGTCACTGAACATCTGTTGCACAGGGAAGGGGCTGTGTGCAAACACTGAGTGTGAGACTACGATTGCCTCTTTCCCAGGGTGGGTTGGAATCCTCTGGGTGACTGACTCCCAGCTGGGCACTGGGGTGTTTTAGAACATCCTCTGGTAGGTGGCCAAGGGAGGGTTTCTTGTTGAAAAGACAGAAATTCTTTGACATTAAATGTTTTCTTAGAACATATGTTGAAATGTCTCTACCATTTTAGTGATGAGCTTCCTTTCTGGCATCTATCAATGTATGCTCATGGTAATCACGAGCAATATCTTGTCAACAGCCATCTACCATAAGTGATCCTAATCCACTTTGCAATCATTTTCAAAGCCTCTTCATTTTCGCTGAAAGGATTGTTTTGTTTCGAAGAATTCCTGCTAATGTGCAAAATTGCCCTTAGTTAAATCCATTGTAGGAGCTGAAAAGGGATACAAGTATAAACCTTCACAGCTGGAGCACAGAGCTCTGTGGCTGCAGCTCACACTTCTCATTTTTCACAAGCAGCATATGCTGGGAGAGTAAGGAACAGATGCAACTCCTTTAATGGGGCAAATCACATGCATTTTATTTGCATGACTCCACGTTTGGAGAGTGCACTCCCTCCTTACCTTTGCCCAGTATGGCTCTGGGTACATGGAAATAGCTGTGGCAGGGTATTGATGTGGCTCAGATTACTCTTGGAAATGAAGGTTACATGGCCTTTCTGTGAGCAGCTCATTAAAACAGGCAATATGTGGTGTGCAGGTGGCAGCAGAAATGCAGCCTAAAGTGTTGTGACTGGGCTCAGGCTGCTGATGCAGAGGGAGGGCTTGGCAGCTGAGGGTGCTCCCTGTTATTATCGACCAGGGCTGGAGGCCATGGCTTTACCTGCTGCTCTGGGCCCCTGCCAAACCCTGTCTGGCACCAGAAAAAGGACTTTTCTCTGCTTCTCCCTCCACCATCTCTCTGGCTGCGTTGCTGGGGGAAGATAAAGGCGATCCTGTCACACTCTGTGCAGAATTTTACCAGTCTGGAGCTGAAATAAGCAGCTGTACTGGATACGACCTGCTATTTTCAACATCTTACATATGAAATACCCTCCAGATATTCTGTGCCCACTGTCACTGAAATGATGTGCCCCCTTTGCTTTGCTCATCTGGAGTGCTGGAGAATAAGCAGATTAATTTTTTTAACATTGCTGCCCTTCTTCCTGCAGCCTAGACACCACACAGTATTTCCATTAGTGCACAGGAAGAATATCAGCTTTTCCTAACCCTGTTTGAGATGTAGGGGAGCCAGGCAAGTCCATATTTTAAATCCACACTAATTGGGATTAACAGAAAAATAAATATTTACAAAATATGTACAGGGCAAATTCAGTGTCCCCTTACTGTGGGGCTGTGGGCTGATTTCACTGCTGCTTCTAGAAATTCTTTTTAATAAAGGCTGACAATTGGATCAGATTCCAGCTTCTGCCCCCTAAATCAAGATCTGTACTTTCATATGGGGAAAGGATAATGGATATGGATACATTTACTAAAGCCACACATGAGCGATGCTAAGTCCTAAGGAATTTGACAAAACCAAATAATTATACTATTTTTTGAGTCAGCTATTGGTCTAAACAATCAGATTTTTCAGGAGTATTTTGAGCTTAGGCTTTGTTTTGTTTCTGTTCTTGATTAGGAGCTGGTAACAGTGGAATACTTGAATACAGAAATATTTTCTTGGCAGATCTCCAAGCACACATCTCTAAAAAGTTATATTTTCTCTCTCTCATTTTGTCTTCTTTGCCTTCCCTGTTATTGATGCACATAATAAAACACTAGGAAAAAAAGACAAATCCACCCAAAAGGTCAAAATCAATGATCCTTTTACAGATGGCACCTTTGGGAATCCTGGGTACTTTACCATCAGCTTGTGTTTGAGACTGTTACTTGAATACTTGTTTTTTGATGACAAAAATCAATGACTTCTTTAAAGAAAGCACCCTTGGGGCTAGAGGGATGCAGACTTTGAAATGTTTACTAGTCTGTGCCTGTCTCTGAAAGACTAATAAACATATTTATAAGTTTATGAGCTCCTATTTAATTTTATGGATTGGAGATGGGGTATGGTTTTGACAGGAATATTTAAGCTAATGTGCCCCAGTAAGACACGTTCTGTATCACTTTGCAAATTTACATAGAAGTTCTGATCCAAAACCGATTGAAATCCACAGATATATTTACATGAGCTTTAAATTTATCCCTGTGAATAAGCCACTGAAGTTATTGGAATTATCTTGTTAATCAATTTGATCCAACAGCCAAATACTAAATCAATTTCCAAAATAAAGAGACAGAAAACCCACTTATATAAAGATAAGGAATCTGCTTCTCTCAGCAAAGATTATTTCCTTTATTTTTTATATACAAATATTTCTTTATTGTTACTCTGAGCCACAGAAAGCATTTTTTTTTATAAAAAGAAATACATTTTTTACCTTATTTCTTTGCTGCTAATTTAGCATTGTATTTATTTCTGGCATTATAATTTACTTTGACACCAGGGCAGATATTCCTTGATTTTCCTGACTGAGCAGGGCCATAACAGGCTCTTGTAAATTAACAGAACACTTGATGTGAGTACCCTGTGATGTGGAGCTGAGGCTTTGGTGCTGGAGTCTGGACAATCAGTTTTCTCACCAGCCGTGCAGATGCAGACTTTGCTAGAATTTTTTGTCTTTTTTCTTTTTTTTTCTCCCCAATCAAAGATTTAGAGTTGTTTTAGTCTTGTCTTTTGCAATTCGGTTTCCAGGGAATGAGCCACAGAAATTACTTTGGAAATAGACTGTCAGTGGATATAGCCTTGCAGTAATTAGAAAAACTAATTTATATTCCTTTTCCTTTGACTCTAGATTTAATCAGTAAATACACTGATCTAAAATGTCAACCCTAACCAAACAAGTGCATTGAAAGTATAATAGTAGAAAATGTCATTTATGAATTAAAACATGGGAACGTACATGACACTAAAACATTTGTTATATTAGACATTCCTGCCCGTCACTTACTGATCTTGATTTAAATTTACTGATTTCAGCCCCATAAATCAGTATTATTCTGGTATGTAGCATGTCATCCCATCCTTAAGGCAGCAAAATTGCTTCGCTCTTGGGTACTGTGGGAAGAACTGCAGGATAATCTCTCCTGTGCCCCGAGCAGAGATGGATTGAAGGTGGGAATTCTGTCATGGTTTAACCCCAGCCCTCAAAGATGGATTGAAGCTGGGAATTCTGTCATGGTTTAACCCCAGCCCTCAGCTCAGCACCACACAGCCACTCACACACAGTCCTGGTGTCGTGGGGAGCACCAGGGGGAGGTAAAACCCACGGGCTGAGATAACAGTTTAAATAATGACATAAAGTAAAATGGGATGATGATAATAATGCTAAAAGGCAAAAGAGAGGGAGGAGTGAAACCCAATTAAAAAGAAGTGATGCCCACTGGAATTGCTCACCACCACTGACCAAAGCCCAGCCCGGCCCCCAGCAGTGACCAGCTCCTCCCACCAATCCCCCCCCGTTTATATACTGGGTATGATGTTCCTCTGTTCCACAGGGAATATCCCTGGGGCCAGTTTGGGTCAGCTGTCCTGGCTGTGCCTCTCCTGGATCTTGTGCCCCTCCTCACTGGCTGACAGTGGCAAACTGAGACGTCCTTGATTTATGGTGAGCAACAACAAAAACATTCGTGTGTCATCCAAATTATCCTCACACTGAATCTAAAATACAGCACTAGGAAGAAAATTATTCCAGCTGAAACCGGAACAAAAGGCTCTGGAAAACTCAGCTGCAGGAATTGGTTGGTGCATGGGTGTCAGGAGGGAGGTGTTCTTCTCTGGACCCTGACTTCTGGCCCTGCTGTCTTCCTTATTTCAGTGTCCCATGTCCCGAAAAGATGAAATGAAGCTTCTTTCTGATGTTTCAAACCTTGTTTATTTTTCTTTCTTATCAAAGTTTGGGAGGCACAGACTGTGCTGTGACCTCCAGGAACACGAGGGCAGAATGGCAATGGCTACCCAAAGCAGGTAGCTTTTATATCTATTATCAACCAGTTAGAAAACTTTACATATCTTGTTTTGTTCCCAAAACCAGTGAATATCAACCTTATTGACATGTCTCCTCTACACTAAATTCTATCTACCAATTAACAAGTCACAGGAACTCATGTCAGAGAAAAAGGGAAGAGAAGGAGAAGAAAGAAGGAGATGAAGAAGAAGAAGCCAACACCCTAGAATCTCCATGTTGGCTCTATATAATATATATAGCAAAACCTAAAAACTACAACTACACACTCTGTGGTACACTGAACAACCATCTCTTCATTTCTTTGGTGTTCTCAGCTCACCCAGAAGTGGAGGCAAATGCTCCCACGAGCTTGGTTCCCAGGCCAAGCCTTTTTTTGAGGAGCTCTGAGGGTAAAACAAACAACCAGAGGAGCAGGAAAATTCCCAAGCCTTTCCTAGACTCCGACACATGGGATCCTGCTGCCTCTCTGCAGAGCTGGGCCACACAAAGCAGAGCAGGCACAGCAACCCACACAGCTCTGCTGAGAACGTTCTGTGCATCCATGCAGGGCAAGGACTGCTCTAGCACTGTCTCTCACACTGCACTGACCCACAGTAGGATGATTTTTAGTGAACAAGCTCTTGCTTCAGTCCCTGAGCTAAATGGAATTTGTGCTTTCCTGATGAATGTCACACTGACATCATTCACAGCTGTACCCAGTGCCTCTGACTTTCATTGTCTGCTATCGTTTACAGGTTCCTCGATCTCATTTTGCTTCATTTTCCCAGTTCTGCATTGAAAATGGTAAAGTTTCTCCTCTCAGATTTTGGTAATTTAAGGGATATTTTTTTCACTGTCAGATTTTCATTGTTTGGGGATCTTTGTGTGTAATTCTGGTGAGACTGATGAGAGGAGGGGTGAAAAAGCCACTGCCAGTAGCACTGAACAGCCTCAGCTGCCTGCAGGAGGGACAAGCTGAAGGGTATCTGCCACAGCTGGACTGACCCTGGTTGATGGTCTGATGCTGGTCACAGTCAGCAGGAGGCTGCTGGGCTCCGAGGAATTTCAGATCCTTCTGGTGCTTAGGTGTGAGGAGACCAGGCTGCTCACCATGGCTCATGGCACAGATGTGGAACCAAGGACTCAGAACTGACACACAGAGGGATCTTTTCACCTGCTTGACAATTAAAGGTCACAACACAAGGCCTTATCTTCACCCTTGGGAGTTTTCAGGACCTGAGTGAATCAAAGCCAGAGCAAACTGATGAGATCTCAGCTGACCCTCCTGAAGTTGGTCTGCAAACCTCCTTGGAGCCCTTCTATACCAAGTGTTCCTATGGCTCCCAGGGATCCCCACACTGCACTGCAAGTCTGCATTGCTCTAACTCCTTATGAAGGCACAATCCCAACACGAGTTTGATTTAGTTTTCTCCATGAACAGACTTTGTTTAGTTCTGCCACAGTTCTATAACTTTGTTAAACCCCATGTGTTTGAACTGATATTTGAGAATGGTTTATTAATTTCTTGCACAGCTTTGGACGCAGTAAAATGCCCCCTTGTCCTTTGGCAGATGTGGTGGGTCTTGGCTTTAAGAATTTTGTAACTGAGGCAGTGTTTTGTTATCTGGGATTTTTATAAATTTACTATACCAAAGGAAAATACTGATAGTGCTTGAACAGTTGGCATTCTGATGCTCTTTCACTTTAAGGGGAACAATTGGTTGAACTTATTTAATGTTGGCAAGAGAGTCATGAATCCCAATAAGGCCGTGAATACATTTATTATTAATTTTTTTCTCATTCATTTTTAATTTTCTGTCAGACAGAATCAAAGGCTGAATTGGTGACTTCAGTGTTTTTTACCTTGCTCTATTGGCTTCAGAAGTCCTTTAATAAGGCAATTATTTATTCTGGACATCCCTGGGAAATCAAAGGTGAAGAAATCGGGGATATCTAAACCCTGTAGTGCATTAACTCAAACAGAACTCACCTTGTTGGATAGAGTTCATGCCTCTGGTTCTTTAATGTTGCCTGGTTTGGTATCTGTTTCATTTTAAATTTAGCTGGAATGTGTAGAATGGAGAATGAAGGAAAACCACAAAAGGATTTAGCTTATAGAAGCAGGAATTACTGGAATCAGCAGGGGTTCATCTCTGGATTGAGGGTAGCTGGTTCATTGTAGTGAGAGGAAGCAAGCAGAGGATCTTTGGGAAGGGTTTAATGTGTGCCCACAAGGCTTTCATTAGGAGTTGTGGTTTATAGTGGCTCTCTGTGCCTGTTATCTCCTGAAAACAAGGAGCAGACCTGGCTTCCTCACAATTCCCTCTCTAAGCCACGGCACTTCAGTGCAATCAGGGGAGAGCTTGCCTGCCTTGGACTGCATCAGCTTCCCGAGCAGAGTGTGAAATGTTTATCTGCCTGTGGCTCAAGGCTCCCATTCCCACAGGGAAAGGGCTGGGAGTGAGCTGGGCTGGGCTGGGGAGGCTGAGCTTGTCATTTAGCACACCTTAGTTCCTGGCCTGGGACACCTGAGAACACTTCTTCAGCTCCACGTGTTTTGGGTTCTGCACCCCCACGAGCAGGAGGCAGTGTTTATTCCTTCCTTCAGAATAAATATAAAATACATCTGTTATTCATGCTCTTTTGCTATCAAGATGTTATTGCAGTCTCTTGCTGTTTTGTTTTTACTCATTCCTCAGAATTTTGGCCTTCTATGAAGCTGATGGAAGAACTGAAAGGGAGACAATGTATCAAACCTGACATTTAAAGGTTCAAACCTTCAAGGTACTGAGCACATATTCGAAAGAAAACAGTCATGGAATTTGCTTGTCTTGTATCCTGAATTCCTCCTTGACACTAAGCTGCCTTACTGCAGCATGATGTAGTTTTAATGTGATTTAGTATCGCACCCCGAGCAGGTAACACTCTGCTCTAATGCTCTGTGTTGAGCAAAGCGACAAGAGGTGATTTGAAAACATTTAGCCATGTGCTCCTGAGGAAAAAAAAGGCTCTGTTCCTCTCTGTCTAATCATCCTGCTGATCACAATGCTATCTTAAGGAAAAAGGAATATTGTACAAGTTGCCATAAAGTTTTATGAGGCAATTATTACAGATATAATTGTCCAAGGTTATAGAGGTCTATAGATGTCTTATTTTCTGTAGGCTGGTGCCCTTTTATGCTCCTCTTTTTATAGTTAATGCAATGCCTCATTTAATAATTTAAAAATAATTTATTGGAGTTAAATTGCTTTTTTAGAAGCCATAATCTTATCATTCTCATTTTTATAAGAAACTCATTTTAATTTGTTTGCTGTGCCATTCTCAGATGAATTTAGGAATTTAATGGAGTGAAAATTGAAGGCTGATGGCATCAATGAAATTATTAATTTGGTAACCGAAAGATTTATTTGGTTGATTTAGATGGAATTTTCAATACCCAATTATCTTTGGACTCTATTAAAGAGTGAAGCCTAGCCAAATAACAGTTCTCACTCAAAGTTCCCCGGGATGAATTGAAAAGGACATCTTCATTATTGCTATTGATGTTAATGTGGAAATCACTTATTGTTAATAATCCTGAAGGACAGATAAAGGCTTATTTTTACCCTCAAGAAGCTAGGTTCCAAACCCTAAAAATGTTATCTTAGTGAATGAATATTACCTGCAGATAGCAGACTTAGCCATGCAGAGTATTTTAACAGTTTACTTTTATCTCTACCAAGTCCCATTAGAATAATTTAGCAGAAGGAAAATATCTTTGTCATGCAAATAAGTTTGATTTTTTTTTTAATAAAGGTGGAAATGTAACTATATAAAGAGTCTATCTGCAAGCCTAGATTTTGGCATACAAAAGAAACATTTCATTTCCATTATATTCCATAAGCTTTTGCTATTAGGGTTTTGAAGTACCCTTCCATAAAAATCACCCTTTTGCAGTTCATATTTTTTAAATACTTATTTTCCCAATACCCTTTGCCAATATAAACATTTATGTATTCCACACGTGTTGTTTCCTGAAGAGAAGCAAACACCACCATGACAGCACAGCCCAGTGAAAGGGTCACAGTCCTTTTCTGTTGTTTGGAACTGTCCTGGCTGACAAGGCTGTAATCTAGAGAAACACATTGCTCTGTAGTTCTACAGATGATAAATGTAAATGCAGGAGAAGAAACTGCAAATGAAGCATTAATTGCCTTACAGTTGGTGTCAGATGTTAAAGAGAATCTTAGTGATTTTAGAAGTCAAAAAGGAACATATTCCCATCCAGGCTAAAAATACACAGTATGGATCTAATTGTTCAACAGCTCGAGATAGTCAAATAGTGATACCAAAACTGAGCTTGGATTGAAGTGATCATTGCAAATTCATGGACACATTGCATTGTTGTGGCACCTGGAAGATTCAAACTGGATAGTAAAGATTCCTTGGCAGCATAGGAAAAAAAATTTCTTTGCTCTCAGTCTTCTTGACAGTTGGAGGAAAGAAAGAAAGAAACAAAGTCAATTCATACAAAAGTTGGGTTCTCAAAGTGCCAGAGGTTTATTGCTGGAGACTTCCACTTGTGATCCTCACAGCATAAGCTCTCCCAGTCAGGTAATGTCAATCATATATGTCAGGTATGGCATTCTACATATTCAGATTTGAGGTTGAAATGAGGAGAGGAAAGATTTAATAGTTTAAACTAGGCTTGGAAATAGTTAAATAACTCTTGCAGGAGGACATAAATATTAAAAAGACAAAGCCAATGAATCAGGGTCTCTGCACTGGGTTGCTTCAGATGTGAGGAGTGTTCAGGTGTGGCAAAGCAGCAGTGAGCAAAGCTGTGCACAGAGCCAGGCCAGAGCTTTCCATCCCAGGCAGTATTAATTCCTTACTGAAACCAGCCAAAAAGTTATCCTAAGATTCTTCTTCTCCCTCCAGAACTCTTATTTCCCCAAATCCCTGCATTCACTGTAGATCTTTTCCTGCTATGCTCCAGGTTTGTTCTCCCACTGCAGTGAAGGTTGCATTTCACCTGAGTGGGTCACAGCCCACTGGTATCCACATTCCCACCAGAGTCTGCAGACTTTGATTCCATCCTGGCAGACAGACAGGGAATTCTCCAGATGTGACCAGTGCACAGTGACATCATGTCCACAGTAACATTCCTCCTCCTCTGTCCACTGCATTAGTAATGCCAACAAGGGTGGTTGAAATGAAGGGAAGCTTAAAAGTGGCCTAGGAGAGAGGAACTATACACACACATTGAATTAAGCTTTCAGCATTTAGCTGCTGGATCCCAGCTCAGAGAGGCACTTGGAATGAAAGTTGCATGTTTTGTTGCAGCTCTCAGCTCTTTCTGAATTTAGAGTTTAGAGCTTAAGCCCTGCTGTAGACTCTTCTCCCTTTCTGTGCTATATATAATTTGTACAGCTGGATACAGGTGAGATCCTCTGGTCAGGAGACAGTCAGAGCACAACTAGCAGGAAGACTGAAGCACTTTTTTATGCTGGCAGACAATATCTCTCAGATCAAAGAGGGCACTATTTCTAGAGTGAGAAGAAGAACAGGTGCTGTCTGCAGCATACCTGACCTCTGTACAGAAGCTTGCAGCTCCTTGGAGTTCCACTGTCAGGCATCACAGGGAAAAACAAAACAGGTCTTCATGAGTGAAATTAAAGAAAAAAAAATCTACATTGCGGTCACGTGACAGTTGTGAAAGGAATTCACAGAATATTCTCCTCCTAAATATCATGAGAAATTTTGATAGATTCTCTAAGTCTTGTAAGATTGTTAAAGCTGTTCAGAGGTGAGTTGAAAGGGTACAATTCACCTTCTTTTCTCCTTCATCTCACCTTTATTAATTTAAATCAATTTACAGAACCTTTTAGACCACAGTTGAAAAGTTGCCTACAATCTGTCATCAACAAAACATCCCCTGCAATTATTTTTACTACTTTATACTGTGTACAAGGAAGAAAAATGCTAGGAACTGTATCCCAAACAAAAAATCAAACTCAATTCATTTAATTATCAACAACAGAAAGTGATTCCTGCTTCTCAAAAGCTCTGATACAAGCATAATTAGCTCATTTAACCTCAAAGAAATAATTAGCCAACAAGAGAGGACAAGAAAAAGAAGTTAAAATGCCACAGCAGTATATTTTCCCCTGTTTTCTAAAAAAACTGTTATCACGTGGAAAGGAGGGCTGGATGACACTGAGTTGATGAGGTTTTTTGCATAATGAGGTATTAAGGTCCAAACAAAAGTAGAAAAGCTCCTCAGTTCCATCTGAAGAGCAACAGATTCATTCAGACATTTTTCAGTTCTGAGAGAACTTTCCCTGTGTTTTGGGCTGATTCGTGTTTGTAAATCTGACATCTCCCCCATTATCTGCCCAAACAGTGTAAAAACTGCATCACACTGCAAGAGACAACCACAAAACCCCAAAAAAATTCAAGAGATGCAAAACCCATTGTCTAATCTTATGTATGACTGATAATTCTAGCAGAATAAATGAAAAACATTTAAAGTGGAATTAGCTCCCACTAGCTCAGGCACTTTGATGCAAACAGTAAATAACTTGTTTATCTGGAAGCTGTCTCAGTATGGCTCTCGTGGGCTGCTGCAGGATCACTTCACAGAGGGTTCTTGGGGAGCTCCTGCTTCTCCCACCTTTCCTCTCACTCTCCAGAGTCCTTGGTGCTGCTCACGTGAGATGTCAAAGATCCCTTCTGAGATTAGAAACCCCTTCAAGCTGCAGTGCAGGGAGCATTTTGACTAAGTCAAACCCTTAAATCTCTTAATATTTCATCAGAACAGCTACTAATTAATTACCCTTGGCTTAAAACTTTACAGTAACTAATCTGATCAACTAGGAGAATTTCTTAATCCCTCCAGTTTTTCTAGTAATTATATATTCTTAAAATAATGTTTTATAAACACACAACAGAAAAGTATGACTAAATACAAAATGCACAAATAGTAGCCACAAAACTTTTTCAGATGCTACCATGAAAACATTGTGTTTCATACCAAAGCAAGAATTTTTCATGTGGCTATGGAAATTAGGTCAGTGGCTGGTTATTTTTGGATGTAATGAGCATTCTAAAAGATCTTACTCTTGATTCTTGGTGAGTTGTCTCAAACACCAGGATTAGAGGAGTTTCAAAATGGTCTTTAGGTGTTAAGGTTGTTCCTGACAGAGCTGGGAGCTCACAAAGGACAGACACAAGGTTTACCTGAGGAGCCACTAGAAGAGCTGAAGACTCAGCAGCAAGTTCAGACAAGTTAGATGCTTTGTAGTCATGATAAAAACAAGTTAATAATTAAAGTGCTGACAAAACCTTAGCTGCAGTATCGTGCACTTGGCCATTGTAAAAACACCAGGATTAAGTGCAGGTGTGAGGGTAATAAAATCTTCAAAGAAACAAATTGTCTCTGAATGTATAATTTGGCTTTCTCAAGGATTTTAACCCGTTTGAATTTTACTCAAGCATCTGAAGGACCATTGGCAGAATATTGTCAGTGTTTCAGCTACAAAATCTTTCAAACAGCCTGAGGCTTTTTGTGTAGTACATACTGGTTTTACTATTCAGTGAATATAACTTTTACATGATGCAAACAATGTCAAAAATCAAAGGGAACAAATATTGAAGAGAGAGCTGCCATCCTATGGAACTGGTCCAAGCCCACTGGTACTTGGGGGAGTTGGCTCAATCTGGAGAAGTATTTTTACCCTGAATTTCTACATAGCACAGGTGAAAAGGGAAAGAAGCATATGAGGTTGGTGGGTTTTTTTCAAAGCTAAACCTGTTAACATTTGGCATCACCCCTGCAAAGCATAATTGGAGTTGAGTGCACCTGTTTGCCTGTGCAAAACCCCACATTCACAAATGCAAATTGGCTGAGTGTGACACCCCCACCAGCAGCACAAGTGTGAAGGGAAGCCTACAGGTGTGAAATGGATGCTGGAGGCAGTTTCAGGCTTCGTGTGTGCAATTGAAGGGAGACTGATAATGGATGTCACAATACAGCAGCTTTTGTCACATTAAATGTACAACCAGACTCACATGAGGCTGTTTGCCTGTTGGGGAGCAGATTTTTCATGCATTTAGGAATTTGGCACACTAGGAATGCTAGTGAGTTTTAGAGAAGCACTCAAGTATTTTTAATGTCTAACACACCATCTCGCTTTGGGTACCTAAATACCTTGGCAGCTTCGACCCTCAGTCAGCTCATGTATAAAGGAACTTCTGTAGCTACTCTTACCTCAAGGCCTTTCTCATTTTTTTTTTAAGTTCTGACTGTCAGCTGTAACATTTTCATTAGCTAGGCAACAAAGAGGCTGTTATAAGAAAAGAGTGGGCAAATGCTGCTTCTGCTTGAGAAGGACATGTATTTCACAGGTGGCCAAGTGCTGGTGGCCTTTTTGTTGCTGCTGGCTGCTCTTTAGGCCGTGCTGTGCATTGGCAGGGTTTGAGCATCATGTTTGTTTTGACCTTCCATAGGAAAAAGGGGGAAAGGGTGAAGGCAAGAACAGGCTAAGAAGTGGCTCAATAAAGCATCAGGAAAGGCATCTCTGATGAAACAGCACATCCCTCAAGGGAGTGTGCTGCAAAGTGTTGTTAATATTAGCATTTCAGTGCTTGTAAATTATACTGTGAAACACAAGGCTCACCTACAAGAGATTTTCAAAGAACCAGAAGGCAGCAGAATATCCTCTGTGGGGTTTTATGTGACTGGCCAAAGAGAACACAGTGGTCAAAGACTATTTTTTACCATTATAACACTGTTAGAGATGTGCATATCTCCTAAAATTGTTGGTGCTGTGTGTATCAGTGTGCATTTTCCAGAACAAACAAATGCCTCCAGTGGATGGGCACGCAGTGACTGGTTTGGGAAAGGAAGGTCTTTTTACCATTCTGTATAAAGGTGAGACCTGATGGTGGGTACTGAGCTGTACCCCACACTGTTACTCTATAAATTAAAATAGCTTAAGAACAGGTGAATTAGTAAAGACCTGAAGACAAAATCTGAGACATTAAAAAAAAATTTCAAGACTTTTCTGATACCTGTATTGGTAATTTTGGAAGTAGAGAGTCAAAAGAAGAGTCCATTTAGTTGTGTCAGTATAAACACAGCACAGAAAGTTGTCATGACAAATCCACAATAACCTTGCTAGTTCCAAAAATATATGGCTGCATTCAGTGAAATAGCTGGGTAGGAAAGAACATTCCTAAGATGTTGCATATTTCTAAACACAGCCTTGTCATGAATTAAGACTAAAGCTAAGCATTTGGTAACCTTGAATCAAATATTTATTACCACTTTACTGCCTCTATATCCCTTTTTCCAGTTGCTCAGAGGAATTACATCAGCACTACCACTGCTACTAGAACTGATACTTACTGGGAGATTGTTTCTAGGAATGATATTTCAGCCCCATAAATCAGCATTTCAATTGCTGTAACTTACATGCTCTTTATATCAGGAGATCTTCAGGAGTGACCCCTGGGAGGCAGAATGTGAATGGCAGGACTAATAACAGTTATTGCCACTCTTTGTCTTTCCTGCTATTTCAGTTTTGTGTTGTTGGAAAAGGAGGAGACTCAGTGCATTGAGTGCATTTGTCCACTGTCTCCTTGCAGTTTCTGTGGGTTTGGATATTGGTGTTCATCAGAGACAGGATATTGAAATTGGATAGATCCAGCATGGCAATTTCCCTGGTCCAAAAGTTCAGGATGCTGCAAGTATCGTTTGGGGGTTTCCATGTCCATTTTGCACATGGCTGAACAGATTGAGACAGAAACCTTCCACAGTGCTTCTCCTCTAACATACATATGAGCAAACCCCTCCTGTAGCTCAGGGTGCCCATACAAAATCCATATTGGCCATGTCCTTGAAGAGAGAAGCCAGTGCTCTCTCAAAATCTGAACAGTGCATTAAATAACAACCTAAAAAGATTGTTTCTTATTGCTATAATTTCAAGCACTAAAGGAAAATAACATTTCAGTTCTTTCTCTTGTTACATTTCTCATCTTGTCTCAGAAGGTAAATTTTAGTTCAGGCAAGGCCAAAGACAAAGCAAAATAGATGTACTGAAACATATGAGTACCAGGATTTCCTTGGCAATGATAATCCTGTCACAGCTGTCAAAATTTACTCCTTTATCCATATGACATTTTAACAGGATGGAAACGCCACGATAGAATAAGCAGCAATAAAGGACTCGGTCCAAAATGACTATCAACAGCAGACTCTTCTAGGCAATATATTGTTTACAAATTTCACAGAAATTGCTTTACCAATACTGCATTTGATTTTGATGCTCAAAAGCTTAGCCATAACTCTTCTCTTTTATTATGGCAAAGGAAGAACAGGCAGTTAAAAATGTTAATTTCATTTCCACAGGGATCCAGAGGAAAAGATAAATGTAAAATTATTATGCTAAAAAATAAACAGTACAGGAAATGTAATTCCTTAGGCTTGGTGAGTCCTTGTGGGTTTTATCAGTTTGTTGTTGAGAGAGCAATCAAAACCAAACTATAATATTTGGTCCAGCTTCCTGTAGTTCAAAGGAAGATGAATTCTGGAATGTTTACATGTGTGGTGAGATTGCCAGTGCCTGTAGGAGCTGAGCCCTTGGCAAAGCAGCTTTGCAGGGCTGCACTGGTGCTGCCATACTGCAGCAATGTTCTCTCCTGGCCCTGGATGTTAAACACCCAAAGCAGGGTAAAACCTCTCCATTAATGGTACTGCAAATGGAGATATGAGAGACAGGTAAGGACAGAGGGAGTCACCTCCTCAGCCTCTGTATCACTTTGTAAAATACATTTTTCCTTCCTGAAGTTTCTAGATATGTTCATTTAATAACCTAGATTGGATGGGAGCTTCTTGGTAATTCCATTCCCTGCCAACTCTGTGAAATAAATACTTGTGTTGTCTGTTCTGTACCAAGTTGTGGATAACATTCAGGTGTGGATGTCCCCTGTGATCTGGTTTATACCTGAAGAGAGTTTTAAATATATAGCAATTGAGCAGCTTTCTGACAGGTAGAGGGGAAACCAATTACTGTCTCTTCACCATCACTGCCCACTCTCCTTCCTGGCTACCCTCGGAATGATGTGTTTTTGGCTGTCCTCCCCTGCAAGGTCTTTATTCAGGACTTTTTTCCAGAGCCTTATTAAGGTGGGGATTAAATACAACACAAAGATGTAATGTTATCATCAGAGGAACTTCTTCAGGCTGTGAATGACCGTGCTGCCCTGGAGGCAAACAAAAAGTCCTGCTCATGTACTTGTCACTTCAGCTGCTTTATCCAGAAAGTTTCACTGCAGTCAGTGCCAAGCTACCAGAAGGACTTTATATTTAGATATCTTTGGCATTTCCTCACATTAAACTCTGTTCACCTTAAAAAGACACCTCTCTACACACATCTCAATAAAAAACCAAATTGTGAGTCTGTAGGTCAAACCACAGGTAGAAAAATAAATAAATTTATTTACATCACAATAAAGGAGGCATTTAAACTGGATAGAGCAGATTTTCACAGTTTAATTCTTCCATCAACTATGCAACTGGCTTACCCTGTAACTGTAAATATGGCTCAGTTAAATTAAGCAGTGTCTCAGATGACCTCTGTCCTAGTGAGTTTTATTGACAATTTCAATAAGGCAAAATAATTTTAAAGTCTTCCAGGAAACAAGAATATAGCTGGCAGAACATAAGCACATAATATATATCTATATATCCATATATCTATGTGTTTATCATCTATATCTATCTATATAATCTATCCCAATCTTTCCACTTGTTCCTAGACTGCTTAATACTAGAAACATCCAAGGCTAAAGAGACTTGCAACTCCTGCTTTTGTCCCCTGTGGTCTCTGAAGCCATGGGATAAGTGAGCCATGACAACGATGCACTGATTGAAATAATTGCTATTCAGGTGTCCACAGCATCACAATAATCCTGCAGGGCTTTAATAAAAATCTATGTGTTTTTTCTTTAATACCTGATCTATATTGTATTGCAATTCTTTTCAAAGAGTTTTCTCTCTGTTGTACTTTTTCTCAAATATGCAGGAGAGGTGCTAGGCAAGACTAATCTGGCATTAATCAATATATTCCAGTGCACACTTTAAAAAAATCCCCCTCTGTCTGAGTGATCCATCTAGTTTTACTTGCCCTGGGCTAATGCAGGGCTGTGCTAATTATACCAGAGGATTCAGTCTTTAAAAGTGTCTGCTTGATGCTATATTTTCCAGTATTGATTTTAAAATAATGCTAGTTCATGATGTTAACGTTCATTTGTACTCTACAGATCATTTATATATAGAAGAAATTATGAAAAAAAAGTGGAAAAAATGTTTGAAATTGAAAGATGACCAAACACGATAAATTATTGTTAGTATTATAAATGAACTTCCTTTAAAGCATGTATAAAGCACACTGTTCCAGTGAATAAAGTGAGCATTATTATGTTCTTAGAATGTCTCCAGAACTTCACCCCTTGTTCTGTAAGAAGAACCAGGAGATGTTATAAAACATCTGTGTCTTACAGAAAGTTTTGTCTCTGAGAGAGAGAGAAATGGCAGCAGCAGTGGGAGGGAAGCAGTGGCAGTGCAGAGCTCAAGGGAAGCTCCTTGCCCACCTGAATGCAGCAAATGTAGAGATTCTGGAAACCAACCCCAAATTGCTTAAGTGTGTGGCTTCTAATAAAGTGCTCCTGACATTTCCTTCTTACTCTGGTGGGAAAATGCATTTGTAACAGATTCAGAAGTCTTTCATTTAACATGTCAGAGTATATTTAGTTACCCTGACCGACACTCCTGTGGTTTGAGCATCAGCAAAATGACTTCGAAATCCAGCAGGATTCCACCCTGGGTTAGCCCAGGCCCTGATTTGGGGCAGATATAACCACAAAGTAACAGAGGAATAAAACTCTCAGTGTTTCTATGGCAATCTTATTCCCTTGCATGATCTCTGTGTCAGTGGGACTGATTGTGAAGCTGAAAGCTTGCTCACTGTCTGCAGGAGAATTAGTTCTTCAGTTAATCATGTTTATGGCTTTATAGAAAATAACATGTTGGATTTTTTTATGATAATGGTGTAATATTAGGGAAGAGAAGCAAATGCATTTGTACTCTACTCTGTGTGTGTGTGTGTGCATTCAGGAAGTCCTGTAGAATGTTGGTAGTTTATACAGGAGATGTATAATGAGCACAAGTAGCTTAACTCTGGCTTCCAGGATAGCCACAGACTATCCATGCCCCTCTGTTCCTGTCGCATTATTGGCAGAGATAGGTGGTCTGCCATTTAGGAGAATAATTCCTATTTTCACAGCCATAATGCGATTATATCTTCTCTCTTTAGCATATACTTATGTGAAAAAGAAAGATGCAGGAGAGATGGCATAGAAAGACACAGGGAAAAATATCTTCCTGGGATTCTCCTGATGCCATTATAAAGAGCCTAATTGCCTCTGGGCAGAGTCAAAAGGTCCAGAGTTGCTAGACAGTGTATAAATTCTCCCTGAAGAGTTATGATTATTCTCAGCAAATACAGAGCTCAAATGGCTGTTAGATCATCCATGATGACAGCAATCACTAAGGGTAGAGATTCCTTAGTGACTAGAATCCCAAATTACTGCATTTTTATATGCTATTCTGAATGTTTCTCAATGCTATTTGTAACAAAATTAACTAAGTTTATTATGAGCATGGAACACCAGAAGCAGTGTGATGTAGTAATATGAATGGAATGTATTATGGTTGGCACCAAAATGTTATGTCCAGGCTTCTGTGGCCATGTGAATTGAATTTATTTGATATATCTTGGTGTCTGCACCACATCAGGTTAAGGACTTGCTCTTAAACCATCCTTTTGAGACTTTTCTGTGGAGATCTCTCCTGCTTTGCCTTTGGAATGCTCAGCCTGTATATACTAATAATACCAGGTATTACTAGGGGCTCTTATTTTACCAGTATCTCAGCAAACTTTGTTAGTCCATGGCTGAATAAAGTGGAGATATCATCTATCTGCTGCTGTGAAGTGGTCTGAGGTCTGCAAAGATGTTATAGCTACTGTTTAACATTCCCTTCTAAATCAAGGAGGATTTTGGTGTTGTTTTTCTGGGCAAAGGTTCATATTTGAACTGATTATTTATTTAGGGGATATGCTGGACAGAACATGTTATATTCATTTGTTCTTCCTTTGTGTTCTGTTCCTCAGTGACTGGGACTGGGTCAAGTGGGCCCTTTGGAAGAACAAGGAGATGTTTTCTTTGCTGTTGGCAACTGAATATCCAAGGCAGAGAGAATTCCTGAGATTCCAGTGGGAGGAGGATATATGGAGAGGGTCACAACAAGCACATGTGAGCTTCTAGATAAAGCAGAGAGACTGAGAAGACAGCAGGTACCAGGTCACAGAAAGGACACAGAAAAACTTTCAGAGGGTAAAAGGGGATTTCCAAGCCATTGGTTAATCTGAAAATCAGGAAGCAGGGATGCAGCTGTAGAGACAGAGTTTACTAAGGAAGAGTTACTGATAAACATTAATTTCTGCTCTTCCTTCTTGTTGTATCTTTATTCTGACCTTTTATTTGACTGTAAAACTTGTCTGTGTTCTTTGGAAGGATCATACAGGAGAGGTCCTAGACAGATCTTTCTCCAGGTGGGTGATTTTGATCTTCAAGACAGGAGCTTTTTGCTTCTGTGTACTTAATGAAGCACTTCAAATGAATCAAGAGCTCCAGAATGTTTATTTGTCTTATAGAAAGCCTTGTGCTGAAATGATAATCATTTTGTGTCTCACAGACCTGTTTGTACCAGATACGTTCTTCCACAGTGCAAATCTCCTCCATTCCCTGTCACTGTGTCCCAGTGAACCTGGGGAAGTGCAAGTCTCTGAGGCACATCCATGTCTAAACTGCTCAGTAAAAAATGGTCACTGAGCAGAGTAATGGGTTCTGGGAAGGGTCAGCCCCTGCAGTTTTGTCAGTGGTGGAACTTGTGGCAGCTACCACATGTAACACAGCTAACACAGCCATTTATAAGCAGTGTTGAGCTCGTCTGGGGCAGTGATTCCCATGATTTATCCTGCCTGTCAGGCTGGAAGATGAGGTCCAATTAAGGAAGCTCTAAGTCACCATTAAAATTATATAAAGAACTAGGTAGTAGTGGATGAGAGCTACACATTTTAAATAACTTGCTATTGATTTTGCAAAAATTGATGCCATCAATATGGTGGGAGTAAGTCAGCACCATTATAAATTCAGCAAATATTCCTGATGTAAACAAGTCCACAAAGGACAGAGAGAAATCAGTGGGAGGAATCATTATAACCACAACCAAGT
Organism: Vireo altiloquus; assembly: GCA_013396875.1. NCBI lineage: Eukaryota > Metazoa > Chordata > Aves > Passeriformes > Vireonidae > Vireo > Vireo altiloquus. The sequence continues at coordinate 177,864 of VZRF01001290.1, read as the reverse complement.
TTCAGGGAGGTCATAGATGATTTTTCGAGACACCATACCGACGAGTGTAATTGCCTTTAAAATAGGTTTTATGCTACTTAAGACTGATTACTTCCAGTTTTGTTATTTCACAGAATTCACAGAATGTCTGGGTTGGAAGAGACCTTCATGATCATTGAGTCCAGCCCTAGCACATCATGGCATCGAGTGCCATATCCAGTCTTTTTTTAAACACATCCAAGGATGGTGATTCCACCACCTCCCCAGGCAGTCCATTCCAGTACTTTATTACTCTTTCTGTAAAAAACATTTCCCTAATATCCAACCTATACCTCCGTTGGCACAGCTTGACACTGTGTTCTCTCGTTCTATCAGCTGCTGCCTGGTGAAAGAGGTCAACCCCCAGCTGACTACAACCACCTTTCAGGGAGTTGTAGAGAGCTATAAGGTCACCTCTGAGTCTCCTTTTCTCCAGGCTAAACAACCCCAGCTCCCTCAGCCTCTCCTCACAGGACTTGTGTTCAAGTCCCTTCACCAGCCTCGTTGCTCTTCTCTGGACCTGCTCCAGGACCTCAACATCTTTCCTGAACTGCGGGGCCCAGAACTGGACTGCAGGTGAGGCCTCACCANCCCCAGCCTATAACACTGCAGGGCTTATTGTGGCCAAAATGCAGGACTCGGCACTTGGACTTATTAAACTTCATCCCACTGGACTCTGCCCATCCATCCAACCGTTCCAGGTTTCTCTGCAGAGCCCTTCTTCCTTCCAGTAGATCAACACAAGCTCCCAGCTTAGTGTCGTCCGCAAATTTACTAATGAAGGACTCAATACCTTCATCCATGTTGTCAATAAAAATACTGAAGAAAACAGGCCCTAGGACAGATCCCTGAGGGGCACCACTGGTGCCTGGTTGCCAGCTGGATGCAGCACCATTCACCACTCTCTGGGCCTGGCCATCCAGCCAGTTCCTGATCCAGCACAGACTGCTCCTGTCCAACCCACGAGCTGCCAGCTTATCCTGCTGTGGGAGACAATGTCAAAGGCCTTGCTGAAGTCCAAACAGACATCCACAGCCCTTCCTGCATCCACCAGGCAGGTCACCTGGTCATCAAAGGAGATCAGGTTGGTCAAACACCACCTACCCCTCCTAAACCCCTGCTGGCTGGGCCTGATCCCCTGCCCATCCTGTGAATTCTGTGTGATGACACTCAGTGCAAGCTGTTCCATCACCTTACCAGGTACTGAGGTTTGACTGACTATAGTTACCTGGATCCTCCTTCCTACCCTTTTTGTAAGTGGGCGTCACACTGGCCAGCTTCCAGTCATCTGGAACCTCACCAGAGGTTTTTATTTGTCTAAAATTGCTTGGAAAAGGGCACAAACGGTTTCATATTGAAATTGATAAATCTGGAGCCTTGCAGCTGGCTAACCACATTTCCAATACATGCAATTCATAATCTGAATATTCAAGTGCTTTCTACATTTCCCTATTGATCCAGATTTCCTTGTGAGTTATATACAGGCTAAAAACTCAGCTATTTTACTTTATATTTTTATAAATTGCTGATAATAAGGGGACAGAAGCTTAGGAGATATGTGTATATAATACACTGTAAAATTGGGAAAGAAATATCATACTTGCATGTCCTAGTAGAAGGTGTTATCTATAATTATATAAATAAGCTTGTGAGCCTTACAAAGCAAGCTTGTGTCACTGCAGCAAGATTTTAAACCTCCCCTAGTGGCTAATCATTTCTAATTTAGAGTCCTGCCGTTGCTCATATTGCTTTTGGGGTGGTAATTTCCCTGCAGGGCCCATTGCACTGAAGAATTGGGATCTAGTTTATGGCTAAGCAAAAAAAGTTGTTTGGTTTTTACTGTGTGATGAGCTGGATTCCAGGAAAGGAATACTCCCAAACAGAAGGATCCAGGATGAATTACCAGGGTGAATCTATCAGTCATTGAACTTAACCTACCTTTGCCCAGCCACACGTAAGTACAAAAGGGAAAAAGGATTTCAAGGCAATCTCAAGCAACAATTTTACCTTGACAAGCCACAGAAACAGGACAGATAGACAAAATAAAGAGTGAGTCTTCAAATTTCTGATGGCTGTTCCAAGCTTTCCTATCTGCTTTTGTTAAACTTCTGTCTTGGAGTGACTTTTGTCTTGGAGTTTATCCTTTGATGGTTTATCCTATATTGTCTGCCCATGCCCAGAAAAGTGAATTGTATGCTTTTCTATGTCTTTAAACGGAGCCTGAAAGGGGGGAGGAGAACAGCCCAGACAACACTGTGTTCTTCAAGGTTACACAAAGATAAGCGAGAAGGCAGGGTTTTTTTTCCTCCTTTAGGTTGATTCCGACTGGCTCTCAGCGCTGCTCTTTTTGGGAGAGACGAGAGATGGAATTTTTTTTTTTCTTCTTTTTTTCCTCCCCTTTTGGTTTTTGTTTCTTCCCCTTCTGGACTTGGAGCCTCAGAAGATCAGGAGTCCACTGGGAGGTGTTTCCCTGGCCCGCAGGGGGGTTTCCCCGGACAGACACCTTTCCAACTCCGGGAGCAGAGAGGACACACCCTTAAGAGGACTTTGTTTCAGGTTTTATTTTTCCCTCTCTCACAGATAGCGATTCATTTGTCTAGCATTAGTGTCCTTTTCCTGTGTGTTTTGTTGTTTGGTTAAATAAAGAGTTTTTTTCTTTTCACTTTCCTCCGGGACATTTTCTTTCCCGAACCTGGTGGGGGGAGGGGCCTGCATTCCATCAGGGGATATTTCCTCCTCTGCATTTGTCTCAAACCAGGACAACTTCCTAAATTAAGGACAACCCTCTGTCCTGCAAGCAGATAAGAAAAGCTGGTACAGGGTGGGATGGGGGAGAGACACAACCCAGCTCCAAATGGTCCCAGGGTGTTAAAATGTACCCTTACCCTGGAAAGGGGTGGATGGTGCTGGGCTGCAAAGATTCTGTGAGCATTGGCTAAAGGAATCTACGTTTCTTATTCAGCCTCATTTTGGAACCAGAAATCAAGTCTCAAGTGTATTTTGAGGAAGATGGTGGAGTTACATCTTTTTAACTTACAAAGGGAAGACCAAAGACTGATTTGTGGCTGCTCATGACTGTAGGAGTGATACATCTTTCCATAACATAATTTTTGCTGTGAAAATGTCCTATATCACTTTAATTGCCAATCACAGTGAAATGAGAGACACTAAATTATTTGCATAGTCTGGTGAAATGGTAAATGCAGGAAGCAAGGGCCCCTTACAGAAATGCTTAAATCACAGAATCATAGATTCACAGAGTGAATCTCTCTTCATGAGACCATGAAGATCATGTTTCCACCCTGCCATGGCAGGGACACCTCCCACTGTGCCAGGCTGCTCCAAGCCCCAATGTCCAGCCTGGCCTTGGGCACTGCCAGGGATCCAGGGGCAGCCACAGCTGCTCTGGGCACCCTGTGCCAGGGCCTGCCCACCCTCCCAGGGAACAATTCCTTCCCAATATCCCATCCAGCCCTGCCCTCTGCCACTGGGAAGCCATTCCCCCTTGTCTTGTCACTACATCCCCTTGTAAAAAGTCCCTCTCGAGCTTTCATATTTAAATCTTCACTAAGATTCTTAACTTAACCTTAACTTAGATTAGTTCCATGAGGCATCTCCATGTTTTCTCAGATTATGATAGAAATATTATATTATATGTCAGCATGTAAAAGATTATTTTTCTTCTAACATATATTTTTGCCACCAAAATAGCACTGACTTATCTTTTTTACAGAACAAAATCTATATGCTAGTTTATGAGCAACAGATACAATAATAAGCATCACTTCTGACTCTAAAGAGCTGCAGATCTAAAATACTTTTCTATATAATAGTTATCCACAGAGGTAGACACTAAGAAGAAAAAGGTCATACTTAGCTAAGGTTTATGAGTGCAATTTCCCATCTAAATGAGAAAGCATTTACATTTGAAGGCAAGGGGGTATTTTTATGGACTCTCTTTCTGTTTTTCCTACTTGCTATTATAGGCACTCTTCAGCTAATGCTTTCAGTGCATTCACTTACAAATGCAGTTCAGGTCTGCAAATCATCAAAGCCATAATGACACAATCTTTTTGAAGCCTTTTATCAAGCTGCTGAGGTTGACCTATTTAATTGTGCAGCCTAAGATGATCCGGATTGCCTGGAAGAACATATCCATGCTCTTTAGGGGTTTGGTTTGTGCCCTGTAACAGTTTACACGAGGTCGGAGCCTTAGCAGGAGTAAAGCAGTGCTGCTCAGTTACATTAAAGACAGTGGTCATGGTTCCAGCAGCTTGGGATCTGTTAATCCTCCAGAGAGGGCAAACAGATTAATTGCACCTGGTTTTCCTTGCTGACATATTTTGGAGTGTCCAGGACTTTGCCAAAGGACTCCAGGAAAATTCACAGGTCGTATTTGTGCCCATGGTGAGCGCTCATAGAGCCGGTACCAGAAAGCAGCTTGCTGTGATGGCTTCTGGCAGAAAAGCACTTTTGTTTATAATTTTACAAAATGTAAGTTTAATACGACTTTTTTCTGATGCAGCTTATTTATTTTCATGCAACAGTTTGCTGGGTGATCAAAGCAGGAAGACAATTTGTATCTGAAGCCCGTGCAGCATCCCAAAGGGCTGAAGTCACAATCAAGTCTTAGGGTCTACAGTTTGTCACTTCAAATCAAACTGAACTTGGATGTCTGCCGGAGCTTTGATCTCAGTCAAATTGTGGTTCTCTGCAATCCTTCAGGGATATTTCACAAAGATTAAGCATATCAGAATTCACAAAATTAGAGCAGATTTTATCGGAATTACCAAACGCAGTGCAGAGTTCTCTGAATGAGAACTGAAGGCATGAGAGTCATCTACTTGAGCTGCTGACAGGAAGAAAATTGATCTCAGTCTATCTTTACAGTTGAGAGCAGAGTCAAATGCCTGATAGATTGGGTACATTGGCAACATACATCATTGCTCAACTGATTTTTTTTTTCTTTTTAATGAATATAATGTTCAAGGAAAGTGCAGGGATTTATAGCCCTTATTCATCATTTCAAATTTTAGCCAGGTTCAGCACAGAACAGAGGATACTCACAGCCATCTGATGGCTATTGAAGTGAACAGAATCACTGGTCACAGAATACCCACAGCCCCAAAATCTCATTAGAAGAATTTGGACAGACACACACAGAGTGATACAGCGGAGTCCAGAGATGATAAAGATGTTTTTTTGATTTGTCAGATGTAATTGTCTGCAGTGAATTTGTATGCAGTTTTCAAAAGATTTACAGCAGTTTAGCAAACTTGGAAAGGAACAATAAAAGCCAGATGGGAATAAAAAGCTGGCTTAGAGGGAAAGAACAATTCTTTACACTTTTGGCTATTGTGGCTAGCAAGAAAGAAATAAAAATTTTCCTCACATTAAAGCATAAAATAACTTGGAGTGATGGCCTGACTTTATAATGGCAAAGTTATGACTTCAGTCTTGGGAGTACTTCTTTTGATGTGTAGCTTCACAAATCAAAATAATCCACTGGGCTTCTAGGGACTGCTTTTGCAAAGGAGTTTTAATACATGTAAGATTAATGTGAGTATTAAACATTTTTCTTATGATATTCTTATTCTTTCCATTCTCCATTCCCCAGTTTACCTGTGTGTATGTGTATTTGTGTATTTTTAACTGAAATTAATTCACCACAGGCTCCCAGTACTTTATTTCAGAGCATATTCCTCAGACATCTGTGTTTTAAGGTGAAGGTTACACTATCTTGCCTCTATGTATTGGCCCAACCAGCACTTGCTAAAGGATGTTCTCTTATAAACAAAGGGAAATCACAGGAAGACAGTTCCTTGACTTTAAGGAACAGAAGATGAATGTGAAGGACCCAAATGAGGTTTATATTGATCTAGCAGAACATGAAATCAAAGGTAAGGACAGAAAATGAAGTGAGGAGGGTAGCTGCTCTGAACTTTGTGGGCTGTGATTAAATGGTTATTGAGCACTGGAGCAGGTGGCCCAGAGAGGCTGTGGAATCTCCATCCTTGGAGTTACTCAGGCTGGACACTGCCCTGAACGTGGGGGTTTAGATGATGCTGCTCTGAGCAGGGAGGAGCACTGGGAAACTGCTGCAGGTCCCTCCCTGCTGGAGGTCTCTACTCCTTCAAGATCTTATGGAATGCAGTGTCTGTGTTTGAACTAAGATTTCCAGGGATCCAACATCAGCGTTGTTGGTGCTTTAGGTGACCCATCACTTGCCATTTCTGCAACTCAGCTTTAGCAGTTCCCATGTTCCACTTAACTCTCCTTAGTGTGCATCTGGAGTTTATACAAAAGCCTTTCCTAGAGCACAGGGTTTTCACTGTGAGGACCAGCTTTAGCAAGTGCTGTACTCAGAGGCACAGACCAGCACCTCTCGGTGCTGCATCCTAGAGCTGAAAATATTGTGTCCTGCCAGGGACTGCCCTGAGGAACTCTTGCAGGAGAGGCTGAATTTTACTTAGTTGTACATATTTGTGGCTGTATTTTGATAACAAAGGTGTTCAAAGGTGTGTGCAGTCTGCCCTCCTGCCCCTCTGAGGGATGTTTTGGCAATGGCACAAGCCCAGGTGCAGCAGCTCCCAGCTGTGCCCCTCTCCAAAGGGATGCTGACAGTCCTGTGCAGGACACAGGAGCACAGCTGGACCTCCAGCCCTGTCTGACCTCCAGTCTGTGCCCTGAGGTCACAGCATCTCCTCCCATTCTCAGCTGTCTGTCCCAGTGAGGTGATTCATCACGACAGCATTGACAGAAGGAGTTACTCTGCAGCCTCTCTCCACAGAGAGGACAGTTTCTGCTGCTGCTCTCCTGGGGCTGCATCTCTCCTGGGGCATTCCCAGCCTCCAGGCAGAGCGCAGTTTATAACAGTAACGAAAATGTTTATATTGCAATAGTTTATTTTAATCTCTGGTTCTTCCCAGTGATCTTCCTATAATGATCTAAGCAGTGAAGAGTGTGTTGCTGCTGCTTGGAGCAGAGGGAAGATCAAAGGTCTGTGTATCTGCAGTTTCTGTCTAGTTAGTGAGGTGGATGGGTAGCAAGGTAAGGACAGCAACTGCTAAGAAGAGAGAGAAGCACTGTAAATAAAACAAAATCAGTAATGAATTCACAAAAGGCTGAATTTACTGCTTCAGTCCTTCATTTTCTAAAGGAAAAACAAAAATTACAAAAGCCAGGACTCCTCTGAGATCTTTAGGAAACCAGTGGGAAAAAAATGCAGCATGATTTTGGGGGCCAGAGGTGTCCCCTGCACAACTTAAAAGCAGATTCACTTGGTGATAGAGTTAGAGGCTAATTCTTGCCTTTTGCCATTTCATTCAGACCCTCAAAGCATGTCTCTATTCTCTCCCCATTTACATGCAAGCAACTTAAGGTGTATTGTGGAGGATTCTGGAGGCCAGGGGCTAATACAGGCCTTGATTCTGCCCTTTTTGGTGTAGTACATAGCCTGATGCTCTGTGTATTTCCACTGGGGAAATTGTGAGGCTGCAGCATTCTGACCTCGTGCATTTTCTCTCCCAGGGATCTCATTTTGACTGCTGCCTTGATGTTTCAGACAATCCGAGGTTTCTGTTTGAAGCAGATAGAGTTTTGAGGTTTTTCTTAGGAAAGCACACTTTTCATCACGACCCAAAGGACAGAGAGAGGAGGTTTTTTTACTTATTCTTTCTTTCAGATCCAGTGAGTGAACAGAAATGAATTTCTTGTGAGACTGTTGATTCCTAAATATCAAGAATTCGTGTTGAGAAACCTTTTGCAGTTTTCTGCTTTGACAGCTGGCTTCTGACCACCCCTACTCATGCCATGGAAAAAGTTTCATGTTGGTATTGCACTGGATGGCTGTGGCTTGTGGTATCTCCTATCCAGCTGGATCCACCACGTGGGATTGTACCTCTGCTCAAGCCTGGTCAGCTCAGAGGAACATCAGACATTCTGTCCATTCCTGCTTCAGCAGCAGATCTCTGTGATGGCTTTCTACTTTATTACTATGGAGAGCCAAAATCCAGTTATTCTTTGGTTTGGTGAATGATTTTGTCCAAGATACCTTCAATAATAGCTAAAGTCAAACTGAATGGAGTGTATTCCCTGTTGAATGTCCTTGAAGACAGAAGGTTAAAGCAAGGTGCAGAGGACATTTTCATTTTGTGAGAGAATTAAGCAGGTTATCCACAGTCCCTTTTCCTTTCTTTTTCCATATCTTTAAAGTGCATAAGCCAAGTTTGGTTCATAGATGGGCAGTGTAGGAGGTCAGAGATGGCTTTTAGCTAAAAGCATGGTGTATTCTGTTTTTGTGAAGATTTTTGTGAAAATTGCTTATTTCTTTCCAGCCATAGAAGACTGAGCTGATGAGGCAGTTCAGAAAATAATTCTGAAAAAGTAATTTTTTACAGTCTGTTCCCAGATGATTGCAAGTGTCCCATGTAGCAAATATTCAGGATGTTTCTTTTTGCTGATAAGTTTGTATTTTTGTCCTGGTTTTTATAAGCTAGCACAGTAGCCACTCATCAGTGAGGGGTTTGAAACACCCAAATAAAGCACAGATGGGTTTTAATTCCATTTGTAAGGATAGGGACTGAAAGGTTTAATCAACACATGGAAGATCACAAGGGAAATCAGAACTAAAACCTGAAAGGTAACCTAGACTTCAGTCTAAAGACTCCAAGCACAAGATGTCTTCACTTCAGTCTTCTCTGTAATTACAAGATGGAGAAATCCCAGAAGGATGCCAAATCCTTCTTGAAGTATTTTAAAAAGTAAACCACATTCTGAATAACACTTTGCATGTCCCTAAATCTCTACAACAAATCGTTGAGGTGAAATCTCCTAAAATATTTGTAAGAAATTCCAAGCTCTGTAGGAGCCAGTAAAAGTATTTACCCTGTCCCTCACAGGGAAGTCAATGCATCATTATAGATAAAACAAATTATAAAGGTTTTCATCCTCTTACCTGTGTGAGTCTGACTGCAATGTGCTTCACCAGGGAGAGAATAAGGCTGGTGGCTCCAGACAGTGAGGAGACATTTATTTCAAGTCACAAGAGCCAAGAAACTGTAAGTCCAAAACCCAGTGGGATATTCATTCATCCTCACTACTTGTGCAGAGTCTGTCTTCAGCTACCAGTCTGACCTTGGGTCTCCCAGTGGGGCCTTTCTGGCTGCCAGCAACAAGAGACAGAGTCTATAGGAAAAATGTAACAAAAAAAACCAAAAAAACCAATTAATGAAAAACAAAGAGCATAAGAAGAAATCTATTTCCTCCTTTAAAACTCAGGGACCTTAAAATATCTGAAAAATGTCACATTTGAAAAATTTTGTTAAGGAATAAGATTTTTTGGCAGATTAAGGGACATAAGATGATAAACTAGTGATAAATCTCAACAGTAATGAATTTTAGGGCAAGAAGAGACAAAAACAACTTAGTGCTGGTGACATTAACACTTCAACTGAACACAGTGCTCCAGAGTGCTATAGAGTCATATAATTGCTCTGCCACATTTTAGCCTTGGCAATTCAAAAGACTTAAGTTTTGCCTTAACCAAGATTATAAATCTAAGAAGAAACTACAGAAAAGACATTCAAATATTTAAATTCACTGTGAGTACTGTTAGCTTCATGCTGGATTTTGAGGATTTTCTGGTTTATATAAAGCTAGCAAAAATTCTATCAAAAAGTTTTCCCTTCCTGAAAACAAAAATTCCAGGCAGATTGTTTCCTAGCAGAGCATAAAAGAGGGATTGCTGTGTTTTCTATTACAGCCACCAAAACAGGTTGCACAGAGGACAGTAAATTTTGTTCATGCTGTGCAGACATTTTGAACCAGATGACAAGTCCAACAGCTTGGATTCTCTGGAAGGTGAGATTTCAGTGGCTCCAAACGAAAATGAAAAAGCAAGATTGAGGGACACCAAAGTGAAAGCCACTTGGATGAGTGACAAACACAAATCAATCAAGTTTATTATGCCCTGTTTCTCCTGTGGAGTCCTGGGGCCAGGAAGGCAGGGTGCATGACAGGTATATCCAAAAGTGTCAACAAATCTACTGTCTTCAGCTCTCCTCTGTGTTCCCACCCAACACAAGCACTGCCAACACAGGAATAGTCTGTCTGCATCACTGGTGGCATATTCTGGGAAAGCAAAGGCATTGCCCTAGCACATCTCGCTTCATTTTGATCTGATTGTGCCATATGGTGGTGGCATTTTAATTCTGTATTTAAATGCAACATTTGTTGTCTCTGCCCCCACCATCCAGACCCCTTTGTGAAATTTATGGTTGATGAGGAGGAGATTGGACTTAGGAAAGGAGGTGGGGTGATTAGCAGTGTGCAGTGGAGGAGGTGCCTTGGCAGTTTGATGGGATGAGTAACAGGAATAGGGAGGCTCAGGTGGAGAGATGCAGGGAAAGCAGCAAGTGGTAGAATTTTTCCTAGAGAAACAGGTAGAGGTAAGCAGAGTGGGGAAAGGTAGAAGGCTGGGCTCCTGGAACATCAAAATTGACTGAAGAAGGGGCAGTGGGAGGACTCATTTGTGCCAAGCCTGCAGCACTGAGGCTGAGGGCTGTGAGCTGCCAGGGGAAAGGCAGGACAGGCAATGCAGCCAGGCATGCCCTGAAGGTCAGCCCAGCCACAGACACTGCTCTGTGGAATGCAAAGAAACTTCCCTTTAAAGAAGGAGCAGGGGGGGGAAGCATCATTAAAGGAGCTGCTCAAAGTTGGGTAACTACTTGAAGAGCCATCCATGGATTTATTTGTAAAGGGAGATGTTATAGCAAAGAGATATTCTGCTGACATCTGACATGGGAGCAGCAACCAGTGTCTGTCACATAACTGTTCTGTGCAAGACCACCAGGAACCAGGGAAGAAGAAGAGTCAGAGCACTCTCAGGACACTCAGGACTCATTCAGGGGACATTTTCCTCACCTCTCTTCACAAAAATCTGCTCAGTGACTAAATTACACAGCACCAATGGGCTATTCTTTATATATATTCTTCTTCAGCCTTCAACTTCTTTTTCATTACACAGCCACATAAAAACTGAGAAATTAAAAGGTGTTGCTTCAGAAAGAGACACATAAATTTGTTGTTGTTGTTGTTATGTTTTTTGAAAAAAATAACAACTTCTCACCCTGTTGGACAGCTACACCTGGAGTCTGAATTTTATTCAAACCAGCATGAGTGAACCTTAAAACTATCAGGAACAAAAGTTCTCGGGATATCTGTATCATGTAAAGCAGTAGGAACATCAAGAATAACATTAGATTTCATAATTTATATAAAATCTTGTATATATGACTGAGGATATTCTACATCTCTTGACTCTGTGTTGGAAGAATCTCTAGACTATAATTTAGACTTTTCTTTAGATAGGCAGTGCAAGTTCAGTTGTTATGTTCTGGATCTGAATCAGGTTGTTTCTGCTGGGTTTGTTGGAGCAGGGAATGTTATTTAGAGGAGCACATATGTTTTCTTACTGTGAGGTTTTTTCTGTCACCTCAAAAATGTGTTCTTTGCACACCCTCGAAGTCTTTCATTCCAGCCATTGGTACAGAGGAACCAATAACTCTGCTGGGTTTCAGCCAGTGTGGTGAGTTTAATTTTCCAGCGCTGGCCTGTCGTTGCAGAGTTTCAAGGCAGTGTAACATTCCATAAAATCAAGCTGTTTATTATCTAGCAGAAATGAAAGAGCTTTGCTTTTCTTTATTCTCCGATTTTTTTCTCCACTTTGTACAAAGTGATAATATAAATCACATTTTGTAGTTATTTCAGGAGTGCATATTTGTTCTCCTGTGATGCTAAATAAATCTCGAAACATTAACTGTCCCTAAAATATTTGGGGGCGTTTGCTTCTGCTTAGAATATAGACTTAGCCAGCCCCATGGTGGGCAAATAATCTTTTTGTTATGTGATGAATCTGCAGGTCCTTCACAACAAAACATCTCCTAAAGCACCAGGACCAATCCTTTAAGTTGAGAAATGGTATATCAATAAAGGTCAGTGTGACAATGTGATTTATTGAAATACTGTGCTGCTCCTAGCAGTTAGTATTTTATATTATATGATACACAGCAGGTGTTTTTATTCGTATTTGGGTTCCCCACTGAAACCTTGTTCAACCTGTTTTATTATTTATTGTTGCCTTTTAGAGGTGAAAGAAACCAATTTATTTGGCATTCATAACCATTCCTAACAGGTACAAAGAGGTTAAGGACTAACAGGAAAAATCAATTGGTTAATAAAATAGTTAATTGACTAAATGCTTCTTCCAGGAGGCTCTGGATGCAGACTGTGCAGAAGCAAAGGAGGTTGCTTTTAATTATAATGGCATCTCACTGCATAAAAACCCTCGCTGCAGATAAGAGTTTCTGACCTGAGAGAGTTTGTTCTGTTTGTATGGTTTACACATGGAGCAAATCCAGGTACTATAATTAATTTTCTTCATAGTTTATGGTATCTACTTTTCCCTTTTATCATCATGGCAGATGGCAAAACGACAATGAAACTGAATGATCAGTCATCAAGTTCACTATAGGTCTGGAAAGATTTTTAAGATAAATATATGAAGTGCTAACAAACAAATCCTTCCCAGGTCTGCCTCATTCTGCTGGACTGTCTGGCAGGATTTTTTAAATTGGCTTTAAGGCACTGTTCCTTATGAAATCCAGGATTTTTAAAAGGCACAGGGAGGTGGGGAGTGACTCACTCTCTTTAACCACTTCTGAATTCCTAGGAGAACATCTGGAACTGGCTTTGGGCACAGTAATGTCAGGCTCTGAATGCCTCTCAGAAAAATACCCAGAGTCTTCAGCTTGCTTTGATGTGCCATAGTCACCACTCAGTGGGAACCCCTAACATCTGAGCTCCCCATATTTCCCTGCCATGGTTAATGTAGTTATAGGCACATTTTAAACAGGGATGTCTAAGGGACACCATTCAAAGTTCAAAAGACATTTTACAGTAGGGACAGTCCCTTTCTACATATACATGTGCATTGTAAAGTACTGCAAATGTTTGAAAAACAGTAATTAAACTAAGTAAACTAAATAATCAAATAATTAAATAATAATAAAAAGAAAAAAAAAAAAGAGGTGCTTGTGCATTTCCTGCACCAAGAGGCCAAGGCAAAGCAAGGTAACACAGGATGGGAGTAAGATCCTTTGCTTGGCTTGCTCTCCCCATCCCTCATCTCTGGAATCAGGAATCCACCAGGGCATAAAACATTTCAGTGGTGAGTGATGAGGTTGCCAGGCTGAACACTGAGAGGAAAAGAACATGATGAGGCACATAGGGTTGTAGAAGGTTTAGGGTTAGTGAATAATCACAATAACTGAGGTGATACTCAGATAATGTCTGCAGAGGTAATAGAACAAGAGGGTCACTGATTGATTAAGAGGTTACTTGGGGAACAGAAGAGAGCAGTTTGAAACATATTTGGATCAGGATATGCACAACAACTTATATTTTTCATCCTTATATATAATAACCCCAGTTTTTGTCCTGCGATGCTGTAGCCCACTGTCATGCATTTTTTCCTGTATCCTTTCAAATTTCCTGGCTTTCCTTGTCTTAAAACCAGACAAAGCTACTGGTGGAATATTTGAAATAACTCCAGCAGTTTAACACCTGGTTCTGGCATCACCTCTGTTATTCTCACATGCCATGGCAAGGCCAGGGCAGAAGTAGCTGAGCCATCTCTTGGTCTCTTCCTTGCGACCAGCACCGTGGCTGGGATTGAGAGGGGAAGCTGATGCTCACTCCTGGTGAGCACCATCAGTCTTAGAGACACCAGTGGAAATGCAATATTCAGCTCTGGTAATGCTGGCAACAGAATCTTCTGGGCCAATTTGACATTTAATTTCAAATATTGACATTCCAGTATATCGCCTTATCAACAAAGTGCCTCTTGAGGGCGAATATCCTTTATTACAACCCCAAAAACGGGGTTCTGCTTTACACTTGTCGCAGTTACCCAGCCTGGTTACACAGCAGCATTTCCCAGCTCCCACGTCCCCACTGAACTCCCCAAGGTGAGTTCATGGAGCCTGTCAACCCCCTCCAGATTTAATTGAAATGTATTAAAAGCATATCTCGTGGTTTTGAGAAGGTGAGCTGTGCTGAGAGCTGCCTTTGCCTGGCGAGAACGAGTGGCACAGGCTGCTGAAGGACACACCGTGCAGGGCTGGAGACCCTCAGTGCTGCCTCGTGGTGACATTCAGACAGGAGAGACATCCAAACACTCGAGGTTAAAAGAAAGGGGACTTTGATTAACAGCAGAGTAATGCATTGAAATTCCAAAGTATGTAGGAGTCTGTTCAGGCTACAGTTTGTCTTGTTTGTTTTTAATTTTAGATTCAATGTCAAGGCAAGATTTTAACTCTCTGGTTACGGCTCTTTATGCATATAATTCTCTAATGTAATTGTGATATAATCCTCAATTTTATTAGGAGTCAAGTTAAAAGGTAGCAATGTGTTATTCAGAATATTACCTTCCCTAGCACTTTGAGCAAGTATCATGGCCTGGGAGTTGCTTTTCTGAGGTAAAAGTGTATCTGCCTCTGCTATTGGGAGCACTTTCAGGATTGAAAGATGAAGCAAACACTAATGTTAAACCATCACTAAGGCTCCTGAGTCAGAACTTTAGATCTGCACAGCCAAAATGGGAGGTTTATGTTAAAGCACCAGGCTCTGAGCTGCAGTGGCTGAAGGCTGAGCTTTTCCTTCTGCTGTGGGAGTGGGGAACTGCAGATGGGGCTGGGAGGGCACTGCAGAAGTAGCTCCTGAAGCCACCACAGCAGGATGTGACAGAGCTGCCTGTCCACCACCAGCCCTGCAGTGCCACCAGTGTCACACCTGGCGCTTCCGTGGGCTGTGGTCCTGTAACAGTGACAAGAAATCAATACTAATTTTAATTTTACTGCTCTGAAAAGCTCAGTGACAAACAGCTGGTAAAAGATTTTCTGAAAAGGGCTGTTCACATCCTTCATTATGAAAATTGAAATCATGACAGGCTCTGTTGGACATGGTGCTTTGTTGCACTTCAGCTACCCCAGCCCAAAAGTTGCAAACAGTGCTGACGGAAGATGTTAAACACCAAAATCTTTCTCTTTTTCCAGCGGCCTCCTTGTCCACAAAATCCATGCACTGACATTCTGTGACATGGTACTGCTTCCTTGACATTCAATTTTGATCCCAAACAAACAGCTTGAGATTTCACGTTGGATAATTGGGCTTTACCTGCATTTTAAACAAAAAATCCTTCTTCTTTTATAAACGGCTTGAGCTGGGAGACATGCAGAGCTTTTGCTGAAAGAAATGCATTAATTCTTTTAAGTTTGATAAAAGGTTCCTTTATACCATTCTGTATAGTTTCCTGCTGTGGGACCACATTTGTGTAGAATCTCCATTTGTGGGGAAAGAAAGATATAGAGTCCTTCTAATGGTTTGAAGGAAAGACTGATAAGGGAAAGTGCTACACACCTGGACTTAAAATTGAACGAGATCCAGGGGAGGTTTATTGCATTAATTGGAGTTAATGGACATGGTCTATCTATTTTCTTTTATTCCACAGGTGTGCCCCCAGGAAATGTGGGTGATCACCCTTTCTTTGAGGCTGGTGGTGCCCAAAATTGATCCCTCTGCAGGGAAATGGGAGGCCCTGCCATGCCCTGTTTCCCTTGTTCTGCTGCTGCGTCCACGGCAGAGGCAAGTCCTGTGTCAGACAGTGACAGTGGAAGGCATTGCAATAATCTGCTGCCAAGAAGCTAAGAAAAATGCCTGGTCTCTTTTGTTTCAAAGCCAAACTGGCCTGGATTTATTTGGGCATTTCTGATATTTTGTTATTACAACCAGACCAGTGCTGGGCATTGCTGGGCAAGCTGACATTCAATATTCCTGACTCACTGTATCCCACACATCAATAGTGACCAGTGTCAAGCCTTTAGACTATTGCTGTCCATTGATCAGCTATTATTATTATTTTATTTCTCTCTTTTTCTTTAGAACACTCCACTTTTACCAACCAGTGGAGTAAAATATTTTGATTTTTGCTTTAGACAAGATGTGTACAGAAGCTACAGTGCAACATAGTTCTGCCTGGAAACCTTTGTACTGTGTGTTGAGCTTGTATCTGCATCCAAATTCAGCCCAGTTGAGTCTCATTCCCAAAAAAAATGCGAGCAAAACTTTTACAGATGTGTTACATTTTACGTTATGAATTGACCTAATAGAAACAACAAACTCATTGTTATAGCACAAGCAGGGAATGAGATCCCTGTGCTCGTGTGTTGTAGAGCATTAGGGAGCACATAAAAATGCTAAGGAAAAGGTCAAAGAGTGAAGTGTTGGGAAAGAGTGTTGGCCGAAATGTCCTCTCCATCAAACAAGCTGAACCCAAGGAGGTGCCTGCTCTGCCTAGTACAGAGCTGGTGCAGCCTCTTCTCCAGCCTCCTGTTGCTAAATGGGACTCACACAACAAACATCCCTGCCCATTCCATCTCTTTCCATGACGAGCTGTCATAAATTTTGTGCAGCCTCTTAGAACAAGCTCTATCCAGTTTTGTCAATTTTTCTGCTGCTTACAAATAGTACAAGGCATCAAAAAATCTCTTCTCCACTGCATCCTGAGGCAAGAGATCATCTCTGAAGGCTTCTCAAGCACATCACATCCTCCATGTGTGCTCCTGTGCCATCAGCACTGCCAGACCTCAGCCCCACACACACAGAATATGCAGGCACATCACAAAGAATTGCCCCCTGCAAATCAGCTTGGCCAAAATGAGACCTGGTCTGACAAATCCTCTGCAATGAAGCTTGGAGTTGAAGAGAAAATCAGTGTTTCTCTGCAGAAAGATATTCAATTTATTGAATTCTAGATAAGTATGATTTTATGTACACATTCTCTCTCCCCATTAATTGTCTCCACAGCATTATTTATGAAAAAAGAGGAACTGCGACTTCATTAGAAAACAAACAGACCAAAAACAAGCTGCCCTTGTTTATGAATTGGGGGATTGATGACACAATAATTAAATCAAAAAACTCTGAGGATCAAACTGGAGTTTTTTATGTCCATTTGGGGAACAGATGGTATCTCAGAATACCCCACAGAAAAATTCTTTTTTTTTTTTTTTTTTAATGTAGATGGTAAGTTCATATGAGCTACATCCTGTTGGGAAAGAGTTATGTAAAACGAAAAAAGAGACTGTTAATAGTCTAAAGACAAGAGAAAGGCAGGAGAAGCATTAATGACAGGCAGTATCAAAGCCCCTGGTGACAGTGTCCAAGAATTCATAGTTTTAAAGAACCCTGCAGGTGGATCTTGAGAAATCTGCATTTTGGGCATCTTCAGATGCCCTTGGATGACCTGTAAGTATACAAGAGGTGTCATTCCATTCATAAGGTGAAACTGCATGGAAATATTTCAGAGGTATCTCGTCATACATTAAAACCCAATGAAGTAGGGATATTTCAGGATAGGACTGTTCCATAAACCCCTCCAGTTCCTCAGAACTCCCTGGGACCCACCCAATGGAGGTGTGATCTCCTGCC
The DNA here is from genome assembly GCA_013396875.1 of Vireo altiloquus. Classification (NCBI taxonomy): domain Eukaryota; kingdom Metazoa; phylum Chordata; class Aves; order Passeriformes; family Vireonidae; genus Vireo; species Vireo altiloquus. The sequence continues at coordinate 160,299 of VZRF01001290.1, read as the reverse complement.
TTTGGGAAAAATGTCCTTTCTCCACAGATATTAATCACGCTGACTTCTGTTGTTTTGAGTGTTGAATTCTGCCCTTCTTAACAGCACAAATAATTCAGTCCTTGAAGGTGATGCTAAAAGAATGATGGCCTTATCACTGAGATTGCAATGTTCTGGCTGGAGCTGGTTTGAACCTTCTCCCTTTAAACCTTTTCAGTTCAAAATGTGACTTCAACAAGATAAAATTAAAATTACGCCGGAAAAAGTCTATTTTGTCAAAATATGATCCATGACAGAAAGCGAACAAATTTCAAAAGCAATAAGCTGGTTTGGTATTTAAGGGGGGTTTTAATTATTAAAGCCTTGCGGGATATACATTTTTGCACCATTCATTGGACTGTGGGTGCAATTTATTTAATAGGCACACATTTTGCTGGGCAACTCACACCACCAGAAAAGGATTTCAAGCCTCAACCAAGTGGAAAATCTATCCCAAGGTATCTGTGATGCTAGTAAAAGTAGGAGATTTAAACAGCCAAGATACAAGCTGACTGTGAAAGCACCTACCACTAATGTAAAGCTATGCAGTTCTTAAATGATGCTGACAACCCTCACAAACCTTTAAATAGACATTTCCAAGCTGGCAGATCTAAATTGCAGGAAAACAAAGTAATCACTCAAGGAATTCTTTGCAAATTAAAACAGTTCCTTCTTGTTGCTTTGTGTTTTGGAGCTTCACAAACAATAATATAGTATCTAAAGCCATTTGCCTATTTCCTTTTGTACCAAGTACTTTTCTGCAAAAGTAAATACTCTGTCAGTAATGAAAAGAAATTGGTGGTGCATAATGCAACACACAAACAAGAACTTTACATTTTACAGCTGATTCAGGAAATAATATATTTGTGTGTATCTTATTTTTATGTAAAATAAGATGAGAAGTAACTTCCTCTATCATTTCTCACCCACTGTAACTGCCTGAATGACAGCTTTTTGGGTTTGTATTTCTGTAAAAGCCTGGTTCAAGGTCAGGACACCTTGTGAGACATTAAGTGGGCTTACAAAGGACCCAGAGTTTGTGTTGCCTCTCCACAAAGGGTGATAGACAGAGGTCCTCTCCAAAATGGAAAGAGGAGAGTCCCCTGAGTGAAAATACCCCTCCAGATGCTTATGCAACCTGGAACTTGTGGCAATTATAAAAATGAACCCAATCTCTGATACTTGCCTAAAAGAAACACTTTACAAGCATTGCAATTCATGGTGGGAATGTGAAGTTTGAGAACAGCATGAACTGGGATCACAATGGGCAAAATGCAAATCTAACAGCCCAAGAGCTCCTCAGATGCTCATCTGGCAAAGAGGCTGGGCCCTGGTGGGGAGTCCCTGCCTGTGAGGAGAGTCCATCCCCACGGGAGGGATGGATGCCCTTGGACCTCAGCAGTGACATTTCCTTGGCAAAGCCAGGGGTTACATCCCACCACAGACCTGCTGCTGCCTTCCTCCAGCCCAGGATTTCACCTGGTGTAAAGAACTGAAAGTATTGATCAAATAACACACAAATGGTTGAGTATTTGAATATTTTTTTTAATATTCCTGTGAAGAAGAGACTTTGTTCAGCTTACCTACATATTTTTCTACTGAGGAGAAAGAGCAAATTTCTCTCCAGGAACAGAAAATCTGGAGCTGCAAGATGCTGGTATTGGTGCCCTCCTGTGTAGACACAATCACTGCAAATAAAGCTGCCACTGTGCTCCCCGTGTTGCATGGCAGGACTGGTTGGACCTGGAGCAATGTTGCTTTTCTGAGGTTCAAGACCATTCTTTTAGGTGCCACCAGAGCCAACATCCACTTGTTTTGCTGGCCAGCCTTTGCGTACGAAGATCCGGGGGAGGCCTCTTTCCTTTCAGACCTCCCAGCCTGCGCACTGGATTTTTTAGGTGAGACACAGGGCGCGCAGATCTGAGCCCACCCTTTAATCCCGAGGTTCAATCTGCCGGGCCAAAGCGATTCTGGACAGTGGCAGCTGAGGTCCTCCTCAGGACGTAGGCAGATTGCCCCCTTGCAGGGCTAACGAGCACTGCCTGCCCGGGGAGCAGCCTGGCCAGGATCGAACCTGGGCCCTGGCAATTGCTATGCCATGTGCTTAACCACTACACCACCAGGGCTCCCCACATCCACTTGTAGTGTGGAAGCAAAGACCCTGCAGAAATTAATAAAATCTGTGGTGCTCAAGTAGCCCTTGTGGCCTTGGAGGCTGAGGCCCAGAGGGAGTGGCTGGGTGGGTGCTGTGACAAAAGGGAACATCTCTGGGTATCCATACTGCTTTCTGCTTCTTCCCTTCCAGAGCTGCTCCCTGCTGCTAAGGTCACAGCACACCAGATTAGCAGAAAGAGACTTCTGCATTAATTTCATTTTAATTTTAATAATTCTAGTTTTTGTTTCAATTTTTAAAAGCCTGCCAGAACTCTAGAAGGATTAGGACAATGCTCTCAGGGATGCACAGGGTGATATTGTTGGAATGCATGCACAGGGCCAGGAGCTGGACTGGCTGATCCTTGTGGGTCCCTTCCAACTCAGAATATTCTGTGAAAACAACACTGCCTTCTGTGAATAACTGGTTACATCCTTGGTTATGCATATTCATAAAGTCACCATTAAAGTTGTAAAGCTAGAAATTAAGTATATCTTCTGAGAGGGACCAAGTTGATTTTTATTTATGCCTCAACATATGTTATACATGAGGTTAAAAACTACTCTAGGGACTGTGCACGTGCTGGGACCCCTGTCCCAGGGAGACTCCACCTGACAGTCAAGGGAAAGAAAGCTTCCACAACTGGGCTGCAAGGGAATACCCAAGATCTTCACTGAACAAAAGTTGTTCCAGGCATTGTAGAACATGTGAAAATAAACGCAGCTGGTCTGATTATTTTTTGGTTTGGTCCAGTTGTGTGAAGAAAACTGACAGTGCGAAGTGTTACACTGGGATCAGATGTGCTGCAACACTCTCTGGCAGGGTTAAAATTACTGGAATAATAAGCAGGAAGTGAGGGGGAAGTATTGCATTGGATAATGGATACTGGGAGCATTTAACACTCTCTGAAACCAATACCCTTCAGGAGCCCAGCTCTTGTCAAAGCCAATGATCTGGGCTGTAACATCCATGTGCAAATAATCAGAGGATAATTAAAATGTTTGTTGGCTGTCCAGAGGCTGTGCTTTGTGGAGCCCCACAAGAGATGAGCACCCCATTGTTTCCCACAAAGACAGAGATGTGTGTATGGATCCTGGCTAGCTCTGCCATCCACTGACACCTGACTCACCCTGAGCTCCCGAGCACCAGAGAAAAGCAGGCATATGGCATAATTCAGTAACTTTCTCTGAGCTAGTGTTTCAGAATATTGGCTATTCTGTTCTTGTACTGAGGTCCAAGGATCCTTGGCTCTGGGTTCTTTCCAAACCTAATGGGTGGCTAGGCACCTACTGGAGTAACTGCACCAGCCGGGAACAGGAATGTCAGTGACTCCCACTTTACCTTTCTCTTTTGCATTCCTGGCTGCACTCACAGGAGTTTTTGTTAGAAAGCTCACCTTGCCAGGAAGAAGAAAAACAGAGAGCAGGAAGTAGGAGAGGCATTTTATGGCATGGCCTTCAGCCCTTTATTTTTGAAAGGATTTTTCCTGCAATTTATGTCAGTTTGAGTTAGAAGTATGTGCTAGTTCTGCCCTTGAGACGCAGTGCAAGTACTGATGATAGCAAATATTCATCTCTGCAAACATTTCACTGAAATGAGGGACTGACAATTTATTAAAGTTAATTTCCAAAGTCACATCCAAATCTCTCACCATTCATTCAGCAAAACCTGCAGTAGTTTAAGATAAGTACCAATACACAAACCCTTTCAGCATTACTGCTCTGTTCACTGGGGAGACACCGTAATGAAACAAATGGATTTTTAAAGATGTGCATTGCAGAGAACGCAGTAGTATTGGTGGGGTAGCCTGAAATGCAGGACAGGCTATTAAATTAATAATACCAACTAATTTCATCAGCCACTGTCTCTTGAATACCTTCCTAATGTGATACAAGATTTAGCAGTGGGGCTCATTCTCTCTTCATCTCACATTTAGTGCGTACAGCAGATGTTGCTGGAGGCACTGAGCTTGTTTCTCTTAGAGCTGGGATCCCTGTGGCTGACCTAAGGAGCAACTCTGAGCTCAGGACAGGAAAACCTCTCAAGTCTGAACCTAAATCCTCATTCAGGTCTCCCAAGGCAAACCAAACTCCCTGCTGCCACTGCTAAACTGTGATTGACCCCCAGACCCGGCAGCTTAAAGCCATCCTCTCAGGTATGTATATATTAAGATCCAGTACATTTCCCTCTGCATTATGATGCAGGAATGACTGTCAAACATTAGGGGAACTACATGCTTGGAAGGTTTCTTCAGCAGAAATCATGTGCTGGAAAAAATTTGTTTTATTTCTGCCAGTAGTTAAAAATCTGTCATCAGTTTAGAAGGGACAGAAATATGCTTCTGAGAGAATTTAGTTCTCCAGATGATGCCAGAAGAACCATTTTAAACCTTTTTGACGAAAACACTTGCAGTATCACCCATGAAGATGATAACAGTGATGATAAGATGGCATGAGAATTGTTTTTCTTACATGGTGACATATTACATTTTTGTATAAATGGGGATACAATTTGACATGATCCATTTGGCCATCTTCATTAACAGCCTAGTATGGCAATAGAAAAATGAAACACTGCAAATGTGTAATGAAAGATAAAACAGTAGGTAACTTCTGATAAGCATATTATGGCTCATCCGTCTTGGGAAAACCTGAGTTTATGAACTTTTCTTCAGCAGCAGGGGCATAAGTGCTCCGACTAATAATAACAGAAGTTGAGTCCAATTGCTCCCTTCACAGAAGAGATATAATTCAAAATTATGTGAACCAATGAACCTGCTTCACATTGCATTCATTTTCAAAACTACTTTTTGAAAAGCCACATCCTGAACCTGAACATTATCATCTTCAGCCACTAATCTCCATTTCAAAAGCCCCGAGCTGAGCAGCACAGGACCATCAGTGTAATTATTGTATATATATTTCTATTGACACTCTCCAGGCTTTTTTCAGCAAGTGGATTTGAGCTAAGTGTGTATTGTCAAGGTTGTTACCTCTTTGGTTACTGAGAGGTGTGTAATGGTTCTTCTCAGAGGAGAACAAAAGAATAATCTCCTTGGTCTCTTGTCCTTCTAAAGGGATACACATACCCACAGAGCATTTTTTTAAACTGGATTTTCTTGCTGGAGATATAATTAACATGTCACTGAACTGTCCTTGGTGTGTCCCTTGAACTCACAGTGCATCCCATGAGATAAACTCAGAGTGTCACCTGAATGATTGGGAGGCTGTATTGTGTGACACTTTAAATTGAGAAGGCTGGATACGTGTGGCTGGTTTTTTTTCCTTTGGAAGAAGAAACAAAAATCAATTTACAAGCAGCAAATATTTTCCTTCATAGTGAGGACACCTCTGGCCTTAATTTGGGCAGCTGGCCAGACAGCAGCTACTAGCTGAGATTTATAGCTGCACTTTAATTTCCTTGAGTAGCATGCACACAGATTATCCTGTATGAGCACAGATTCTGTTCCTGTGGGGAGCTATGGTGCAGTTAATTGGGCATGGCATTTGGAGGCAGGAGAGCTGGTCTTAGTTCTGATTCTGGGACTGGCTGTCACTTCAGGAAAGGCACTTCGGTCTGAGTGTCTGAACTAGAGGCAGAAATACCAGTGTGCTTTACCAATAAATGAGCAATTAAAAAGTATTAACATCAAATAACTGTGGCCAGCAATTTCAGTGTAGATGTATCATTCCCTGAATATAGCTAATTATTATCCCAGTGTCAGCCTTTGCCTCTTCCCCTCTTTATTTTCATTGGCTTTGTCATTTTCTAGCTGTGCTTGGAGGTTCTGACTCAGCTCCTGTTAAACACAATTTTTAAGTAGATCTGTACAGTAAACCTTGTAGCACTTTAAAGACATTCTGGGCTTGGACAGCTGGGCCAGATGCATCTTCTGCCACAGCTGATCACAGTCCAGGATTAGGAGCATCCTTGGTGCAGCATACACAGTACATTGGAAAACGATGCTCCCTCAAACAATGAAACAGTTGTGGGACAAAAAAGGCTCTAGGGGGTTTATTGTCTGCTTAACTGCAGAGATAAATGTAATCAAATACTGCTGGTCATTTATGGCTAGATGAAAAATAAAAAAATAATAGTATCATTGGAATAGAAATAAATGTTCTGTGATAATTTTTCATAGAAGAAAGAATATAATTAGTTAACAATTTTGGTGCCAAAATAAAGGACAAAGTGGAAACTGAAGATAGGAGAGAAATTCCATCCCCCCTGTGGCTTATGTCTTTAAGAAGATTTTGTTTGCTAAGTCTTATTTCATTTTCCTCTGCGTCTTATGAACAAGATTCTATTATAGGTCAAAGCCAGTGAATATTGCTTACAGTTGAGAAACAAGAAAATCAAAGACATAATCATTTATTAGAGCCTTTTAGTGGCATTTCTCATTTGGCTGCTGGTTTTTCATGCATTCAGCACTGTTGGGAGCTCAGTCTTTGCTTTGGGAAGGACTCATTTGCTTCCTCAGGATCTCTTTGTGCCTCTTTATTGCACTGCATTTCTTCACAGCAAAAAAACCTCTTGGCCACACTTTGTGCTGTCTCTTAAAGGAACTGCAACTTGACCAGGTACTGAGTAAGCTTGCATTACCCTTTACAGCCAGTAAATCTCTAACTACCACCTTTGCAAAGCTATTCCAGCTCTGAATTGGCATAACTCATACACACATCCCCACTTGCTGTGTACCAGTGACCTCCTGGGTGCTGCAGGAAGAACACAATAAAAGGCAGTTTGCCAAGATGGTTCTCAGCATCTCTGCTGGTGCTTGCCTGGAAACAACCAAAAGTGGCTGCTGTGGTTCTCCTGATGTTGCTCCAAACCTGTGCTTTACTACGGAGGGTTGGTTAAACATTTTCTTCAAAACAACTTGCAACGTGTTTGATTTTCTCACACTAATTTATGTCTGAAAGCTGCCCACCTTCCTTTATTTTCCATGGGTAAAACAAGACTAAATCAACATTTGCTGTTCAAGATATTTTTCCATTCAGTTGATATTTATTATCTTAAAATTTCTTTAAAAGGGATAAAACATAATAATTTCCGTTGAAGTTCAATATTAATGACACCATTAAGCACAATAGATCTGATTAGATGACAGTGGTTTACATGAGAGGAGGACTGGGCTATCACTTATCTTTTTACCAGGGTAAATATCTAGCTTTAAGAGCTCTGATGAATGTGGGATATAAGCAATAGTATTGGAACCATAATAGGGAAACTTCAGGGAGGAATGAAAAATTATTTTATGAGAATCTCAGGAGAAAACCTCAGCAATGTTCATAACAACTCTCAGTAGAAACTCCTGTGCATATTTAGTTTGCTGTTGCTATAATTCCAAAGTTTTAATTTATACAATGAAATCTGATAAAGTCTCATTACCTCAAAGGGGATTTCAGATATGGCTTATGGGGGAAAATGAGGGAAAAGGACTGGTGTGGGAGAGCTGTCACATTCTTTGCATTTCTTTGCCCATGCTCTGAGCAATGAAGGCACAAAGTGATCCTGTGCCAGAAATAATGCAGCTGTGACAGAGGCCAGTTTCTTGGTCACAAAATGTTCTTTGCTGGACAGAGATTCAGTCCTTGCATGACTCAAACCTCCCCTGACCTGTGCACTGCAAAATTACGTATATGTACAGTACATTTTGTTGATTTAAAGTCTAACTTGCCAGGAAGTGCAATCCAGTATTTTCATTGTAATTGTTATATTTTTCTAAACTTCCACGCATCGCTGAAAATTAAGCAAAACTGGAATAAATGGCTTTGTCAACTGCACAATCCTTAAGTAAGTTTAATGCTCACCACTGCCATTGGTATTCAATATCACTAGATATTTTACCTTGCATAATCACTGATGGACATTGATTTTGTCTTTGCTCTTCACAGCACAGCAAAATTAATGTGAAAGTCAGAGTTAAATGAGTCCCAGTGCTGTCCTCCACTCTGCTGAGAGTACATTTCAGATGCTGAAGAACTGGCAACCAGCTTGAGCCTCCAGTGTCTTGTATTGCAACAGTTAATGGATATGAATAGTCCTCACGGGGGGATTCAGGTTACCTTTGAATCAACTTTAGAGGTTACACTCCTGAAGCAGACAACGAGGTTAATGTATGGTACTTTATGAGCAGAGTAATTCTCTTCTTTAAATTAAATTTTAAAACTTTAGTTCTTTTCCTCTCTGAAAATTATGCCAAGTCACTTGTAAAGCGTTAGCAATGAGAAGTTAAATTACTATAAAGTTTAGGGTCAGAAAAATATTATTTACTTAATAGTCGGTTTATCTACTCTTAACAAAGGGATAGGAAAGAAATAGTTGCTCCTCTATTTTTTCTTCTCAGTCTATAATTTTTCAGGCTTCCTTTAGGTCATAATCCCATCATAGAGCACAAAGCCATGGTGGCTGTGAGGCCATGGTTAGGCATGTGGACATAGCAGCCAAATTCATCAGCAAAAACAAGATCTAACTGAGGGCAATACCTGGGTAACAGCTTCAGAGTCATGCCATACAAAGATATATGGGACAAACTTCTGCTTTTCTTCTCTGCTCTAGAGGTGGATGGATTGGCATTGTATTAACTGCAGGGACTTCCTGGGCACAAATCAAACCAGAGAGCAGTAATCCTTGCAGGAGTCCTCACAGCTGCTTGGTGGGGAGCACATGTGTTGGGAGGAATGGGTAAAAAGTGGAGGAATAGGTAAAAAGTGGAGGAATGGGTTAGAAGTGGAGGAATGGTGACAACCCATCGTGAGCAGCAGCCAGAGATCCTCTGGACTGAGTTTAAGGTGCCTCTGTCTCTACTGTCCAAGGGATCCCCCAGCTCGTGAGGTAACAGAAATCAATTTACTTTTTACTTTCCAACCGTGAGTTTGTGGTTGCTCCAGTTACCTGCCTGTCAGCTCACACTACACTTATCAGATGCTAATTATTATTCAGGGTATGTACAGAGGGGTGCAAGTGTGTAAAGCAGCCATTCTTCCCCAAGTCTGCACAGATGCTCTAGGGAAAGGTGGAAAGGGTGAGCAGGGTCCTGTGGACTGATTCTCAATATTGCCAGCTAAGAAAGGTCAAAAATTATAAATCAGCTCTCCAAAGACCGTGAGATTCAGAAAGAAAGGCAGAAGGGTTTTAGATTTTGAGGCTCCTCTCTGCTTTGTCAGAACTTAAAAATATGTGGTAGTTTCAATGCAAACGATTGATTTTTATGGTATACAAAAGAGGATTTAAAAAAGCATCTTAGAGAGGGCCAAACTTTCTGACTTCACAGTCCACAGAGCAGAACCTGCAGAGGGAAGAAAAGTTACTCCAACGTGTGTGCTGATTTGGGCTGAGAGTCTCCTCCCAGGGCCTGGTGCAGGGCTGTGTTTTGGACCTGTGCTGAACACAGGATTGATAACAAGGAGATATTTCTGTCCTTGCTGAGCTCACACAGAGCCAAGGCCTTCCCTGCTTTCTGCAGGGCCATGCTGGGAAGGAAGCTGGGGATACACAGGAGGCTGGAAAGGGACACAGCCAGGACAGGTGACCCCAGGTGACCCAAGGGATATTCCAGACCATATCACATCATGCACAGGAGGCATGCAGCGATGGGAAGAAGAGGGAGATGTTTGGAGTGAATGTGTTTGTCATCCCAGGTAACCATTCCACAGGAGGTGGCCCTGCTCTCCTGGAGGTGCTGAACACCTGCCTGCCCACAGGAAGCAGGGAATTCATTCCATGGCTTTTGCTTTCCCTATTAAACTCTCTTTATCTCAGCCCAGGAGTTTTCCAGCTTTTATCCTCCTGATTTCCTCCCTGATTTCACTGAGGGGCTGGCTGGGGTTAAACCATAACAACCTTGGAAGAAAACAAAAGGCATTAAAATAATAAAAACAGGGAAGAAAGGTTACAGGGTTTGGTACTGCAGCTCTTTCAGCAGGTTGTCTCTGATTCTGCTTTTTCTGGCTTTGTGGTGCTCAGGTATTTTCTTTGCTACTATCAAAAGACCAGTCCCTATACAAAAGCAGTGGCTCAGGATGGAGCAGGGACTCTTGCAAGGACTTTTATCCAGCACAGGAGGCAGCCTTAGTTCTGAGAGGGAAACCTCTTTCGCAGGAAAAATTCAATTATGTGAAAGAGACAAAGAAAGAGGAGAGAGAGAGAGAAAGAGAGAGAGGTGGGGAAAGGAAGAATAGAAAGAAGGAAAAAAATGAAAGAAATAGAAAAAGATAAAGAAAACAAGAAAGCAAGAAATCAAGCAAGAAAATAAGAAAGCAAGAAAGCAGGAAAGCAAGAAAAAAGAAAGACACACAACTGCATAAAATATCCTGCCTGCCAGAAGCACAGTGAGCACCAGAAGGAATACATGGGATAGAACCTCTGCTTTCCAACTTCCTGAGAGTTCCTACTTTTGCAAAAACTAATATGAGGTCACAGAATATTTCAGTCACTGATTTCTGCCTACTGCCTGCACAGGGGAAGGAGAACTTAGCTTAGCACCATACCCAGCTTCCAAAGTTCCACTGAATCTCTCTCTTCTTGTTTTTTTTATTTTTAGTTTTCAAACTTCCCAACAAGTAAATGATTGGAAAGTTAGTGATATGTGCAAAGAACATTTTTTCAATTAGCGATGCCCATTAGCTGAGTGAGCATGAAGGGCTGATATTTTTCCCCCTGAATTAGCAGGTACACATGTGGAATTTGGGCTATAAATCATTACTTAATAATTCACTGGGGAATAAATAGGACATAAAAGATAATTAGAGATTTTTACCACTTGCCTTCACCTTAATTATGAATGAAAGATATTTGGCATTGTCTGCAGGACTGTTAAATTTTTTTATATTGAGATTCATCTGGAAAAGGAAGATACAGCAAAGTCATTTTATGAAAGAATATAGCTTCTGGCAAAGTGGGTCTTGTACATCATTGCAGGAGAGGTATCCAACAGTTATGATCTTAAAATCTAAATGCAATGTGCTGGACCAAGGCTGGAGAACAGGTTTGTTTTGCTATTTCAGTAATGACCTGTTGCCTGGCTCACAGAAACACATATGCCAGCCAATTTCACTGGAACAAAATTAATATTATATCTCCATGCTGTAATAATAGTTAACTTTGGCAGGACAGAAACAGTTGGATATTCTTTCCTGCTCTAAGATTTGCTGGAGATACCTGGAGATGGAGGGTACACTAATCACTTAAATTCACAATGGATTTGAATTCTCTGCTGTAACATAAGCCAGCACAGTATGGAACACAGCTTTTTCCTTGCCTAGGCTTTGTTAACTTTAAAACAAGGGACAGACTTTCAGTCCTGCTCTGTCCCCTTTGCTGCTGCTGAGCTCCCAGGTAAGAGTTCCCCGCACAGAGCTGAGCCATGAGAGCTACCTGTGCACTGCACTTCTGCTGCTGCTGGTCACACCCTGCCCCAGCTCAGGAGACACACAGCAACGAGCCCAGCAAGCTTCTTGTTCCTCACCACGGGCTGCTGATGGAATGCCTCGTTGCCTGAAGAAATTGGAGCAGCCTCCACACTGCCTTCTCTTGTAAAACCCAAACCAACCCTACCCACTCCAGGGATCAGGGACTGCAAAGGAATGCAGGTGCCATGAGCTGGCACCAACTTCTCCAAGTGGGCTGGTCTAGTTCATAGAAATTCATGTGAATGTGAACTTTCGGTCCAGAATTCATCACTGTTTGTTGTCCAAGATGGACAGAAAAAAAAGGCTTTGATTCATCTGCAGTCAGCACTTCCTGTCAATAGGAGCTGCAAGGTAAAGAAAACCCCACTTTTTGCTCAGGGTCTGTGTTCAGTAACACAGTGCCTGCTTTCCTTTAGTTTGGGAGACTCAGTCTGTTCCCCCAGCTCTGCAGTTTAGTGGCCACACTCATCCAATCACACAGTTCATGACAAAAAAACCCCCCAAACTTCTAAAAAGTGCCAATCTATTCAGGTGCTGCCTACTTCAGTAAAAGGACAGAACTTTGAACAGAGCAGTGAATGGGGAGACAGTGGCAGATGGGAAGATCTGGACTGTTGTACTGTCTTTCACTCTTGCCTCATCAGAAATAGCCCACTGAACTCCAATTTAGCTGCAGTTTTCCTCAGAACTTTGGATTAGACCCAAACAGGCTGAATTAGAGTGTATCAGCCTGGAACAAAGACAAGTCAGGCCATCATCTGAGAAGATTAAGAAGAGCCTTTGTGCTGGTTGGAGATGCAGGATTTTCATCAGCACAGAGGCAGGGTGACGCCCAGCATGAACCAGTACCAGTTGCTGCTTTACCTGCAGCAGCCTGAATGGGTTTATTCTGACACTGTGCACAGGTTCTTTAAAACACGTTCTGTCTGCCAGGCTCTGATTCATTCAGATTTTCCTGATGTTTTTCAGTTTACTTATTTATGACTCAGACTGATGTCTAGAGTTCGTTGAAGTGGCACAGTCAGAGCTGAATAAGAAAGAAACCCAAAAAACATGAGTGGCCTGTCAAAGACATGTTGGCAGCTGCTCTCAGAGCATCCCTTGATGATTCACTGGAAATGTCAAGGAAGAGTAGTGGCAGGATTGAGCCGTGGCAGTTCTGCTTGTCAGGGCAGATAGTGTGCTTTGGAGTGACGAAAATGATAGACAATGTCCTGATCACACTGCTGCGGTGATAATAAAGGCAGTGAACAATCCCTAGGTTTTGTCATTAATTGAAGAATTAAATTCCTGTATCGTTGACTACAACTACCACCCAAAACACAAGCAAATATCTAATTCTTGTGGGATAATGTGATAAACCCTACTTTCTTTATGAGATCTGGAAATACTTTAAAAATTCAGAGACAATTCTCTGCTAAGCCAGACAAAAATCAGACTGAGAAATAACAGACTCTAAAGCTCCAGCTCAGTGCTCATTGCAGCTACAGACATAATAGTAATGTGTTTCAGAATCTGTGAACTTGCAGGTATATATTATAACAGTTGGGAAGTAGGAATTGCAGAATGCCACGAGAAGCTCATCTCCCAACGGGCTCCCAATACCTATTGAGAATAATAGGTCTCAATTTATGCAAGGTACTTAAGCATTCCCACTAATTGTAAGCACGCAAGTAGTCCCACTGCTTTCAGCTGGTGATTACCACTAAGCACATGCTTAAGTATCTCACAAAATTAAGGTTTCAAGAGAGTGATGTTGAGTTAGAAAATCTCAGTTGTGATCTCAGACTTTAATGTTCTTTCCCAAATCCAACTACATCTATAATCATTTTGAACGTTTTTTTCCCCTCATTGCAAGTGAAATATCAAAGTGATAAAAATATATCTTTTTGCAAGAGATCTAGGTATACACAGGCTTTTTGAGATGTAGATTGGAGGTATGATCTTGCTTCTTCCACTTGATACCCCCCCTTCCACAAAATATTGCTGGTGCATACCAACTCTGCTCTTGGGTTTCCCCAGTGGCATTTAGTTTTCACTGAGGCAGAGAAAGATTTCAGGTCTTGTCATTTTTCCTACTGAGATTAAATGAATGCTATGCTTACAGGGGCTGTTTTGTTTTAACATCTTTGTAGTTGTCACCTTTTGGCACTGATTTTCAGAAAATAAAGGCTGAGAGGCCCTGGGCGTTTGCACGCCTTTGGAGAACATGCCTTGACAGCATTGCATGTGTGTGTGCATCTACACCAGGCAGGTAATAATAAGTTAATAATGAAAGTTACTTTAAAAGTATCTGTGGATTTGAGGAGTCAGGCTAAATACCTGGCCAGCTAAATCAAGCACCTTGGAGCTAAGGTTTTAACTCTTTTCTTTTGTGACTCTTTGTCATAATGACTTACAGAACCAACAGAACTCCTGAACATTACTCAGACATGAATTCTCCTGTTTTAATTTGCCTCATGGAAAAAACTTCCCAGGAAGTTCTGACAGTGGCAGCAGCTTTCAAGAAGCAGTACCTTGATTTCTGCGAGGCGTAACATTGTGAAGCAATCCATTCTCATGTGTCTGAGCACTAGGGGAATCTGCTGGTCATGAATCTGTGCTGGAAGCATTTTCAGGGCTTCAGCATCACCTCTTCCAGCTGAGTCTTCACACTGATGACCTGCAGTGCTCCTGCCAGGCATTAGAGCAGACCATGCACCATGGGGATTTGTTACTCTGCGCAGTCCTTGTTTTGTCTTTCCTTTCACAGGGGACCCTGCAGCTTGCAGACGAGGCTTCTGAACAAAAATGGGGTGAAAAGGATGAGAAAGGAAGGCAGCAGAGCACAGGCAAGGACATGAGACAAATCTACATTGGTGAAAACAAGTCTTATTAGCAGTTCATGTGTCTAAAACTTACCTCATAGGATGAAAAAGATGCCTGTTAAAGTCTTCCTTTTGACCACTGCTGTCACTGCAGGGTGACAATGCAGGGATTCACGTGCATCCCTCTAGCACAGCACAGTGCAATGTGGGTTCAATGCCCGTAAGAAATAATCAAGGTGAGAAATATATCCCACATCACGACTTTACTGTAAGAGATAAATATTTAACAAGCTCCTTCCAAAACTGGCAATTTGTCTTGCAACCCCAGCAGAGGTGGTCTTCCATTTACAGACTCTGTGGGACTGTTCCCTGCTCCTCCCCGTGTAGGAGGAGGTGCTTTCAGCAGGCTGGAAGGAGAGCTCCAAGAGTCCAGCACCTGGACAGAATGGGCCTGCTTATACAGCTCCTCTTTGTCCCAGTTTTCTCTTTTAAAGGCCACACTCTCACCTGCTTTATGTATGCTGTTTATCAGCTGTATAAACATACACCTGCCTTTGGGTATAGGTCTCAGAATCCACTTCAAATACAGCAATGGACATTCCAGGTGTGTTTCCCTGTATAGGTTTCTTTGGAGAAGGTCATGTGCTCACCAGCAGAGGGAGAGGCACTTAGATGCCTCTGTGCCTCATAGTGATGGGCCAGATTGTGATTCCCTTGCTGGCACTGATGAGCAATTATTTGTCTGAGGGTGCTAATTGCACCCACAAAACATCTCTAAGTCTGGCACCCACCACCCGAGGGCTTGCTCTGTGCCTTCACAGATCCACAGCCTTTCTGCATTGTCACCCTGCCCCAGGCTCCTCAACATCCCACTTACCTTCACTAACACAACTTTTGCACACACAAGCCTGGCCTGACATATCTTTGAGGACTTTTTTCAGTGTGCCTGCTTCTCTAGGTATAGTCTCAGATATAGGCACTTAGAATTCCCACTTTTCTTCACTTTCCCTTTCTTGAATTCATCCTCATCACTCATTATCTCCTACTCTTGCATGACAGTCATATTCCCTCTTTCCCTGTGTTGCCAGCTTGGTTCTCGAAGTACAAGCATATAAAAAACAGAATTAAAGATATCACCCCTAAAATCAACATGGTGCTCTGGAAGGAACTAGGTGTGGTGCTGTTCAGCATTCTCTGGAAATAATTTCTTCATTATTTTCATTTATTTTATTTTGCTTTGCCGATGGGGTTTTTTTGTTTGTTTGTTTTCTCTGCTGCTCCTTTCTCCCCTTTTTTCTTCTTGTCCTCTGTCCTTCGACATTATATTCATATCAGATGATCCTCACAGTTTCTGACATGAAACAGTAAAATGGGACATTAGCCAGCATGACAGACAGCCAGCATGACAGACAGCCTTCCACTCCTCCTGCGGTGAGCTAATTCCCTGTGTCCCTGACAGTGGCCTGCTGGAGCAGCTGAGTGTGTGTTCTTAGCAGGCAGAGCATATGCTCATGCATGTAATGAGCAGCCTTCCTTTCATGTTTTCCTCAGCATTGTGCTGTGCATCTGCAACAAGTGGTAGAAGAAGGAAAGCCCATTCTATATGAAGTGCTGTGCACAAAAGAAGGAGCTTATCAGATTTGCCATTAGCAAGAAAGGGCTGCCAAAAAGACTAGGACAGAAAATGAACCCCCGAATGATTTTCCCATTTCTGCTTTGCTGAAAAGGATGCACAGTTACTGCTTAGTCTCAGCTTATGATCTCTTGCCAGCACCAGCTGATTTTCTGAAATGGAGGATAAGAGCTGCTGACAGCTGTGCCTTGCACGGGAGCTGCCAAACTGCAGCACAGGCCTGTCAGGCTGCCATGTGGCTTTAGGCCAAACAAGACATCGATGACACATATAATGAGATACTAAAGGAAATAGCATGTATCATGGGTTCTGAGGAGAGCTGGCAGAGCACAGGGATGGCCTTCTGTTCCTAAACACAGGATACAGTAGTACGGGAAGGCGGAGTCTTTATTAGAACTGTGTTTCTGAACCTGAAAGGGGAAAAATGAGGAAATGTAGCACCCCAGGTATAATGAGGGGAATGATGAGTTATGTCAGAGTGATCACGCTGCAGTGGCACCTGGCTGCGGTTTTGGAGCAGGAAAAACTGGCAGTGGAAAAGGTGTGGAGAGAACAGAGGGAAAGGTAGAGAGCAGTGGTAAAGTAGCAGAAGAGTAGACTCAGATTTGGCTGTCAAAGAAAGAAGGGGGAAACAGCAACTGCTGTACTATGAGAGATCCAGCCATCTAACTTAAAGAACTGGTGCTACTGAGAAAATGGAACAAAATGAGTTGGGCCAACTAGGAAGAATTAAAATTTTGCAAAGGTAAACATGTCCTGTAAGATGTTATTCTATATCTAAGTTAATAAAGAATGTATTGAACTCCTGTCAGATGATGAGAAGGGGAGTCTGAGAAAGTGCTTGGAAAGTGAAAATACACTTACAAGTGTGATGTTATTCTTAAGTAAACTCTCAATTTTCTCTCTTTATATTCAATCTATAATGGGTCAACAGCATTTTGAATCCTGTTCCGTGGACGAAAGTGGACAGGGGTCTTCTTATCTGCTGTTAACTTTACCTTAAAACAGTCAGAGCCTCTGTGTCTCATCCTGAAATGCCTTTTCATGGCATTTGTCTGAACGTCACAATTCTGAGACAACATGCTTAATTTATTATCTTTGCATCTTAGGTCTTTACTGCTGGCACTCTCCAGCAATATACTTTTCTGGAGTCTTTTAATTCCTTACTCTCTCCTCAAAGCCTGAATTTCTTCCTAGTTCCAGAAATTTATCTCTGAAACTTTACCATCTCCTGAGAGATCTACAAGAATTGAACATGTACTACCAGTGTTGTAACCCCTGTGGTATAAGAGGCTGAATTGGCTGTGCTACAGCTCCTTCTAGCAGAGAGAAAAGAAAAAAACAGACACCCTGCTCATACCCTCGTTGGCAGTGGACCAGAAGCCTTGGCAATGCTACTCAATGCAGTGGGAAATTCTCATGAAGGGAGCACTCATCCATTATCACTGAGGTTTTTTGAACTGGAAAGAGGCTTACAAATGCCATGGATTTCATTCTGCTCTCAGTAATCCATCAGAATACACTTCTCTTAGCCACCTCGCACATATGCCAGAAAATCCCCAAATAATCCAGTCTAGTTTCTGCTGTGATGCTGGTTTTCATCATCTTCAAAGAATCTGTTCTGCAGCTGGTAGGAGGAAACAGGTCCAGGAAGCTTGTCAGCTTTTCTGTTCCAACAGAACCCAGCTGGAAGCAGATCTAGAATATTCCTCCCTTCCAGATAATTTATTGCCAAAACAGACATCTCCTTGTCTAGTGAGCCATGGCTCCTTTATCTTGCTGCTTTGCTGGCCAGAACTCAATTCAGATTATGCCTTTGATTTATGAATAATGTTCCCGTCACAAGTGCTGTGTTCCCAGTGCTCTGCCTTGTGCTGGGTGTCTTTGTGAGGCTTGGACTCATCTCCTGGGAAGATGCTGTATCTGTGGTGCAGGTTGGTACGCTCACCTCTCCCTTCTTGCACCATTTAGTTTTCATCCCAAATAGGATCCACGTGATCTTGTCATCCTGACAAACTATAAAAACAAGGTGTCATCATCAGTAAATGGGGAAATCTGCATCAATGGGTGTGTTACCTCTTTGTTTAAGCTGTGCTCATGCCACAGCCTTTTCTGTACAAACCAAAATAAGGACTCTGAGCTAGCCCCTAACTGCACATGGGCAATGAAACCTAGGCAGATCTTCCTTTTGGACTCAGGCCTTGTTTCAGTAATTTGGTCTTGAGGTGGCAGTTCTGAGCATAAAATTTAAGACTCAAAAGAGAACTCATCTTCTCAGTAAGGCTCACTAAGGCTTCCTGTTCTGCATAGAAGGAAAGATATCTGAATAGGAGCAGTTCAGTTTATTGCAAGAATGATCCCCATCCCTTCTTTATAACCTCTTCTTTGGTTTAAATTCCATTCTTACCTCTCTTCAGGATGGTCGAGAATTTCCCTCCTGACACACACAACACAGACCCACACTTTTTAATCGGGAAATGAGCAGAAATAATTTACGTCTTATGAATTATACATATTACCTCTTTTATTCCTTTTTGTACCTTATGCATTTGAAATTCTCCACGGATAAGAGAGGTTATGGAATGTACAAAAAGCTGTTTGTTCTGCTTCACATTGTGATACAATGACTTCAGAACCACTTCATGTTTTTTACAATGAGTCTTCTGTCCCGCCCATGGAGTTTTTGGTAGGGATCTCTGCATGATGCTCTCGCTGCAGCTCAGGGTGGTTAAGCACTTAGAGCATCCAGATCACTACTGCTCTCCTCTTTCCTCCAGAGGCTGCATTCCCTTGGCACTGATGACATCACTGCATGGGTGACTGCTCACTTGCCCAGTATTGTTAAAATGATCTAGGCTAATTAACCATGCTTAGTAACAAGGGATTTTGACCTGGCTCATTCCCACACAAGTGAGTTAGGGAAACTGCTTTTGTATTTAAATTATCCTATATGAGTGTTGCCATTTTCCAAGAGAGAGAGTAAAGAATCTAAGTGATAGATGAGGATGATCAGCAGCAGGAGATGATGACTGGGGTAAGCTCTAGCTGAGACAGACATATCTGGCCATGGCCCAAACTGCCATAGCAGTTCAGTTTCCTGGGGCAGAATTCTTTGTTGTGATTTTAATGTGTCTTTTGTAGAAAGCCATGAAAGGCAACTTTAAAGGCACTTTCCAGTAAGTCTAACATAGACTCTGAGCAAACACAGACACACAGAATCAGAAAAATATGTGTTGGAAGAGATCTCTGAAGGTTATTTGTTGCAACCTCCTGCTTGGAGCAGGGCTATTGCTAATACAGGTCAGGAGAGCTGCAAGTTTTCCTGGCCAAGCCTTGAAAGCCTCCACAATGATGCCTCTTCATTACCTCTGGATTGCTTGTTCTAGTGCTGCAGTACCTTCAAAGTGAAGAAGTTTCTCCTAATCCCCAGAAGGAGTCCCAGGAGCTGTAGTTTGTGCTGTTTTCTCTTCTTTTACCATCTGGCACCACTGAGGTTGGCTTCCATTGTCTTGCAATTTCCTTCAAAACAGTTTTAGGCTGCTATTAGGTTGTCCTGAGTCTCTCCTTAGAGATCACATAATTCTGCTAATTTTTCATGTGTTTCTCCCCATTTTCTCAATGACCTTCTTGACCTGGGCAGCCTTCCAAGGTGTGTCCTTCCTCAGCTGGACACTGTTCTGGGTGTGGTTTTCCCAGTGCCAGGCAGCAGGGAATAATGACATGCCTCTTTCTGCTGGGCATGCTGCTGGTCCCACCCCCTGAATGCAGCGTGCCACCTCTGCTGGGTGGCATCCAGCCTGGCACTGCCACCCTGGGCCTTGCAGCAGGGCTCTTCCCCAGCCCATCGGTTCCCAGCCTCTGGAAAAGCAGGTGCAACATCAGATGGTTCCACAGGTGCAGGATTCTGCACTTCTGGAGTTTTTACTCCTTAAAACATGAATTCTAACCCTTTTGTCTATCCAGGATTTCTCCTTTTGATGAAAATCTGCCCTTATTCAGGAAAGTGGTTTTCCACTTTGTCACAGTGCTCTTGACTGAGATTCCCAAAGAAAAGGCTCTCCTTGGGGGGGAATAACTTTTGGCTGGACTGACAGCAAAGAGGATGTTAGAACTGGACCAAGCCTCAAAAGCACTTGACCAAGTGGTGTAACGCTGGGATCCTGTTCTGGGAGCAGGGACACTCAGGCCCAGTGTGGTGAGTTGCAATGTGTGTCCACTTGAGGGGAAACAGCCTCTGTGCCCACAGCATTTGTAAATCCTGCCTTTGGAACACTGGCTTTAATTTCCAGTGCCAGGGGGCTGCTCACACTGGAGAGGTTTGGAGGATGAGTTAAGAGAAGCTGCAAGGGGATTAATAAAGGGAGATTATGAGTACTAAATATGCACTGCTTGGTCAAAGGATGAGTAAGGGGGATATACTAATTATCTCCCAGTATTACAGAGCTGTAAACTTCAAAGAAGGAAAGCCATAGTTTCGCACTAAACTCAATATCTCCAGAATCAGAGATTAGTCAAAGGAATGCTTTGCCAAAGAATTAAAACAGTGGTATTTTACTCTTCCATCAGAAGAGGGCAAGGTTAGAGGCAGCAAAATGAATTACTTTTCCCAAAATTGAAACTTTTCACTAAATTCAAGAACCACGTATGCAATTTGGGCCTAGAATTTAGGGAGGAATAGAAAAGTTTCATTTATTTTTAAAATTTTCAATTTCTTTTCTTGATAAGAGGCTACAATAATTAAGTGTTTAATCCTAAGAGACCATTTTTATCACTAAAGTACTTAAAGTATATATGAAATGCCTATATAATAAATACATCAATTTCATTTCTGCTCTTCATAAAATGTCATTGAGACAACTGATTTAAAATTAAGTTGTATTTGATCTATTGTGTGCATAAGAGATATAAAATCACAAAAAAAAGGAAAAGGGAAAAATGAATTTGCCTATCCTTCCCTGTTACACATTCAATTCTTCCACAATATTCCGGTCTCTTGTAACTGATATTTCTGGAATGTGTGGAGCATCGAATAGGCTCCAGCCATAAATCTCTGTAAAAATCAAGTTTGGAAGGATGTGACACAGACACTTAGTTCCTTACAAAAGAGAAACGTGAATTGCACTACTCCAGTCTGGACATAATGACAGCATGAACAAGAATCCTGACATCTGCATGTGAGAGCACATATTTTATTCTGGTCATATCCCTGAAGTGGTAATACCTTGATAATGTGTCAAACGTGGGGCTCAGAGCCCTGCTCCTCACCGAGCAGTACAGCTCCGTGTCTGACCAGGCAGACAAGCACCACCAATGCAGGTGGCAACACTGGCCAGAAGCATTCCTGAGCAGGTGGGGAGTGCTGAGCAGGAGAACAGCAGCCTTACCAAAATTAAATCTACAAAAGCTAAAGGACATCCTTAACTGAGGCTCCCAGAGTCATTTTCTTTCCCAGAAAATGCTGAAGTGAAAGTTCCTGGCACAGGCAACCACATTTCTGATCTTTGTCCCAGCAGTGGCTGTTCAGAGCAAAGTGCCTGGAGCTGGGAGAAAGCAGCAGGTTCCATGGAGGTCCTAAGGCAGGGGCTGAGGCCCCTGAGGTCCATATGGCAAGAAACAACACGATTCTTGTGTTTATCAAGGTAATTGATGTCAAACTGGCCCTGCTCCCTGAGGCTGCCATTGTCCCCTGTGCAGTGATAACTGTGCCTGAAGTGGCTGCTGGAGAACAAACCTGAATTCTGAAGGAGTGCCTAAGACCCTGTGTGTGAATGAGGCATAAGCACTGTAAAATGATGTAAGTAAAAGATATATTATAGCATGAAAAGGGCTGGAGTAAGGTAGAAAGGACAAGTGAAAGGAAAGCAGAAAAACCACTTTCAAATATTTAATTTCATAGCCTCAACTTTCCTTAAATATATTTTGTTTATATGCTATATGAGTATGTATATAAAATAGTAAAATATTTATTATAATGCACTGCTGGTATATAAATCAGTGATACACTTTTACAACAGTGACACATTATCCTTATAGATATTGAGTGTTTATGCACACACACATCACTTTTGATGTACAAACTCAATGCAGACCTGATTTTAAGGGGGGTAATGAAAAAGACATAATTTAGCTGGTTGGGACTAGAGACACAAGGAGTATTGGAATGATTTAGCAGGATGCTGGAAAGTAATCTGCTACTTGCAAAAATATTGAATTTGTATTTAATACACTGGAGCTGTCGAGATTTCAGATTTTCCAGAAACATTCCCTTGCCAGTGAGTCAGTACTTGTTAATGGTCCATGGAAAGGTACAGCTGGTCAGAGAGACTAGAATTCCCCAGAGGAAACCTGTGAGGGGAGAAAAGTCTTGAATATCTATTGATTGGTGTCCCTCCCCACAGGCAATTACTTTACCTGTGATTTTTTTGGATATTGGAGCAGGATTAAATTATTTTGAGGATCAGACTGTCTGAGACTGCAGCATGGGAAATCTGAGGCCGAGCTGGAGAGGAAAACTGGTGTGGGTGTGGATGTGGGTGTGTGTGTGGGTGTGGGTGGGTGTGGGTGGGTGTGGGTGGGTGTGGGTGGGTGTGGGTGGGTGTGGGTGGGTGTGGGTGGGTGTGGGTGGGTGTGGGTGGGTGTGGGTGGGTGTGGGTGGGTGTGGGTGGGTGTGGGTGGGTGTGGGTGGGTGTGGGTGGGTGTGGGTGGGTGTGGGTGGGTGTGGGTGGGTGTGGGTGGGTGTGGGTGGGTGTGGGTGGGTGTGGGTGGGTGTGGGTGGGTGTGGGTGGGTGTGGGTGGGTGTGGGTGGGTGTGGGTGGGTGTGGGTGGGTGTGGGTGGGTGTGGGTGGGTGTGGGTGGGTGTGGGTGGGTGTGGGTGGGTGTGGGTGGGTGTGGGTGGGTGTGGGTGGGTGTGGGTGGGTGTGGGTGGGTGTGGGTGGGTGTGGGTGGGTGTGGGTGGGTGGAACAGCTTCCAAGGGCCTCTGTCCCAGCTCAGGTGCTGCCTGTGGCACTGACAGAAGGGCTCCTGTATGGTCGGAATGGGATGGTTCCTTCACAGCTGGACCATTCTATGGCAAAGGAAGGTGAGCACTGGCGGCACAGGGCAGTTGTCCTGGTGTGTGGTACTCTGCTTCCCCTTCCTCGGAGAAGGCACAAGTTGTGCATAGTGTAGTCAAAGAGCCTAGGAGAGGCCTAATGAGCACTGATTAGGAAGTCCAGCTCCAGATGCAAACACAAACAGGACCCACACTTTCCTCGTGAAGACAATGTCTCGGTGTTGTGATTTCAGAGGGACTTGTTGCTCTGCAAAGCCCCTCTGCGAACAGGATCCTTGCAGAGCCAGCATTAGCCTGTGCTCTGTCTGAATCCAGACACCCAGCACGGCCAATAGCACATGTCACAGTGGAACTGGCTGCGTGAAACCTTTTCATACAGCTCAAGTAAAACATTAAGCTGCTTACGGTCAGAGGAGCTGAGCAATTCACCTGAGTAAGAGCAAAATCTCATTAGATGGAGATAGCTATGAAGAGAGAGAGCACGGACCATGTCCCCTGAGCTTAGAGGGCTAAAATGCCAGGTTTGATCAGTCTTGCTCTGCACTAAGACACCAGACTGCTACAGCTGCCTGCAAAAGCCAGCACTGGCTTCTGCCTTGGCTGACATTGCCTGCTGAAGAGGAAAAGCACTGTACCATGCCATGTAAATACACCCCAGGAAAGCAGAGAAGTGCAGTTAAATCCCTTCGATGATGTGTGCATTATCCCTCCTGAATTTGGCCCTGAATAGTACGTCTTATTATATACATTTTTGTCAGAAACTTGAGGGAAAAAGAGGACTTTTGGATTTTTTTCTTGCTTGAGAGTTGTGATACCAACATTTAAATCTGGAAATGTTTTTTTGATATCTGATAGTTAATTTGTATCCACACTGCTTTGGTGTTTTGCAATATGCCAAGGGCCAGCCAGAAACTGTGGAATTAGCTGCATTTCAAAGGTTATATTCATGTGGAGCTTAGGAAATACTTTGGGAGCTACTGAGAAAAAAAGATGTGAAGAAAGTGAGAATTGATATGTGAAACATCAAAATGAATTCTATTTTTACAGCTAAGCCCTAAACCCTGACAAATAAGGGCTTATAACTGAACCAGTGACAGATCCTTTGCTATTGCAACAGGTGACGAAATAGTGAATGGAATGTGAAATTTGTCATAAGACATAAAACTTGTAGGAATAAGATAACCCACACCTATGTGTTTAAAAATTTGCACTCTGCTAAATGGTTTGGGGTTTCTTTTGGGGCACCCCTGTGAGAAAGATGAGGCTCTAAGTGCTGGGCTTGTCCACAAAATGACTCCATCTTCATAGAATTTTTCAGAAGGCTTTATTATTATCAAGAACAGAGAGCAAACTTTTTCTCTCTCCAGCCATGTTAGCTGGAGGGATCGTCTGTGACTGATCCCTGTCCCTGTCTCTCCAGCACCATCTCACAAATATGAAAACAAAATCCAAAATAGAACATCTCATTGGCCAAGGAGAATGCATTATCAAAACAACTTCCGTTATTTACAATCTTCTCCTGGGAACCTTCAGAAGTTCCCTTTTAGAAATGGAGTAAGTGTTACAATTGGAGACAACTCAAAAGGAACCTGCCCTTCTCTAGCCTGTTGCTGTGATCTCTCTACAATCCACTAAAGAGTCAGCACCACACCCTCCCTCCCTCCCCCCCCCAATAAGTGTCTCGGTAGAAAAAAGGAAAAATTTCATCCCTTGTGTGCTTGAAGCACAAACAGCAGATCTGGTAAGGAAATGCCAGAAATGCCACCCTCTCTTTCCATTTTAAGTGCAGTGAATGGAATAGATACACATCAAATAAGGGTCTCCTCTTTTTTCAGTATGGGAGCTAAAGGAGAGCAGATTTTGGCAGAGGTAAAAGGCTTGAGCTGTCAAAGATTTCTGTCTTCCCAGAATTCCTCTCCCATTTCCCAAGGTTAAACGCATTGCCTCAAGGCAGCTGCTTAGAATGATAAAAGGGGCACTACAGGACAGCGGTGCTCTTTGTAATGTTAATAAACCTTGATTTTGATATCAGATGCAACCCTGGGAAAACCTGCCAGGTTTAGGCATAGAAATCTAACACTATTTAGCACAAGTTCGTGTAAAGAAGCATTAGTTTGGGAACGGTGATGGTCTCGTTTGAGTGACATATGAAAGCAACAAATGCACTCTCTTCTCTGCCTTGTCAAACCTTCCTGTTGTTTACCGACAACAAAAGGAATCGCCCGAGCGCTAATTAAAGTGAATGTTGTATTGCAATGCACTGCGAAGCCTCTGCCACAAATTCAGCTTTTGAGCGTTCCTGTGGCTGAGCCAGAACTCCCCGAGAAACAGAGAAACGGGTGGGGTTCCCTAAGTTCCCTGCCTGGGAACGTGCCTGGAGCCAAGCAAGGAGGATTTCCTTGGGATCGCCTACCCCTGATGAGAACCACGAAACACAGAATATCCTGAGCTGGAAGGAAGCCACAGGGATCATTGATCCATTCCCTGTCCCTGCCCAGCCCCTCACCAACCCCACCCTGTCCATCCCTGGCAGTGCTGTCCGAACGCTCCTGGAGCTCTGGCAGCCTCGGGGCCAGGACCATTCCCTGGGGAGCCTGGGCAGTGCCAGCACCCTCTGGGGGAAGCAGAACCTTTCCCTGATACCCAACCTAAACTTCCATGACAAAACTTCAGGCCATTCCTTCAGGCTCCCAGTATGGCCCCTCCAGACCCATCCCCATCCTTGCAGTCCAGAGCACGGAAATGATTTATTTCAATAAATGCAAACCCGTAGGACTGTTGGTTAGATAACGTGGAGTTTTACCTGGGAAGCAAAGGAACTTTATTAAATGCTTTTCTTCCTAGAGTTTTGCTTAAAAATGACAGATGTCCAAATTGCGTTGGCCATTAAGTCAGGCTGTCATTTTTAGCCAGATATTTTTGAATCAATAATAAATACGTAAGTTAAAACTTCAGGGGAGTGACTCAGATGAAGTAAAATGAGACATATTTATGATCAAGGCAGCTATAAATCAACAATGTATTTTGATCATGTGGAGTTTGGAAAAATGGAGCTCCAGCTTGTCCTCAAAAAGCAGGTCTGCCTCCTTGAATCCATGAGAAAATCCCCACTGGCTTGAAAGATGTTTGGATTTTACCCACAAAGTTGTGCTGAAATCTGAACAAAAGCAAAAAATATCCTGACAGTTCATGGGAAATGAAGCTATGTATTCTCCTCCTTCAAATTCACCAGCAAGGCCCATTCCCATAATGGGAACAGTGTCCCCAGAATGCAAAAATCATCTATTAAAGCAATCTGAACCTGTCAGTAGTGCACACTGGTAGCTGAAGTAATCTCCCAGTCCTATAGCTGCCATCCCATTGTGAAGATGATTCACAGAGTCTCTCTGGGATATCTGGGACACTGCGACGCTCTCCAAGGGACAAGAACTCCTGGAGCCCAGCGCCCGGCTGGGCACACACCTGGCAGCAGGTTCATGGCAGGAGCAGCTGTGTCGGAGTCTAGGAAAAGCTTGGGAACTTTTCCTGCTCCTCTGGTTGGTTGTTTTACCCTCAGAGCTCCACAAAAAAGGCTTGGCCTGCGAACCAAGCTCGTGGGAGCATTTGCCTCCACTTCTGGGTGAGCTGAGAACACCAAAGAAATGAGGAGATGTTGTTCAGTGTACCACAGAATGTGGAGTTGTAGTTTTTAGGTTTTGCTATATATATTATATAGAACCATGGAGATTCTAGATTTGGCTCCTTCTTCTTCATCTTCTTCTCTCTTCTCCTTCTCTTCCTTTTTCCCTCTGACATGAGTTCCTGTGACTTGTTAATTGGTAGATAGAATTTAGTGTAGAGGAGACATGTCAATAAGATATTTACTGGTTTTGAGAACAAAATAAGATAGGTAAAGTTTTCTAACTGGTTGATAATAGATATAAAAGCTACCTGCTTTGGGTAGCCATTGCCATTCTGCCCTCGTGTTCCTGGAGGTCACAGCACAGTCTGTGCCTCTGAAACTCTGATAAGAACCAGAAATAAACAAGCTTTGAAACAGCAGAAAGAAGCCTCATCTCATCTTTTCGGGACATGGGACACTGAAACAAGGAACACAGCTGGGCCAGGAGTCAGGGTCCAAGGAAGAACACCTCCCCCTGACACAGCTGGGCAGCAGAGCACAGGGCTGCAGAGTATCAGCAGGGCTTTGGGAGGAAAAATGTGCACCTTGGCATTTTAGCAAAAATGGGTTTCACTTAACTTAGCCCAATTCTTCATTGTTTCCTGGGGAAGGTACTTGCATTGTATGGTCAAATATATATCACACAAAAAATCTGTGTATTTTAAAATCATTTTGTTCAAGAAATTCTTCATATATCGAGATTTTTCACCCCACATTTCTAAGGAAAGGGTACCAATAGGAAGAGAATTGAGGAGGACACATTTATATGCTTTCTGAATTGTCTTCAATAATACTGAATTATTCTCTCCATTCTTACTGTAAAATTTCACAATGGAATGAAACAATGGGGAAGGTTCAGATATTCTAAAAGCATTCCTGAAACACATTGTTAAAGCAATACTTCAAATTTAATCTGATTTTTTTTTTTATTCTTTTGATGACAGTAGCAAAAATCTAATAAGCAAGGGAAAGCCATTACCTAGTGATTTGAGGTTAGATTTATAAACCAGGTTACTTTCCTTTTAGCCACAGAAGTCACTAAGGCTTCATTTAATTAATAGTTTCATTGGGTACATGTGGCAGTCCATTAAGACAGTGTGTATTGGCTCAAGGTAGATATTAAGATGTATCTAAAGATTATTTACAATAATTGGCAGCAAGCCATCCTAAATAAATATTAGGTTAGGATTTTAGATCTGGTTCCTGACACAAACCACAAAGGATAGTGGCTTAACATGGGATCATGCCTTGCACCACGTGTTCTGTTTGGGTTTTTTTTTTCATTAAATCAGGTAGAACTCACAGTGTTCCAGAACTTGATCTGATGTTTTTCATCCTGGAAACAGTCAGGCATTATTTTGAAATTATCCTTTTGCTCTGGAAAACTCTGACTAATCGCTAAGTGTACATTTTTACTGCTACTTCAGCGGGGGTTCTTTGCTTGTTCAGTGGGGGGGTTTTGCTTGTTTTTCTTTCAAAATCCATTATTTTCATAAAAACACAACTTCAACTGCCTTTTTGGGGCTCCTCCCAAGTGACCCACTGCTACTCTCCCCCTGTGCCAGCAGTACAGTGACAGTGACAGTGACAATGACAATGTGTGATCCTGGGCAACTTCCAGGAGAGGATGGGGTAACAGTAGGCACAAACAAATAGAGTAGAATAAAAGCTCCTCCTTTATTCTGGAAAAGCTGGAATTTTGCTCCATCTGAAGTTGCACTCTCATCTCCAGCAATTTTTTCCCTGTGGAAGCAGCAGGACACTCTGGCTGCAGGTGCTGTGCTGTTTATACTTCACACGGAGCAGCACTTTAAAACATGATCAGTACAGCAGTGCTACCTCTCCTTGGCAATATCTACAGGTGAACTGCTCTTTAAGAACTCCTTTAATGTCTCAACAACACCAAAGCTTTCTTCTCAGCACCTGGAACTGTTCTTTGAGCACCTCATGTCTCTATTACCACGGAACACTTTCGTGAGTATATACATACACACCGTGGTGTATACTCATATCTGAGTTATTTGTCATCTTTTGGGGGTTGAAAAAGTTTATCACAGTAAGAGATGATTTTGGTTTTTTTCAGGCAGTCTGAGAATCGAGACTATCTAGAGTCTGAGTGCCAGTGGGAGATAACTAAACAGAACAATGCCCAACCAGACCTTTTTCCAGCAATGCACAGATCCTGCAGTGCAACTCCATTCACTCCCCACAAAAAGAAGTGAGATGCTTGTGGCAATACTTAAAGAGAAACCAGACAGCCTTCAGATCCTACAGCTGCAGAAGAGCCTGCAGACCTCAGAAGGGAAGGAACACCAAATTCTATGTTATGAGGAACAGCTACGGTTTGTTTACAAAAGCATGTGAGAAATCCCCACCTGTGAAAATACAGGGCTCCCACTGCACGTGTGGCACAACTATTTATGATTTTACTCTCTCCTGGTTTGGTTGCCTGTTGCTCTCTCTGTGTGCAGCTCTGTCCTGCAAGGGGCTCATTCTCACTCTGTCCTTGCAGGGCTGGCAGTTTATTGCAGGGAGAATTCAGGTCAGCATGTAAGACATGGGAATGATCAAGTCTGAGCTTGAGCCTCAGGGTAATGTCCTATTTCTCCAAGCAGAATCTCCTTTCTTATGAATTAATGGTTTGTCTGGTAACCATCGATCTTTTTTCAGATGATCTTTTCTTCATTGATCTTTTCTCAGCAAGAGAAACGCCAGTCAGCTAATGCACTGATCTCTGAGTATAAATAGAGTCAGCACCTTGGACTCCTCCTCAGAGGCTATCTGGGAGTCTGTTCCCTCAGCACTTGTCTTTTTCATGCAGGGTAGTCCTTCAGCAGACACTGCTTTCAGGGAAATGATATTACAGTGATCTGATACCGGTTGAAATCTCACATGGTTCTAGGTATTTGGAAAGGAGAGGGAAGGAGTGACCGCCCTGTGCTCTCTTGAGTCCTGCAGGATGCTGCTGTTCCAGCAGGAGCTGGAGCTCCCTCCCTGCACCAGATTGTTCTACAGGATATTGTGAGGAGAAACCCCAAGGTGCTATGAGTGAAAGGGAATAAAGCCACTGAGCTGACTCATTGACATACCATAAGGCCCTTTTTGAGTATTTAAATAGGAATAAAGCACAGCATTAAAGATTTATTCACATATGCATTTCTTCTTGAAATAACTAAGTTACTTTGCATATGCTCTACCTCTTTTACTTTCTAGAGAGACAATAATATATTAGATGTTTTTAAAACCATCTCCACGTTGTATTGTTTGGTTTATCAGAATAAAATGCTCTAGCAGATGTATGGAGAGCTACCACAAGCATCACTGGTAAAAGTAACAGTCATTTGGTACAACTGAACTCTATTTGACCATCAGAGGAAGAAAAAAGGTATAAAGCACCATTATAGCAGGTCTCAATTTTTTTTCTTGTATTCCAACCTTAGTACTTTAGTGCAGAGATAGCTCCATCAATCATTTAAAACCACTGACCATACCTTGCACCAGCTATCAGCCATAGTTCATACTGAGCTTTCTGTGTGCTCCAAATGGCTTTACATTTTATGTGCAAAGCTGGGTTGAAAATTTATAGTTGCTTTCCTTCTGACACCTGGATTTCCCACCTGGAAAATAAACTCCTTTAACTACTTTAAATCTTCATGAATTTCTTGCTGCCTGGATCTCCAAGGGCTCGGTTGTGACTGCTCCTGCCTGCCCATACCACGAAGCAATAATCCTATTCCACTGTGTGTGAGTCTGGCTGATTCATGGGCTCCAGACACAAAGCAATAAGTAGACACTGTATCCTCATTTAAACCCAGGTTCTCAAAAACAGTTAGGAACCTAACAACTCAATTTCAAAGGGAATTTGATGTCCAAATGCATCTGAGAGTCTGAGCTCTGGTCCCTGCCCCAAAACAGAGAACCAGGGACAAGAGAAAAAAACGCAGGAGAGTTTGTTAACACCTGTTCCAGCCAGCTGTGTTGTGATTTCTCATTAGTATTGGCTTGGAAGAAATTACTTGTTTCCTGGTACTCCACAACCAGTAGTTCCTAGTAGTTCAACTAGTAGTTTTCTAGTATTCTTCATAAAATATTTCATTGGGTTGTTCAGCTTTAGGCTCAGAACATAGCATTTCTACCTTTCAGCACCTATCTGTCTGGCTATAATGTTGTTAATGCTATTTCATGCATCCCAAACCTCACACAGCTAGGTATAGTTATGTGGCTGTCTTGAAAATGATTCTGTTTAGAGGCACCAGTGTTTTTAGAGAGGACTGTCACTGTCACCCAACCTGTCTCAAAGCTACAGCCAACAGCACAACAATATCCTCACAGACACCTCCATGGAGGGGGAATACATGCAAACATAAAGTAACGAGTCAGTCAGAACAGGTGAGTCGGAGAAATAGATCTCACATTTGCACAGATCTCTGGAGGGAGATTCTTTCTTGCCATTTCTGCTTGGGATTCATCGGTTGCAAAGGGCCATTCTCAGCACACACAGAGGAGGAAATTGTTGCGTGTGCTGGTTTTTGTTGCAAGCCCCAAGGAGCCAGCAGTGCCAGAGTCCCTGCCCAGCCCGGGTGGGCCCACACGGGCCCAGCCCTCCCTCACGGGGCCCTCACCGCCCGGGAGCCTCGGCGCTGCCTCAGGCGTCCTGCTCACACAGCAGCAGCAGCAAAGGAGATGAGAAGAGGCCTCCTGAAGGTCTTTATTCACATGGTGTTATTCAGCTCTCCAGGGCAAAGGCAAGGAAACGCAGAGGGTCTGGGGTTTTATCGGGATCTGGGGGAGGGGTGGAGCTGGGGTCCCTCAGAGACCAACAGGAGGAGATCGAGGGACTGGCCAAGATTCAGCAAGGAAAAGGGTAAAAAAAGGGGTGGGGGAACACCACAGAAAAAAGGAAGGTGTTTTTTTATTGTGAGGCTGGTGAGCCCCTGGCACAAGTTGCCCAGAGAAGCTATGGCTGCTCCATCCCTGGAAATGTTCAAGGCCAGGTTGGATTGGGCTCCGAGCAGCCTGACCTGGCTGCAGATGCCCCTGCTCATTACAGGGGGGTTGGTGGCCTTTAAAGGTCCCTTCCGACCCCAAGGCTTTGTGTGAAGTGGAGGAGTTTGGCTCCCAAACGGCACAACCCTTTTCACCTCTCGGCAGCTTCCTCACTCTGTTCCTGGGAACCCTCTCAGATTTGCAGAGGAACTGTACAGTGGTGAGTTGTGATCGGAGTTTCTATGATTTATACCCACAAAAAGTGTTGGAGGTTGTTTTTGCTGCAGAACTTCTCTTAGGGGTGGACTGAGCACCTCCCTGGAAGCCTCATAAATCCACTGCAGACATTACAGAAAACAAAGCCAAGTAATTACAGAGATGTTGAGTGATCTTGCACCGTGTGCTGTGGGGATTGAAAATGGTGCTTCCACAAGTACCTCCTCCACATTGCAAGCATTATTTTCTGTGTTGGGTTTAGTCAGAAGGCCACCTTATTATGTTCAGCTGGAAGTCAACCCAGATCTAATGCACTGGGCTGCTGCCTCTAATGCAGTTTACCTACCATAAAAGTTAAAAATAAACTACAGCTTATTCCACTTACTGAATAGTCAGTTCAACATGTCATGGGGCTTATTAGCACACTGAGAATGTTCTTCATGCCTTAATACTAGGGCATGACTCTGATGTGAAAATGAAATGAAACTATTTAAATTGACTTGGATACTTATTAGGGAGAGGGTTTCATTTAATTCCCTTTTCTGTTTTTCTCTCCTTTATGGAAGCAGCCATCTGGGCTTGATAGGAGGTAGGGCAATGACAAGTCTATTCTGTGAAAAACACTATAATTTTTAAAGCCCTATTACTAAATGAGACTCAATAGACAAAGTGTGTAAGTGAAAAGTGATTTGCCTTGTGGAAAAAAAAGTACATTCTAGCTGTATGCTATAGGGATCTTGTGCTGCTAATTGGAAAACTCAGATTTGTAGACATTTGCAAGTTGAACAGGTGACAATAACTGTTGATAACCAAGGACTAATTATCTCAACTGGGAATAAACCATCAGGTGTTCTGAGCTAAATAAAAGGGGAGGGGAAGCTTGGAATAGCAATGTGTCCTATTTATGTTGAAAGAATTAGCAGGATTTTATGTGGGATTAAAAAAAAGGAAAATAAATACTCTCTAGGCTAGTACTGTGTGTGACTGCTGTGGTTCCATTTCTTAAAGGACTTGGACTGGGGGGAGTGGAAGGAAATAATAACGCAGAGTGGTATGATTTGCTTGCTGAAGAAAAACCCCAACCCTCTTTGTTCTCTTTTGAATTCTGCCAAAGTGAAAAAAGAGGTAGGTTAGCAGTGCTTAAAATTATGGCAGTTTGATTGAGTTAGAAATGCACACCGTGGTGAAGGTCTGTTGGTAGGAAAGGTTCAGCTGTTGCAGATTTCCAGGAAAACCCAGAGCAGAGACCATGGGCATGGGGCAGCCATGAGAACAGAACCAGGCAGCGCATGGGGCAGCCTGAGCTGGGCGTTGCCCGATCCTCCTGAGGCTGCAGAATTCCTGCCTGGATGCACCACACCCCAGTGCACACTGCTAATTCCACCCTGCTCGGACTTGTAATGCTCATTGCAAAAGTTAAATTCTAATGAGTAGGGCTGAAACCAGATAGGGCCCTGGAGAGCACCAGGAAAATGATAGAAGAGCAAATGGGCTACAGCAAACACCACCCTTCTCCTTTCTTACCACTCACAAGAGCTTTTTTATTCTTACATTTTGTTTGTCTGACACACCAAGTGAGCAAAAGTGACAGCACTTTAAAAATAATATCAAATTCCAAAAGCAGTCAGAACCTTAAATTGGAATTTCAGTCTTTGACATTGGAAACAAACATACAAGACAATTGTTAGCATTCTGCATTGTGCAGATAAAGACACAGACTAGTAGCAAATTCTTCTGAGAGACATGCCTGATAAGATTATAAATTAGGTTTTACAGAGAAAGTGCGCTTAAAGAGAGATTTAATTGTTTGCCAATAAAAATCTCATGTTGCATGGAGATTTCAGAGCTCATTTTAACAGTTGTTACTATTCAAATGTCTTGTTTGAACACTTTAGGGGTTTGTTTGGTGGGTGGGGTTTATTGAATTAATTGTTCTCCCTCAAAGCTTCACTATTTTCCTGACTTTTATGTCTGGTTTAAGATTTTGCTTCCTTTTGCAAAGTCTATATTGCTGTGCAATAGGTGGAAAATGTGGTGCATAAGTAAAACTCTTTTTTTTTTTACTTATTAGATTTAAAAAAACCTGAAGTGTGAAGATTACAACTGTCTGCTTGAGATTGGGTGCCTTGTACTGTTGGGCAGCTCACCCATGACGTGTGACTGATTTTTGGGGCATGTCCGCTCTGATATTGGACTTTGGGTCTCGTTCAAACCACTGGCAAAGTCCAGACAGAAAGGTCTGCGAGGATAAATAGGGATGAGTTCGTAGAAATGCCTGGGGAAGATGGTTTGTAACCTCAGCTGAGTTAACTGCAGCCACAAATGTCAATGAAGCTGCATCAGAAATCTGCAAAATGTTCTGAAACCCTTTCAAGTTCATCATTGGATAAATTGCACTAAGCAGCCAAGGATTTTTATCTTAATTCTGTCATTCAGATTTAGGAAAATGGTTCTGAGTGCTTAGAACAAAATATTTGGTAAATTCTCCTGTCTGTATTAACTGGTGGCAATGTGTAGTGGCTCTGGAAGTGTGAAGCTCTAAGTGGAGGTAAAGCTGCCCCTTTATGGGAGATTAACTCCTGGGGGGCTTATCTGAATCCCATTAAAGTAATAAAAAAACAACTGACAGGCCTTTGGATCGGAGCCACTAAAATACCAGTTCTTTAGGGTTCATGTCACTGAGCTTGTAAATAGAATTTCCATATACATTCCCTAATCAGCATTGGTAATCTATTGAAATCTCCTCGTCTGCACACTCACAGTGAAAGACAAGGTGGATTTCTGCTAAGACATCAGCCAGCTTTTCTTCACATCAACTCTCCAGCCTCACAGTTTCTACATATTTAACCTTCTGTTTCTAACAAGCATCATCCTTTGCATCAAAGGGCTTTGGGACATTCATTTTTTGCTGACACACTCGTCTGTGCTTTATTTATGCATCATCAAAGTATGGTACTGCCCAAAAGGTGAAAGACCTCTCTCCCTTCTAACTCATTTCCTGAGTAGACCAATATCATCCAACTTCAGATACTGACAAATGTAAATTGAGGTCCGTGAAATTAGAAAAGTGCTGAACTAGAGTACAGAGAAAAGTGTGACATTCTCCTGCGGTGAATAACAATCTAATATAATATCTCCCATAATAAGAAACTTGGATGTGGGATATGCTTTACCTATTTGTGATGTACATAGTAAAACCTTCCTAATGCTCTTGATGCACAGAGAAATTGCACACCCCGAACTCTATTAATGCTGCTTTTGTATATCCAGCAGCAGGAGAAGAGACTCTTTGCAAGGTTAAACTGAGGGTCAGAGCACTCTTTTGAACTTTCTTGCAGTAGTTTCTCACAGTGCAGCTGCTGCGGTGATGGCCATGTACTTGCTGAGATACTGAATTTCTGACTAGATATTTAGAATTGGAAAACAGAAGCAAAATCTTCTTAAACATCTCTCATAGCCTCCAACATTAATTATTAAAGGAAGAGGCTTCCAGAATCTTAAAAGACAGCTTTTTTTTTTTCTTTCCTGAATTTGTAGATTCATTGGAAATAATGAGAGGGCAGCTGTGTCTTATATCCATTTCAGAGGATTCCTGATAAATTTTCAAAGAGTTTTTCCTGTTGATTGTTTACACAGAATGTCTTGGTCTATGAGAAAGTAGCTTTTTATTTTGTTTTTTGAATATATCATTACATCGTTTTCAAGCATTCTCTGCAATATTTTCCATTAGCTCAAGTTGAGTGGAAAAGAAAAATGGTGTTAAAGAAGCCATTCTAATTTTTTTCTAGTCTACAATTTTTTCTGCTCTACTTTTGGCTGAATATTACTGTCTGTCACTTGGAATTTGGTAGAGATTAATAAACTGTGGTGAAATTTCAGTTTGTGTTGTTTGTTGAAAGTTTAAGACAGAAAAAGAAAACATAAAAGTAAGATTTGGTAAAAGTAAGACACCTTTGTACAGAGCTAATCAGCAGTGTGTTCAAGCTGAAATTTCAATAAAACTGCATCTTGGTCACCTTGAGAAAGGAAATTGTCTGAAATAAATAGGTGCAGTAATCAAACATCAAATACATGGTGTTTTGGCATTTTTGAGAAATAATTTGGCATTTCTGAGAAATCCTTCAGGGCCTGAAGCACTATGCCCAAAAGTAAGGTTATTATTTGGGAGCAGCCTTGGAGTGCAGTCCTTTAAAAGATGAGTTTGGGACTCCGATGTGTTGCTGGGGTGCAGTTTGTCCCCAGGCCTGAGTGTGCCAGGGTCACCCCCTGCTCCTCACAGCTCCCCTGCTCTGGGCCAGCATCCCCCAGAGCTCTGTGCTGCCCAGGAGGGCAGAGGGCTCCCCACAGCAGCGTGCTAAAGCTGTGCTGCATCATCTTTTGATGCCCTGGATTTTGGTCTTCAATGGAAAACAGCAACAAATTCATGGAGCTTTGCTGCTTCTGCCAGATGTGACACCTTTCAGAGTATAACATGCTGAAAAGCTTGCACAGTCTGTGCCAACTGCATGATTTAGCTGCTATAAAATGCCTCTGAATCAAAACCATTTTGAAATAAAGAAGAACCAGCCTGAGAATTTCACTGCACTGTTGGATATCCACTCAAAGATCAATCACCTGTCCTCATTCTGTATTCCTGCTGTATTTTTCAGCTTAATCTTTTCTGAAGCTTACCTATTTCATTAAGGCTGGAATTTTAAAAGACTGGCAATTGCATGCAGAGGCAGAGAGTCAAGAGTGAGAAGTGTCAAACCTGGACAGCTAAGTTCTGTACAAATGGTATTGTGCCCTTAGAAAAGTCAATTTTTTTTCTTCCTTTTTTGTTTCTGTGGAACTCTGTAATGCCCAGATATGCTCGGTATGTTTCCAGGGTTTGGCATCCTAATATTCCTGAATTCTGACCTACCCTAAGATTAGATTGGTGCAGGAAACAGGGCTGGCTGCAAGAGAACAGGTTAACCCACAATTCACTTCAGTTTTCCCATCCAAGTTTTAAACAGTACTCATCACATTTCAAACAGTTTCTAGATGTCCAAGCCTAGAATCTCAACCAAGTGACTTTTGCAGAAATTAAATGAAAAGAGAATCTTTAAGGATTGTACATGAACTAAATGAATGCGTATCAGTAAAGGATTTTCTGTGTGTAGGAAAAATTCTTCTCCCTTGGAATGCTGCACTGAAAGGATGCTTAAACAACACAGAGTGATGCAAAGTACTGGAATCATGTGAAAGGATTATCATTTTTGCATTAACTTGTTGGTTCATTCTGAAACATTTCTTAAAATTCCACTCTGGAACAGATTAGTAAAATGATAAACTATCATTGCAACATCTGATCAAAAATTCAGTAAGTTAATTAATGCTCCCTTTTTACTAATAGCTTATATAATGAGAGGGAAGTTCACTAAATTAGGCATGGTAAAAAAAAATTTGTCACCAGTTTGACAAAACTGGGTGGGTTCATGTTTCCCAAAGCTGGAAGATTTAATAGCATGGCAGAGTACCTGTGTGGGCTGTCTCTGTGTATGGCACATGTGTGAGTGCTCCTGCCCCACTCCTGAGGCCCTGTGGCTGTGGGAACAACTGTGAGCAGTAGTTACTAAAAGTATTATCATCAACTGTTTGGAATATTTGATTACAAATTTACATAGGAAAGGCAACAGTCTATAATGAGAGTATAAATCACCTTGGAATGGTGCCTTGACTGCAATGGAAGTGAGTACCCTTTGTACTCGCCCTGAGAGCATGCTAATAGGGGTGCATTTTTATTTCTAGGCCATATAATTAAAAACAATTTGAAGAAGTAATGTTCCATCAAGTAGAATAATGACCAGAGAGCAATGATAAAAATGCTTTCTTCCTTCTCATGATGAAGGGTTTGGTCTTGACTTTCCATTTTTTCGAGGGTTTATTTTATGATGATCTGCGTCTGAGTCCATTGTGAAAAGCTGTTCATTGTCCCCTCCCTCTCTATTAAATGTGTTCTGGGGAAAGGAGGAGTTGTTCTCTTCCTTGTGGCCACAGCAGAGACAAGACATAGTGAGCTCAGCTGATGGCAATAGACAGTGACTGAGAAGTACTTGCTTGAAAGGCAGCAAATCAGAGCTCAGCGTGGGAATTCAGTGGTGGGAAGTGACCCAGAAGGGAACAGGATCCTCCACTGATACAGATGGACCAATAAACACCATTAGGAAGACACTGCTGTGCCAAAGCCAGACTGGTTTCTTCATCTCCTCATGCACCTCCATCGACTCAGTAGGCATTTGGTTCAGTGTGAAGGGAGGGGAGAGCAGTCTCATAAAGCACATTGTGACTGCGGCTGAGCCTTTGCTGCTGTGACACTGAGCTTTGGGGAGACCCTGCAGAGTCATTGACTGCACAGCATTCTGATCCAGGCCCCACTTGTGGGGTTGCTGAGAGAGAAAGAGAAAAAAATTAATTACTGACTTACTTCAGTTGATGTTTCAGCAATGCCTTTCAGCTGCTTCCAGAGTCTCTGGAGGTTCATTGGTGCAGCTCATCACAAGATGTCTGGCAGGTTTCTGTGTTTATTAATTTGACTCAGGTCATCCCTGCAGTTTAGCCTCAGGGCTAAAGCAGACCATGTAACTGGTTTAGGTATTAAACATCTGTCATCCAAGTATCACAGCAGACAAAATTTAGGCTGCGTGCATAATTTACTCTCATTTGTAAATGAGTACTGGTGGTGTGTTGATTACAAGGAAACATATGTGGAGAGAAAATGCTGAAATTCTTCATTTAATAAATCAGGAAAGTCCACGAGATGAGTAGCAAGAAGATTCCCAGTGAGGAGTCCTGGCTAGGTCTGCCTGTGAATTTTCTCACAGGGAATGTCCTGAAGCCCCTGAGGCTCTGGTGAGAGGTGAATATGGACAGTTTCCATTAGTTCTGGGCTCATCCCTCCCTGTCACACATGCTGCTTTCCTTCTCTGGTGGGCATAATAGGGAAGGGAAGCATCCACATAGGTTATGAGCTTGTGGAGTCAGTGCTTGGTTATCAGCCTTGGAAATTCCATGTGGCTTTCTGTTATTGGAGTTTTCCTGTTAGGTTTCGAATAGGGCTCAGTCCAGATGTAGCAGTGATGGTCGTTTCCATTATGGCTCAGGATTTCATCTGAAAGAGTCGATCTCTATTTCTTGATTTGTTTGTGTGTGTGTATGTGTGCAGCATTTCTTGAATGTATGCTCTTAAATCTCCCTTTAGAGATTTTTCCCTCCCTCATTTTCCCCCTCTAATAAGAAGAAATAGGTACATTTTGTTCTGTCTCTTAATGGCTGTTTTTATTCTAAGTATTTATGGCCTTTACAGGAGCAGAGTTAATACTATATGATGTCAATATTCTTCCAACATAGTTATGCAGCCATCTTACATTTATGACCTTTTCCCCCTATAATTAGTTCCAGCTGAAATTAGATTCAGTGAGAGCCTCACTCCAATTACAGCCAAATCTGAATAAAACTGATTTCACCGCAGTTGTCTGGAGGAAAAGGAAAGAAAAAAAGAAAAAAAAAAAAAGAAGAAGAAAAAGCCCTTTCCAGTTTCACTGTAGATAACTAAGTCTTGCATCTCTGCAGTACATCTGCACTTAATAAAAGCAAAAAGGGTTTAAGGGCCAACCCTGGAGAGAGCAGAAAATTCTCAGCTCTGCCAAAAACTTTGAGCAAAAGTCCCTTCAGTTTTCCATGCCCTCTTGCCTGTTTCTCCTGCCCTCCCTGGGGCAAGAGGGCCCCAGGTCCGTTGTCTCCCTGTGTCCTGGGCTGAGGTGGCAGCAGCAGGTGCTGTGCAGTGCCTGTGCAGTGTCTTTGCCCTGATACCCGAGTTAGTTCAGGACCAGACTCCTTGTGGTGCACACCTGGAGGTCCTTGCTCCTGGTGCAGAGGGATTGGGATGCACACAGCAAAGCCAAGTGGGGATGTCAGCCTGCTGGGCATCCTTCCTTTCTCTGGGAAGAGACTGGATGTGTGGGGATGAGGACAGAATCATTGTGGTGCCCACAGTGAAGGCATTTGGCTCCTGAGAGCCCGGATGGATCTCAGCCCTTTGACACAGATGTGCCCACATGTCGAGCACAGGTGGAACACAAAACGCAGTGCCAGCTCTCCAGAGCCCCACACAAACTTCCCAGGTGTTGATGGCCACAAAGAAACAAGTGAGAAATGCAAGGAGTTGTTTTGAATTCAAAGCTGTATTTTGTATTACCCAAATGCATCAAAAATAACGTGAAGCCTTTTTGCCATTATCAGAGATATTTAGCTGGGATTGAATGTTTGTTTACCTCAGATGGGTTTGCAGCTGGGTTTATACTTTTATCACCTCCAGATTGGATTACTGTAATCCTTTATTTACAAGTTATCTTCAGGTTTTTGTTGTTTTTTTTTTCTTCCCCCCCCCCCTTTATTTTTGGCCTTTGGGTCAGTACAGAAAAACAAAAATTGATTTCTGGCACCCGGAGGAGTAAATTATCTCTTATCCTCTCTGAAATCATTGTCATATTGGGTTCTGATTCCAATCCAAATTGATCTTCAAATTAGATTGTGGATCAATAATAGCCTTATAATGGAATGACACTGTTAAGGCTCCTACCAGCTGCTGTGACCTGCAGAAGCTGATGAAAGCATCTCATCGCTGTGTATAATCTCAGAAAAATTAATGCACATCCAGTTCCATTAGCTCACTGCTATCTGTTCCATCAGGGCAGTGACGTGCAGGGGGTCAGCAGTGCCTTTAGCCATCCTCACACACCAATTGCCCAGTTCACACAGGCCTCCTGGCCCTTCCCAGAAAGCTCTGTAAAGTTTGGGCAAGGGAAAAATGTGTTTCTAACCCTGAGTGTTCAATTCTAATTAAGTGCCTTCTGAGACATAGTGAAATGGCCCTGCAACATTAAGTGAAATGAATCTAGAGATTAATTAAAGTTTTATATTAAAAATTGACAATTTAAGGAATAGGAGTAAACATTTAGTGAACAGACAGAAGATCCAGTATTCTCCAAAGCCCCTCCAAGAAGCAGGAATTGCAGCTGAGGTGCAATTTCCCTCCAAGCTTTTCTAGGCACTTAGTATTTCAGAAGTGATTTATCTGGAACTATGTGTGAGTTATTTTGAGGCTGCTATGATTATATCATTTGATGAGATTTTTTTCTTCTCTTTTCTGCACTGAGGACTTTAAAGTGAGAGAGACAGTCCATAGATAGCTTGTGGTTTGTTTAATTAACTGGCTTTCTTTTTATGGATGGCTGCTTGCAAGGCTGCTCTTTCATTTAGTGATTGTTTTTGTTATTAATGGTTTCAGACAGAGCTCTTCACGTATCAAGTGCAAGTTTTTGCAAAGCCAATGAAGGAATCACACAAGAGGGTTCTTTTTCCTCCTCTTTCCTGCCGCTCGTGTTTATTTTCTGTGGTGTTGCTCTCTGTGGTCTGCTGTGGTTGTTAACACTTTCCATCAAAAAAATATTCAGGAGTTCAAAGTTTTTTCTCTCAAATTTGCAAACTGCTGTTTGTTTGGTCAAGGTGTCAAGAAACATTGACATCCTTAGTCCTAAATAAGAGGGAGGGGCAGCCCAGGAGAATAAATTTGATTTCTTTTATTGTTTGTCTAACTGAGGAGGTGTTAAATATGTGATATTGTGGTAGGAGGGTCTCTGTGTTGCCTGTAAGAGGCAAGGACAGAAGAAGGTAAGGAGGAAAAATAGATTATTTTAT
This sequence comes from Vireo altiloquus, assembly GCA_013396875.1. Taxonomy (NCBI): domain Eukaryota; kingdom Metazoa; phylum Chordata; class Aves; order Passeriformes; family Vireonidae; genus Vireo; species Vireo altiloquus. Next base: position 118,641 of record VZRF01001290.1, on the reverse strand, counting down.
TTATATGTGACTGGGAGAGGTCAATAATGTAGGTGCTGATTAACAATTGGGAGGTGAAATAACTGTTATTTGCATCCCCCCCGATATTACATTATTTTCTTTCACCAAAACAAGCTGAAAGCAGTTATTCAGGTGAGCCCCTCTTGGTAGAGCCATGCTGTGACAGTCCAAATAATTCCCCAAGGAGTCACTCATTCCAATGGCTTTTTTCACCCACACTTAGATCTGCAGTTGCCCAGTCCAGCCAAAATCCATGTCACTACTGAGGGGCAGCCCCAGCATCTCTCCTTTCTCTGCTTGCTCATTCCCAGGGCTTTAACTGCTGCAGGAAGTAGCAGCCACTTTATGACTCAAATCAAAGATATCTCTTATTTCCAGAAAGATCAGCTCCTTATAATGACGCAGTCCAAGCCTGCCTGAGCACTTCCGTGGCAGGACTGAGGGGAAGGAACAGCAAAGTGAAGGAGGCAAGACTGGTTTTGATGGAAGATAACTGTGAGATCAGGGATGAGGAGCTGGGGCTCCTGCCGGCCCCTGCCCTAGCAAGGCAAAGCTGAGGCAGCAGAGTCACCCCAGTGTGGATGAGGGCAGTGGGCACTGCCAGCAGCAGGAGCTGCAGCCAGAGGAAAGGCTGGGCTAGGACCAGTATAGCCTGTGTGAGTCACAGGAGGAAGGTTTGGCACACAGCTTTGAAAAGTTCCTATTCTCTGTATCTACATCTACTTCCCACTCAGCTCAACCAGAGTTTGTTTCAGTAAGGCCATAGGGACTTTGTGTGCAGTGCCTGCTGAGTCATATTTTCTTCTAGCATCATACCTTGGAGTATTTTACCCACTGCATTTATCTCTTCTACTGCTAAAAATCATTCCCTTTATCTTGTTAACTCAGTATGTATGTGTTGCTCTTCTCAGGCTGAGGGAGTGAAAGTAAATACAAAAATGAGAGCATGGGGACTATTTTAAGAAAATAGGAATGGTCAACTATTTTTATCTTTCCCTTCTGAAGGGAATGAGGTGAGCAGTTTCTGACAAGAAACTCTTTAATAGTTAAAGTTTGTTTTAAGACCATGTCAAATCTCAGGCTCTCCTGAGAAGTAAAACCTCTTCTCTCTTCTCTTGGGGCTGAATCATTCAATTGTGTCTCCAGGCTCTGGCCTTAAACATTTCTTTATTGCATGAGTGCAGAAGAGCTGAATCTGCTTATGGTTTCTCATTGGAATGCATTATAAAATCTTTTGTAAATGTGTGAATGTTCCTTGCAGTTACAGGGATCCAGGGTCCCATTAAAATAAACAGAATACCCCAATAACTATGGTACTGACACTCAAAAGCATCTGTTTCCCGATGCATGTAGAGCTTGCACTGGGGACTGACTTAATAAAGGTGACTTGGATATAGAGACAAGCACAGAGGATGAAGGTAATATAATTTTAGGGGCACACAGAAGCCTTACATTCACTGCTCCTGTTGGTAAGAAGGATTAAATTGCTGAAATAATAATCAGCAGAACGAGAATAAACCCTACTAGAGAAAGCAGAAGCTGAAGGTTTCTGTTCAGGCAGTAATTTGAGGCAAAGCTTTTGGGATTCAAAGTTTCACTGGAGTACAATGGTTTGGAAAAGAGCAGAAGAACTTTTTGTTTCTTCTTGCATATAAGATGTATTTTAATGTGACAGATGACAATGGCAAAGTACAGCTCCTTTGACTGGAACTGTAACTTTCATAACCCAGAAGAGCTTCCTTTCTTAGACTATGGAGAAACCACTGAGCTGTTATTTGTTATTCTCATATATAAGCAACAGTGTATATGCAAGTGATAAATTTTCACTGGCTGTAGTGAAAATAAAAGCACCTCAAGAAAGACCACTGCTGTGCCAACCGGTGGTGGGAAAGCATCAACATGAAAGCCTTGTCCAGCCTATATTATTTCCTGATCAAAAAAACATTTTAATAGTTTTCTTTACTAGTAAATAAATAGAAATGTAAATATCAAAGAGGATCTCTTGCTTAATTCCCTCATTTACAAAGGAAACAGCTCCCACAAGCCATTCTATCAGTAGCCAAAATATAGTGTGCTTTGAAACATTGAGAAAATCAAGTTTCTAAAGATGTTTCATTTTTTTTATTTATCTACTCCTTTTTTTAAAAGCCTTTCCTAAAGGGGGTCTCTGTCAAAGTCTCAAGTAAAACATATCTACAATTTAGCAACGTTTCTCATACTTTGGACCTTATAAACTCTTTCCAAAAGTTGGTCGATCTTATCTGCTGAATAATTCGAGGCTTCCTTAGAACCAAGAGGTCCAAGAGAATGAAGACTGAAATCCCTCATGAGTCCTTTTAAGTTCTAATTTTGTTATAAAGCTGTCTGCTGCTGAATTCTGGGCTTGTAATAAATAAGATAATGTTGATCATGATTGCCTGAATGGAAGTTTTTTCAAGGAAATTCTTCTCTGGTTGGAAGAAAGTGTGGTTTGTTAAATACAAAAATTTTGAGGGACATTTTAATGATGTTTTGTTTACTTCAAGCAGCGGTTTCCAATTGAGTAGTGTGAATGTTTTATTTTGTTGCTTGTAGAATGGAAGAGTAAAACCTTCCATTTTGAAATTACTTTTGATTTCGTGTTTCCATTTTTCAAAAACTAAATTCAAAATCAAACCAATCTTCTTCACAAATTAATGTTTAATTTTTATAGTAATAGTAGTAGGAGGGGTAGTATGAAAATGAGAATTAAAATTATAATTAGAAAGAAATAGAAGTTGTGCACTAGAATATCCTGCCCAGCTCACAGCAGCAAACAGCTGTGAAAATAGTAGGTGACCCTTTTTTAAAGGTCATGAATACAACCTTGTTCCAGCCATCTTCATTCCTTTTTCTTTTATTTTTCCCAGTGGCCCTGTGTATGAACATGCTTAGGCACCTTCTGAACCACTCTTAAGGCCCTGCTGGTTCTTGTCCAGCATTTACACTATCTCCTTCTGAAAATGTGTAAAGAGACCAATAAATGTGGGCCTCTACTTTTGCTTGCACAGACAAATGGATTTTTTCTTTATCTTGTATTTCTTAATTTGACAATATTTTCCCTTATATTATTAGTTCATATTGCACAGACCAGGGAGAAACAAAATAGACATGGATGGTCTTGGGCTTTCAAAGCAAATTCATTATAAGATCAAGAACATGTGGATATTTGTAAACAATCCATGGCAACATGCCTTCATATGAGCCTTTGACATGCCCACTGCATTTCACACGGCTTGATTCCAAATGTTACCTAAATATCCTTCTGAACACTGTTATGAGGAAAACCTGAATTGATGCCAGAAGTACACAAAGTTCTTTAATTTGTAATTTGCCTCACAAAACATATCAACTGCCTTTGTTTTCATGAAAAGTTACACACAGTCCTGTGTTCCTGAGTGAGAATGCATCGGGAAAAGCCTAATCATTGTAATTATATGACTGAAAAAGAGGGTCTTGACACATTAAGGCACTTAAGAGAAGAAAATTCCATACAGGGAAGGAATTTGTTCATCAGATTCAGAAGCAAGTTTCAAAGGAGGCAGCAATGAGCACAAGAAAGTAACCCAGTGGTTTATTCACTTGCTTGTTGATCCACTTTATATTTCTTTTGTGATTCAATGAATCAAGCATTGAAAAGAAAATGTGTGGATGGAATAAATATCCCCCATTACACGAAGTAAGGACAAAACTCCATGCTGAAGCATGAAGACATTATAAAACTTCTGTAGAATTATTAGCTCTGCCTCACCACTAAATGGATTACTCTCTTGGTGGATGTTAATAAAATAAAGCTTTAAAATCAAGATGCCAGACTGTAAATTACCTTTTTCAATTACCCTTTTGAGTCAATTCTCATGTCAATAACATAAAAGACTACCACATGTGTGTTTGATACATATTTGAATTTTGGTGAGGTTTTACATTAAAGAACTGTGGCCTAATCATTGTTTTGGATGGGTCTTCGGTTAAATCTGGGAGCAAAGAAATTATTTCTAAGATTGATAACTGTGATGACTTTGGTACGAAGGAAATTCTAGGATTAGTTCAACCCAGAACCCTTCCTTTATGGTTTAATATTGGGCAAGATAAATGACCCTGAAGCAGTAGTGAAGGGAAAGGTACATCTTGAAGCACTTTAAGTCTTTCTATCAACTTTCTGAGAATGATTCTACTCACAAATTTCTGCTTGCCATAATAACAGCAGGAAACAGGACTTACAGACATTAATTCAGATAAAATTAAGTTTAGCCTTGGACTTTCTTTGCAAAGACCTTGAGAAGCTCACTCGGTATTCAATAGAGCCCCATTTTACAATGCCAGAGTCAGGACCTGCTACTTGAACCCAAAGCTAAATTTAACAGAAGAGAAGTGAATACAAATCTATCTTGTAGCAGTACAAGTACAGTTTTGACTGGATTGGTAGCAAATAAAAATTGGAAATTACATTTTAAAATATTACCAGTTTCAGTCACACCGCAGACGGAATAATGAAAAGTTGATCACTTTAAAAAGAACCCAGGTACTCCCTCATGAACAAGCTGTAGGCAGACATATGTTGTAATAAACCTTTCACTAAAAGGATTTGAAAAATGAAAATGTCTGTAAAAATTGAAATCTATCCACTGCTCATTTACTACCAAAAATGTGTGAATTTGTCAAACACTCCTCAAAAAGTGAGCTCAGTCAACCTAGAATAAAGGGGGCTTGGCTTTTTAGGTTTTGGGTTGGGGACGTTGGTCCTATTTGCACATTAAACAGAACTTTACAAAATCTTAAATGAAATCTCAATCGTCATGCAGAAAAGATCATATTTTAAAGTGGGGGATTTTCTTCCCCAGAGTTTGAAGAAATGTTCTAATTGCTTTCAGTAAAGATGGCCTTCAGAGCTACGTTTGATGTACTTACCTGGCAAAACCTTCACCAACTCCTGCAGAACCATCAGTACTGCGAAGTGCAGAGTTGCATTGTTTGAGGAAATTTTACACAGCATTTTAACATTTTACCATAGAGACAGCTTACATCCCTCAGTGTGACTGGAAGAAGTATGTCTGTATGAAAGCATGCATGCAAGGTTCTATCAAATAGTAATTCCTTCGTTTATTAAACATTTTACTGCTATTGGTGTCATTAGTCTTCCTTGTTAGTCAATCATTTTCTACCTGACTACCTGCAGCTTTCTTACAAATGTGTACCATTAAGAGTTATATTTGATTTTAACTAGAACCAAGGGAAAAGAAAAATACATTATGAATACATTCAGTTTAACTCATTTTAATATTTTTTTTCTCGATGAGTTGGCTTGTGCATATGAGGAGTTAAAAGGTGATTCCAGTAGACTTTGGTAAATTACTGCCAGTGATGCCAACTTGACCAAGTCATGCTGGCAGCAAGACTGAACTGGATGTCAGAAGAGAGCAAGATCTTTAGTGTCTGCATCAGCATTGGCAATACTGCTGCTCTTTGGGTAAGGATCTGAAAATGGGGGGGGTTTCCACAAGTAACTTACGGAAGAGGAGTGTCAAACTCTGCAGTGACCTACCAGTGTGACACATATAACAAACATATCTCAGCCTTGTTGTCTGCACTTTCAAACGCTTCCTTGTTTGCTTTCAGACAAGGTCTTTTCCTCACATCCCGCTGGCAGGATGACAAAAACAGCTTCACAGTTTTGAGACATTCGTTCTAGCAAACCCCAAAATTCCAATACTTACCATACTGTTTGTGCCATTGAAGGCCAAGCCAGAAGACCTCTTTTGGAGTAACAGTGCTTTTGCTTCACTAGCAAAAGTGCTTTGGCAAAGTTTCTCATCATTTGACCTAAGTTGATTTAGACATTTGGAAAGAAATCTACTTCTGGGGACATTGCTTCAGCCTAGGCAAAGGCAAACTGATGTGCACAGCTTTTAGTACATCAATCTCCATCTGACAACGAGTGGCACTGATAAGCAGTTGAGTTAATGTCTCTACAAGGGCTGACTTCACAGCATTTGGCAGTTGTCCTTCTACCTGGGATGTTTTCTGTGGAAGTCAGATGGCAAACAGTGGGGAAGAAGGCACTGTCTTGTCCCCCTCTGCTTTTTATGCAGGGCCACATTCAGCATTCGGAGTTGCTGGGTGAGTGGTTGACTGATTTTTACATATGGCTCCAGAATGACTGCACATACAAATAGGGGGAAGGATTCTACACCTTTCTGAGCATAAGATCTCTCTCCCAAGAGTAACTTTTGTGCTTTTGGACTGGAAGCCAGGTCTCCTGAAACTCTTATTCTGGCAGTGACAATGACATGGGTCACATCTGTTTGCAAATCATCCTGAGCCAGGTCTCCAGAGGGACTTTGGTGTTTTGTTGGCTGCTGGAATACAATGCACAACGCTGACAAATGTACAGTGAGTGAGCCCAGAATGGGCTTTGGCAGAGGCAGCACAATGAATGGGGATGTTGTTTAATGTAGCAAAAAAAAGGCTAAAACAAGAAAATCAAAATCTGTCAGATATGTGCTATGTTTAGAAACGTCCTATGGTTGTTATCTCTGAGTCAATCTACCTCTCAGAGTGTCTCCTTCAGACATGAGCACTTTAGAAAGCTAAAGGCGGGTAACATGACTCCCACTGTTAAGAAACCTAACCAAGATTCACTTCCAGAGATGGATCTCGAATCTACACCTCATTTTATCCATCAGAAAATGGAAGCACAGCTTCCTTGCAGTGCTAGGGAAAACATTTGCATGTATTTTTAAGTGTCTGACTCTTAGGAGGTGAAGGGAAATATGGGTATGAGATAATAGTGAGATTTTTCAACTCAATTTCAAGATTTATTTATCATTTAAGTGGAAAAACATAGAACTTGTTCATCCTCCATGGCTCACATACCAACATTAAATGGACCTTTTAAATGTCGTCACTGAGGCTAAAACCAGTGGTCCCTCTTTTCTCCTATCCAACTTTGCCCCTTGAAGTGTGAAGGATGAGTATTAGTCTCAGTGGAGTCCAAGCTGGAGACATTATTCTAGTTTTGTTAGGCACTTTGCTCACATTAATTAGGAAAAATGTTTGAACCATTTCTAATAAATCAAGTCTGTAACTTTAGGAGAAGCATTCCCATTATTTTGAGCACTGCTTCATTTCAGAGTTCTTTGGAGCCTACATGCTCCGTGCTCAGCATACACCTGCAGGAAGAGGGAAAAGAGTATGAAGTGGTATCACCTCTAAATCAAAAGGAGATTAATACTTTAAAAAATGTAATATAGCAATGATGCAGTGCTTAGTCTTTTCACTTGGGCTAGCTCAAATCCTCCAGTACGTATAAGGAGATAATGCCCATTTTTGGTGTTCCACATGAAAGGTCTCTTATGGACAAAAGAGGTGGTGGGATTTTATTGCCTTAATGTTTGCTTTCTGTACTGGAATCTTGCTTGCCTCCAAGGAATCCAAATATTATTTGTGAAAGTAAAAAATTGTCCTTGAAGAACAGCAGTGATGTATTTGAAGATAATCTTTTTTTCACCAAAGCATTTGAAAAAAAAAATCTGCATTTAATTAAATTATTAATTAAAGATGCATATTTGAAGGTTTTGAAATTTATATGTCAGCATCATGTGCAGTTTTCCCTGATGGAAATAACTTGCAGTGTAAGGCAACAAATTACATTTTTAAGGATCTGATTCCAAATTCTGCCAGACATTTGCCATTTCTACACTACTAATTGATTATTTATATAATTTTAATCATCATTAGCAAGTAACTCCTTATGTATAATGCAACCAAGAATTCTTGTGTCTCTTAAGTGGTATTTGCTGTAGCAGCCAACATTATGGAGAAAATGCTCTTGATGGATGTCCTGCAAATGGAATAGTTTAGGGAAACAGGAATGATTGAATGAAGCCTCATTTCTGTTTTATGCAGGATGCACAGAAGGATGTCTTCCTACTGTCTTCTCACCTCCACTGACTGACACTGTAATTCCCCTTACTTCATTGTGCTCAGTGGAGAAAAGTTCCAGCATCTCAAGCTTTCTCTTTGGCTTGCCCAGTGATTTTTTTGTTACTGGAACATCTGAAATGGCAGCCAAAACAAGGCATCATGTTGGAAAGTGCATTTCAGATGACTTCCAATGCCTGTATTCACTGCAGAGCTACAAACTGCTCTGCTGGACCACACAAAGACACAGATTTGGGAAGAGCAGGCTACAGGGAGCATGTACCCTCTCACAGTGCATCCCCTCACGTGCTGCTAACAGGTTTTTTCCAAAGTACAATGCAAGATCTGTCATAGAAAAATACAGCATTTCTCTGGGATGATATGTATTTTTTGTGGGGGGTTGTGTTACATATTAGGACTTATGTCTGGAAGGAGGATGTAAGGTCCAACCAATGGTTTAAAACATCACAAGTCTAACCTTGCCTGACAGCCTATTTATCAAAATCACGTATTTCTTTGAATCATCCAAAGAAGGCTTGATTAAGGATGTTGGGAAATACCATATACAAGAGCAAATCTGCTAATCAATAAGAGATGCTTCATCATGCACGCTTGTTCCAACCAGTATTTATATGGATCAGTCATTCTCTCCCACTGAATCTGATGATGTTATCCAAACTAATGGAAATGCTTCATTTCCAAAACACTGCTTGTGATGTCTGAATGCACATGTAGCAGGAGATTTTACATGGCACAGACATTAACGACGGATATTAGTCAAAATAAACAACTTGTATAAGAAAAGCTCTGAAATCAGAGAATGACAAGACTCATAAGCACCATCAGCATTTGATGCATTATCATCTCTTGTCTCCAGCTGAGTATTTGTTGTTACTTTAGTATTAAGAGGGTGCCATAAATAATTACATGCTATCAGTGAAAGGATAAGGGCCATGACGGAAACTCAGTGTTTACACTTGCAGCTATCAGAGCCTTTAGAGAGCTGAGACATTCCTGTAAGACTTTAAGCACTAAAGTAAATGAACTCGAGTTTGGGCAGTGGACCTTGCAGTGAGAGCGTATTTGAGCACATTCTGTGGGGGCTGCCTGTTGGATTATGTTGTGTTGTGCTATTATTTCTAGAGTTCCCTGTCTGCAGAAGGGTTTGCAGCCCATAGCCTGGAAGTGAGGTGGGACTCAGCAGGGGGAATACAGGAAAAGGAAGCAGGAAAAGTGGGCCTGATGCCAACAATCTTCAATTTACTTTGCCACACTCAAAATGTCTTGGGGAGCTGCCAGTTAACAGATCATGCCATCTACCCAGATCTGTGCAAAGCATTTGACTCTGTCCCACATAACATCCTGGTCTCTGAACAGGAGGAGACATGGATTTGATGGATGGACCACTCAAACAGTTCAGGCAATGCCCCCCACTTGGGGGGAGGGCCCAGGCAGGCCAGAGATTTAACATGGGACACAAAGCAAGCACATGGGCTGCGTGGGCAGCAGGGGAGGAGGGATTCTGCCCCTCTGCCCTCTCAGCTGAGACCCCACCTGCAGAGCTGCCCCAGCCCTGGGGTTCTCAATATAAGAAGGATCAGCTGGGTCCAGAGGAGGCCACGGAAGTGCTGCGAGGGCTGGAGCTCCTCTGCTCTGGAGCCAGCCTGGGAGAGCTGGAGAAGGCTCCAGGGTGAACTTAGAGGCCCTTCTAATACTTAAAGGGACTCCAAGAAAGCTGGAGAGGGACTTTGGACAAGGGAATGGAGTGACAGGACAAGGAGAAATACACTTAAACTGCCAGAGGGCAGGGCTGGATGGGATATTGGGAAGGAATTGTTCCCTGGGAGGGTGGGCAGGCCCTGGCACAGGGTGCCCAGAGCAGCTGTGGCTGCCCCTGGATCCCTGGCAGTGCCCAAGGCCGGGTTGGCCATTGGGGCTTGGAGCAGCCTGGCACAGTGGGAGGTGTCCCTGGCATGGCAGGGGGTTGAAACTAAGTCATCTTTAAGGTTCCTTCCAACCCATTCTGGAATTCTATGACCACTTAAAGCCATTTCCTTAGGTCACTTGTCCCTCTGGCAGGTTCTCTTTATGGCTGCAAGTTTTACACCTCAGTAAATACTTTCCTAAATGGAGGGGGTTTTTTTTAATAAAACTTCAAAGTTCCTGAGACCTGGAAGAATTCTGGCCTTGTTTTCTGTTCTCAGTGAAGGAAACAGAAACCAGCCTGAAGCAACTGAGGCTGTTTCAGTGTTTTCCAGAGAGTAACCACTGGAGATTTGTGGGAGTACAAGTAGTAAGTTGAACCAGGTCATCCTGTTGAGTATTTTCAGTTTAAGATTTGCTGCAGGACAGGGAAGTCCAGTGGGAAATTTGAGACGTTGACAGTGACCCAGAATGGGTGGAAATTACTCATTCACTTTGTGGAAACCAGCATTGATTGACTAACTAATGATATTCTATTTAGTTTGCCCTGCTAATTAGCTCATTCACTTTCCTCAAGTTAATTAGTAAGCTGTAGCCAATATTGACAATGTTGGTGGATTGGGTTGTACAAACCTTTTCTCATGCAGGACATCTGTATTTGTCACGTATCCCAAAAGATGGATAGAACGTGAGGTAGCTGCGTGGACAAATCAAACAATTGAAGGTTTTTAGCTGGTATAAGTGGGCTTAGCACACTAAAATAGCACAGGCATATTTAATTATACTGATGGAAGATGTTAGGAAGCAGGTTATGGAGAAATCGGAGGCTGAGGCTAAGGAGTGTCTGGGAAAATGTGTTTTATTTACCTGTACAGAGTATATCCCAGTCCTGTTCAGCTGCAGCATTTCTTGAAGTATAATCCAGAGGCTGCACATGTTAAAATGCAGTGCTTTTAAGGATTCACCTGCCTTTATGATAGATATGATTTAAATGCCAAAAATAATTTAATAGGTAAATTTTTACATGGCAGTTTATCAATGGAGAGTTGAGACTGCAGGCAGCTGTCAAGAGAAGGTAAAGACTGTCTTCCTTCATCTGAGAGCTCATCTTTTGTCTGGTGTCTTTGTTGGAATCACTCTACAGTAGATACGTGTGAAATAAGATACTTCTCAGCATGTGATCTGAATAAACAGATTACACAGTTTAATCATTTTAGTTCCTGACAATGTGTATTTCAGAAGTGAAAGTCAAGAGAGATCAGGAAATTTGCCAAACAGAGCAACAAACTAGTATAGGCATAATAATAATGTTTTATTTCTTAACAAGCATCTACTCCCACAGATGTGAGCAAGTTAATCTAACTTACATCCAGGGGGGCTTATTTGCCTTCTTGTGAGCTCTTTGTTGCACTTGTAGCATTTTCTAGTACTGCTTCCCCCTCATTATTTCAACAAATATAACATATTCCCATAAATTCCGGCCTCAGAACGCAAATAGATTCACCAGACATGCTCATTACTGCAGCATCCTGCCTGTGGCTGGAATGCACAGAGCCCTGGCTGTGGGTCTGTGTCATCACTCACACCAACGAGTGGAAAATGCTACAATACAATACGGGATTGCTTTTGGTCCTTACTCCAGTCTTGTATCCCTCTTTACCTAATTTGTTCCCTCTTCTCAAACTGCAGATCACTCTCCAGTTGTGTCATTTTCCTTTAGAACTGTATCTTCAGTGTTGCATTTCCTTTTAACTAATACCACAGCATACTTCTGAAATGTGAATCTGTCAGGGGGGTTGTACATCTCTCTGCAGTGAGATGTCCCAGACAGTGCCTGCCCAGGGTCCAGTTTATGGCAGTGAGTTCCCACCAGCTGGGAGCACGCCGAGGGTCCCATCCCTGACACATCCTTTCCACTGCCAGGCCCAAGGTGAGATCAGCAGCAGGAATCTCAGTCGGAGAGGGACTTGCTTTGAGGTTTGGTTTGGCTGCAGTGACTGAGGGAACAGCTCAGTAGGATTCACCTCCTCCATGGCATTTGGCCACCTGAGGACCAGGAAACCTGGACGAGGCAGCTGGTCAGTTCTGTTGGCCTCCCAGAGGATGTCTTGTCTCTATTTTCCAGTGGAATCCTTGGTATTTCCAAGACTGCTGCTATATCTGATCAGTTATATATAAGAAGAAATATTTCCTGTACATGTATTTCAGAAACCAAGTAATTTTCAGTTTGCCTTCATCTTTTGATGGAATCCACAGGTGACACAACAGAGAGAATGAACGTGTCACTGTATTTTTGGACATGTCTCTCCACTCATGTTTTCTTTAGCTCTGGAGCTTTATGTAAGGCAAAGAGCCTTGACTGTTGTTCATACAAACTGTAATAAAAATAAGACTGTATTAAGGCCAAATATTAGCTTTCATAACTTCTCCATTGCCACTGTGTGATTATAAAAACACTGGGTTTTTCAGAAAGTCCTAATAAAGGATTATAAATATATAATTTGTTCATACAGTTGGGATATGTTTCTCTACTACTTTTATTTTCAATTTTCCACTGAAAGAATATAGAATATCACTGGATGTGATGATTTTCAATGTTTCACATGGGTTTATAGTTCATATTTCTGGAACACTAATGTTCCGAAAACTTCTCACTCTACACTTTAATCCATAATGCATAGCTCCCGCTATCTTTTAATCATCTGTCTTGTTTAAATGTTGCTGGATCCCTGGATATGATATAATAGATGAATGTTTCAGAGAAGCTGATGCCAGGCTGCCCTCTAGACACAGAAACTCACTCAGTGAATATGTGTGAAGTGAGTGCCTGGAGACAAACAGCTGTAAGAGGGAGTGGGTGCAGTCCTGTTCACCCCATCCCTTCTTGCCAGGGAATGAGCCTGCAGATGAATCTGAGGCTTTCAAATCACCACTCTGTGAGCTTCTAAATCTGGACATTGATGCTGCAGCACCAACACCAAATTTTTCCATCATGTTGCTGCTTTTAAGTTTACAGAGGATTGAACAGCAATCTATTTATTTCCAGGGAGCCATAAAAATAAGAGTTCATATATAAGCCTGAAGCAATCAAATCAGGCCTGCTCTTAATATAAAATTCTTTAAGGTTTGAGAGAAGAGGCTAACTTCTCAGAATCATATTACAGAAAGTGATATTATTTATGGATTTGCTTTAACATTGTATAGAATGGCATAAAGTACAATATCTAGGAAAGACATGATCCTTCATTAACACCAGGAAAGGCTGCTGAGAGGAGATTCTGTGCAACTGTGATTTAACTTAGTTGTACTGGTTTCATTCCTGACAGTTGCTAGATGGCAAACATCTTTTTGTATGTAGAAATTATCTGTTCTTCATAGGGAAGAGGGGATGACGTATTCAGGACCATGTCAGCCTTGTTTCTGGGGAGACATGCTCAAGCCCTTACTCTCTCAAACACCCTCTGTGACCTTTCCTGAGCCAGCTAATCTTCCGTACCTTCCTTCTACTCAAAATAATGAAAATATTACTTCTTTATGCCACAGGAGCTTTTCTGAGTCCTCAGATAGTTTATCAGGAATACAGAGGAGGTCTAACAATAAATTTATTTTTCAGTTTGCATTTCCAGCCTGTGACTGCGTCAGCATTTCAGAGCAATACTGAACTTCCCAGGGCACCCACTATCTCCACAGGGATTTTTGCAGATATTGTATGATTTATGAAGGGGTAGCTGCCATCCTGCATCCTGTGACTCTTTCTGCTGCTTTTGAATGGCAAGCACAAGGCCTGGATGCCAAGTCACAAAGAAGATTGTCTAGCAGGAGCAGCTGCTGCTTGGCAGCTGCAGCATCAGAGCAGCTTTGAAGCTGCCCAGGGCTCTGTCATGTCTCAGCTACCAAGAGACTGCCTTGGCTTCTCTGTCATTTAGAGATGCCATTTGCTAGTAAACATTCTTTGGTTCTTTGCAATTTTTCATGTTGTGCATAAGCTCTTAGTTTGTCAACGGGTGATTCAAAAGTATCATTTTCATGGGGAAAGAAGGGCTTTGAGCTTAAAAAACTGGCAAAAGTCGTAGAAATGCTGGTGCAAGATGATTTGCATAAAGCAAAATATTTAGAGAATGTAAGTTAAATTTGAAAATAATTGCTAATCTGTCATCCAAAGTTATGTTTCATAAATAGGAAACAAATAGAAAAGCTCAATCATGTCTAGTGCTCTGCTGAAAATCAGGCCCCTGAATGGATCTCAGACCTGCTTCTAGAAAATTTAAGAGCACTTTGAAAATCAGGGTACTTGGATTTTACAGATTGAGTGTGTTTCTAAAACTGGTTTTATGGACTATAAATAATTAAATGAACAAATATGTTATTTGACTTTCCATTCAAAAAAAAAGAAAGCAGGAAGAGCAATCTCTGCATGTTTAAGCTCAACTAAGGCTTTCTACTTCCATACTGATTTTTTTAAAGCAGTTCATAGCTGATTTGTCAAGAATTACCTAGAATTGTATCATGCACTATTTACAGTGGAGTTCTCAGCCTTCAAATAGTTTTTGGGGGAAAAAAAAAAAAAAAAGAAAGAAGCCTTTTTTGTATAAGCCTTTTATCAAATACATTGTCCTTTAAAGGTTTCAGGGCTAAATTTATTTTCCTGATAGACGTGAATTATGTTGCTTATGCAGTTTAATTTCTAGTTCAGCTTTTCTTTTGTCAGTTCTTAGTTCTAAATACAAATTCAGCATAAAAATGCCAAGTGTTTCTTTTATTTTTCTTTTTTACTCCCAAGGTGAAGAAAAATAGAAGATTTTTACATGAGGTAGATATTTAATGGCTGTGAAAGAGCACTGGTTGAGAGCATAGGTAATTTCATTGGGTGCCTGGCTTTTAATTTGTCTAAAGAGTTAATACCAAATTTTCCATCCAGGTTCCATTGGCTTAATTTCAAGGTATTCGCTCACCTAATAGTGAGCATTGTGGATGAAGCAAAGAAAGATTGCTCCATCAGAGTTTGACCCCTTGTGTTTAACTGTGATTAATCTTGCCTGCCCACATATTAGCCCAAAAGCCTGTTTTCAAACTGCTTTGCCCCCCCCCAGTAGATTCTCAGCATTGCCCTCTGGATGTTCCACAAATTCACATTTTGTTCTGTGTAATAGGGTTAAGCTGCAAAAACAGGTAAAGGTTCCATTGGGCTTTTGCTGAATGCTCTTTCTGGAACCGAGGTAGGAACTGGGAAATGATGTGGTAAAATGATGTTTCTTTGCAAGGGGCAGCATCAGTAACAGTGAGAGCACTGGGGGGGTTCATTGCCAGTGATAGAGGTGAGAGCAAATTAATTTACATTTTGCCCCTGAATTAGGCCAAGGTAGAATTCACCTGCCTTTGCTGCTGTGTCACTGGACCTTCCTCTGCCAGCTGACCCATCCAAAAGTGTTATAAAATAATATAGAAGGAATGTGCTGGGTGAAACTGAGGGGTAGGAGGGACAGCTTCCTTGGGAAAGGGGATGGTTGATAAAAACCCGCTTTTTTCTCTGTGTATCATTCTCTGTGGCCATCAAGTGCTGGATTAAGGATAGGCTTCTTTCTCTGTAACATAAACGGCACTTTCTGTCTGTATTTTCCTGGGTTTGGGTAGTGGCAGGCCTTATATCACCCAAGGTCAAGAGACAGTAGAAGGGAAAATTTAGGAGTCTGCTCTTCTAATTCTTTTCTCCCAGACAAGAACGGATGATGAGACAAAGCACTGCCTGTGTCAGGCCCAGATAACAGAACTTCATCCCTCATTCCCCACAAGAAGGAAAATCGTGGCATGTACACTTTTAACCCAAATTCCCACCACAGATATGTCCTGCGGTTTGGGACAGTTTGGTTGTTGTTTTTGTTTTTCTTCTGGCTTGTAAGATGGCTCTTAACAGCAGAAGTTGGAAGATGGGATTTCCCAATTTTTGTCTCATTTCTATTCATCTCTGTTTCCTTGGAGATGTTCCAAAAAAGAAATATTAAACTATCCTAGTGCACTGAATTCAGATGGAGCTCCTTCCTCAGACACAAGTCCCATCGGAGGGACTCACGGAGAGGTTTCTCTGGCACTGACAGTTGGAAATTACCATGTTTCAGAAGTACTTACAATTCCCGTGCCTAACGCTGGGGAGAAGATCCTGCATTGAGGGAAGAACAGACAGGAAATCTTTTGCAGATAGATGAGTGGCACACAATGTGTTTTCTCTTCAGCTCATTTTTGGTGCTCTTACTTTTTAATCTGCTGATCTTGAATCTTGATCTCTGCTAATCCTAAAAAAAATGACCAAAGTGATTATTTGAAATGATACACAGCAAAGTCTGTTATCTTTTATTTAATCCATCTCTTTATACAGCTACCTTGCCCCTTCAGAATTCATCCTAAATCATATATTTTAAGCAGTATCAGAAGGAATTAGTCATCCCCATGATGAAGTTGTGACCAGCAGGCAATGATTCTTGTTATGTTTCAGTTTACATCTTCCTTTTTTTACTGCATTTACTGACAAAAGGGCATTGGCTTAATTACCTGTGATGTTCCTGACTGGAGGGGAAAGGTTCACAGTTTGAACTTGCTAATAAAAAGCAAACATGCTTATTGTAAAACACTTAATTGTCTTTTCCCTTCTGTCTGACATTTATGAATTGCCTTCACAGGAGCCTGGGTTGGCTTTATCGAGTACAGGTAACAGAATAACCTTATATATGAGCTACAAGTATAAACACTGTCATTGGTGTGCTCCTTAGGATTTTGTGCCAAACCATGGAAAACTACATGCACTGCTAACAGAAAGGTGATGGCATACTTGATATCTTGCTTTACATTCCTTTTGGGATCTAAAAGTGAATTTGAAATACCATGGCTTGCGGAAGTCACAAGTGATGTTGTTTGGCATTTCTGCTGCAAATTTGCCTTTGCTTTCACACCTGCTTGAGGGCACTGGGGCTGCACCACTGTCCAGAAGGGATGGCAGGATCTGAGTTTTGTGTCTTTATCCCATGTTTAATTTTTCAATAGATATAGATCACATTCCTAGGGCACAGTCAGTCACTGTAGTGCAATAGTCAGCACCACCTCACTAACAAAGGGTTCTGTGGGTGTTGAGACAAGCCCCAGTGTAGACCAGGTACACAGAATGGTGAAAATATTCTCCAGGTTACATATCACTGAAGCTTTTCAGAAATCAGGATGTCTGCTGTAATTGTATATTCTCTCACAAGAGGTTTGACCTCAGATTTCAGATTTTATGTTCAGCATCATGAATTTTTTGCTAAGCCTTAGGCAGAAATTTTTCTTACAGAAATATGATTTCTGTTGTACATGAACACTAGAACCCTATCAAAGACTAATTTTGAAGCTGCTTGCCTTGAAAACAAATAAACACAATTTTAAGAGCTTTTTCCCTAAATATGTAAGGCAGACCCTCCCTTGCTGGTGACTCTTATTTAGTTCTCTCCTCCAGAAGCAAGAAAAGAAAATGTGAAACAACTTCTCTCCATTAAAGCACCTTTCCCTTCTTGTTGCTTCTTTGCTTCTTCTCTGTATTGTAGCAGGGTACTCCTTCCACGCCATGCTTTACCACTGATGGACAGACAGAGGTTTGTTTTAGTGGTGAAAACAGATATTCTAGTAACTACTGCTACTACCTGCACTTAGGAGTCCTCCTTAGCTTACCTGTACATTTCTTTTGTGGCAGAGAAATGAAGACTGTTATTCACATACCCACCAAAACTGAAGGTTTGGCTCTTTTTCTGAATTAAAAAAAAACAAAAAAGGAATGCCTCTTTTTTGAAATTGTTACTGATTTTTTATTCTGTCTGGCCAACAATATGAACCATAGCATCAATTTAAACTTGATTTAGACTGTGAATTATGAGATTTTAATTAGATGAGGTGGTTGTAAACTGCTGATTTTTTCCTCCAATGGAAAGTGGTGCTTAAATGAAACCATTAAATCAGGCTACTTCTAACTCCATTGTACCAGGGAAAGCTTTCCAGGCATAGCACATTGTGTTTAGTATCACTTTAGAATTCTATAAATCTTTGATCAGCTTTTATTTAATCTTTGTCTAAATTGGAAGATAGCAATGGTCCCTTAAGATTTTGTATGGAGTTGAATGAAATTTAATAAGGCGCCTGACAGTTATTTGATTGTGATTCGTAGCATTTTCATTTTACAGACTTAAGCAATACTGACCTCAAAAGGACTGTCATTCAGACTAGGTGGAGGGTGGGGAAATCAAATATTTTATTCTTCTTTGTTCCAGTCCTTTTTACTTGATAAGCCCTTAATAAAAGTAGGAACGAAGTCCTTGCCTATTCCTAGACCAGTTCTCTATTCAGAGATAGCAGATTCATTTCTGGAACATTTTAGAGGAGGAAATGCAAAACAAGACAACATCTAAATGGCTTCACATTGACAACCTTGACAGACTGTGTAAATTTGGAGAGAAGCTAGGACATGGGATGACATGAGTTGCTTCTCAGGGGACCACCTGGGGAATTTTGCAGGTCCCCAGAGCAGCCCATGGGTTGCCCTGAGCTCCAGGAGGTCCTGCTGCCCACTCAGGCAGAAACTGTGTTTTGAAACAATGCAGCTGATTATTTCAGCCTGATGCACAACATAGAGGGCTGAGAGAATGAATCCAATTTCTGCAAAGTTTCCATTTCTGGCTCTCAGAGCTGCCTCTCTCCCAGGCTCATGGAGATGCCATCTCCATTATTAAAGCATAGTTGCATTAGTGACGAGCTGCTTCCCTCAATTAGTTTTGACACGAGGTAATTTTATGGCTCCAAGTATATCTATTTTTGACTCCTGATGGATTTTCCTATGTCCTTGTTTACTACCTAAACCACCTTTTCTTTTCTTTTTACATTTGCTCAGTGTTTCGATTTGAATCACAGTTAAGTATTATTGCTTATTATTTGAATTACACTAATGGCTAAATGTCAAGGCCCCATTGCATTACATACAATAAAATAAATTAACTATCTTTTTAAATCACTGACAGAGGCTGCTGCTATGTCACTGTGCTTACAGGAGTTTGGCTAAATAACAACGAACAGTTTACTTTCTATTTGCATGTGAAACAATCAAGGAACAAGAAGAATGAAAAGTCACTGGAAAGTGTTGGTTTTAAGCAGAGATTTAATGGAATCAGTGACTGAGTACTTGAAACAGATGAACTTCACGGAATATCATAAGCAAATGTAAGGATCTTTATGAGGCAAAACTACTCTAGGAGCATAAAAACTGGCATCTGGCCCAAATTTTAGCTGCTCCAGTATCCAGTCTCTGACAGTAGCTGCTCTGAAAGTGTGAGAGACAGATAGCCTGCCCTGCAGAATTCCCATTCTAGTCTCTAACAGCAGTTAACTTAAACTAATCATGGATAATATCCTTTACAAAACAAATGCTTGGGAGATGATTCCGACCTGCTGCACAAAGAAGGTGCTTTACAGAAATATTTGGACAGGTTATTTACATCTGTTTGCCTATATTTATGTGTATCTTATGCTGCTTGTTTGAGAGTGTGGGAGGCAGGAAAAGAGAGTATCAGTGCTCAAGGCTGGAATTCCTTTCATTCCGGATGCGATTCTGGCAATATGCTCCCCATTGAGGGAAATGTTTCTCATGCTGTTAACTTCAATAACATGAAGAGTTCTATTCAGCTCACTTTGACCTCTCCTATAGTTAGGACAGTGCCCAAGGACCATCATCAGATGCTTTTTATGTACACTTGGAATAGCAACTTTGAATAAGATTTTCAGTGCCACTTAGCTGACTAGGAGCCTGAGTTAAAAAGGGATCTGGACACTTCTAGATGGTTCTGAAAGCTTTTAAGTGGCAGTAAGTAAAGATAAGTAAAAAGGAGACATTTCTCCAGTGACAGCTGACCTCCTTTCCACTATTCTGCTCTACATATGCCTCTGGATCTTTGGGAATCTAGAGCTTTGGAAAGAGTGGGAAATAGCAATAGAAAATAGAATCATAGAATCACAAGATAATTTAAGATGGAAAAGACCTTTGAGATCATCAAGTGCGATGGTTAATCCAGCACCACCACCATGTTCACCATCAAACCATGTCCTCAAGGGCCATATCCCCATGTTCTTTAATCACTTCCAGGGATGGTGACTCCACCACTTCCCTGGGGAGGTGGGTTGGTATCAAACTCATCTGCAGGCTCCCAGCTGGTCTCTATTTGGGGCAGTGGTTCACACTGTTTGTAAATGACCACAAGTTTTTTAAATATCTGACACAAAATCACTAATTTACTTTCTATTCCTCCAGAAGAGGAAACCTATCACTTAAATTCAACAACATGTGGAGGCTCACTGCACTTTATAAGAACATACACTTAATAGTAAGTCAAAGGAAGACAAATGCTCACTGGTGCCATGTCTTGCAAGGTTGCTCTTCTTCCTCAGGAGTATATTCATGAAAAGAACCTGATTCTACTTCCCTAATATTGAGGTATATTTGAAATGAACATCATTACAGGCCATCACATTTTTAATTTAATTCAGAAGTCTCAGCATTCTGGAAACTGAACTCAGCTCTCCTTGTCAGAAGTGTTCTTTCAGAACTGTGAGTGTTCAAGTGTGTTCCTCACTCAGAGACTCTGCATTAAAATCTGTAAATATGCACAGCTGATTGTCAATAACATTAATGGGAACTGCACCTGTATTCATATGACAGAACAGAAATTGTGCCTTCAGGTTTGCTATTTCTTAACAGTAATGATGCTTTGAGGGCAGTATTACTTTAAGAACAGAACCCATTTAATTTCCTTGGACTTTGAAATCTTCTGGTAGAGAGTAATTGCCTGACACACAGCTCCTAGGAGGTGAATTTAAATGAAATACATTTTCCAAGCTGCAAAGCAAAATTACTAAATGCCTGATTAGAAGATCTGTGTCACTAGTACTGCTTCATTATGAGGAGTCTCTTAAAAATTTCATATCAACACTTGCCTTTCACAGTCCACAGCCTGGTGCCTATTAAGGCACAGAACAAACTAGAACTGCTTGTCTGACATGGAACGGGGTAGAGATCAGTACTGACCTATAGTAGTGTACCAGGGACCCCCATGGAAGAGGGAAAATCCATGGCCTGGCCCTGGAAAGGCACTGCCTGAACCTCCTGGGGTGTGCAAGGCTGAGCTTCTCTTCTCAGGGCTGTGGGAGAATATTCTGGTTGTTAGAGTGGGTTCTTTTCCTTCCCCTTAAAATGTAAGATATAAAAGACTATGACTTTTCAAATTTCAAATACAGGAGATTAAAAAGCAGCCAAACATAAACTGTAAACAAGGAAGGGATTTCTGCACAAGAAAATGGCTCTGGCCATCAGGCACATCTCTTAGGAGACATGTGGAGGATTTCTCATATTTACTCTGCCTTACTCCATTTTCATTGCAGTCTACCAAGCAACTGGTTGTGTCCTTGAATGGTTATTCTTGAGGCAAGCCTCCAAATTTCAGACATATAAGACCAGGAAAGAGTCTAAGGCTTGATTCCTCATCACAATTATGTCTGTTTAAGTTAGGCATAATCAAGGATGTCCCAAATTCAGGATTATGAATAAATAATTAAGCTCAACATCCATTTTGGAGGTTAGCCACTTAAGATTTAGGTTAAATTCCTCTTCTAATAGAGTTTTCAAAGCTAAAGAGTTGCAGTCAACTAGTGAAATTGCAAATGAAACGTTAATTAATTTAATTTTATAAAAATAATATTTTAGCGATCAAATGACCATGATTTTTCTCTCCCTAGTTGTGTTAATTTATAGTGAAGAAAGAGCTGTTTAGAACAGCATGAGCAATTCATATACTTAATTTCTGATAGTCTCTAAAGAATCTCAGTTTTGTTCAATGCATACATTTTGACTGAAAACTGGCTAATTAACATGATCTGCACAAGATTTCTATGCCTGAATCCATTTCCTAGTTTTCTTCTGAACCTTTTTCAGTAGAGGGAAAGGGAGCTGTGTAATCAGAATGCAGTAGGATTTTTTTTATAGTGTTGCACAGTTTTTTTATAATGTGACATTATACAGCAGCCTCATTATATTCAACTCAACAATGTGTTGCTCAGCCATGAGCTTGATGGCTTCATGGAGCATGGGGTGAGTTCAATTCCTCTTTCTAAAGGAAAGGCATCTTGCTTCACTGCTTATTTTCTGAACTTTAAAAGATGCAACTTTACAAAATATTCTACAGCTCCTACTCAGGGGGAATAGAAAGTGGCTCAGTGACAGACTGCAGTGGAGACCATTATGAGGAAAGCCATGCTGTTCTGGGTTAGAGAACACCTCTCCCTTCTTTAACCTTCCGTTGCCTTCATTTTTGGAATGAATAGACCCTAAAACCTCTGATATTTAAATCTGAAAACGCTGCTGCTCACACTACACTCTCTTGCCTTTCTCCTTTCTTTTGTCTCCCATCACAACTATGTGTCCTTTTTGCTGTAAGTTTCCCAAATTGGTTTGTTCCCATTAAAGGGTATTATTAGTTACACTGCAAACACACACTGAGCTTGTTACCCCTGCTGGCTCCTAATTGCAGCTCCTTTCCCAGAATCTCAGAGGTGCCTCATGCCCAGCACACAGACCCTCATGTCCAGAGGAGACAGCTGGAAAAAATGACACAAGTTCATATTGTCTGGATCTGGCAGGTTGAAAATGAGCTGCAGTGACACTGATAGAGGTGATGTGAGAAGAATTTTGGGCCAAATTTGTTATTATGCCCAAAACACAGAAATTCCCAAGAAGCATATTTGTGGTTAGAACATACGCTTCACTTTTTGAAATTTTACTGAGGGCAGAAATTTCTCTGTGTGTGTGAAGAATGTTAGGATTGTTTGCATGTTCATTTTAATGGCTTGGAAGAAGCTTACCAGAAGCAGTAGGCCAGGGGACTGCAGTGTCTCTGCCTTTCACTGCCTCAGCCTACCCACAAAGACGTGATCAAACCACTTAAATCCTCACAGGACTTGCATCTGTTGTCTTCCCAAAGGCAGTTTCCATTGTTGAAGGAATGAAAACTTAAAGAGGACATAAAGCAGCTTCATTTAATAGCATTCTAATTCCTAAATTTCCTTAGAGAATGACAGCATTTATCAAAACTACTTCAGTGTTGTTTCTCTTCTGTGTTTTTCAAGGCAGGGTAATGCCTTCCTTGCAGAGTGCATAACGACGGATCATTATTTGTATTTAAAACAACAAAACCATTTATTTCAAGCTTGGCAATGCTACAGGTTTTTTTAATGCTGTACTGCCTTTGATGAGGAAATTGTCAACTGAGGAAGGATTTGGAAAGCAGTCTTTGTGTATTAAAAAATGGGGACTTGTTTATGGGCCTCCAGACACCTCTAAGGAACTCTTCAACAAATAAGTCTATCAAGTCAGTGAGACAAATCATGAAGTGAGGTTCCACTAAGCATGGATACAGGTGTCAGATTTTACCCCTGCAGGAAATACAGATCCTCTGAGAGAAATACTTGAGGTAAACTCTTTATCATATCCTAAAGTTTATCAGCAATTTTTCTGGTGTTACAGACATGGGAGAATACTTCATAATGATGTAATGCTAAGTATCCCTATAGTTCCCATAACCATTTACTGCAAGACTTGTCGCATAGAAAGCTCCTCCTGGCCTGTAGGTGCAAGGTGCTGTTTCCTGTAGTTTTTTATATGTGCTGCTTTTTGCCAGCAATTAATGGCCCATATTTCCTTGGGATGCCTTTCCTATGTGCCACAACTCAGGAGCAGCAGAGATAGCAATGCTGGTGCACATTGCGTGAGCAGTTTGAGATGGGCCTGAAAAGCCTGGTGGGCTTTATGAGAGCTTCAGAAAAGCTGGATGCAAACACACACCTCCAGGCTTGAGCAGTTTCAGTTAGTATTTGTCACAGCCAATGTCTGTGCATTTCTGAGGCAACTCTGTCTCACGCAGGAAAAATGTCCTCTGAAAATGCCTGCTTATTTCTTCTTTCAGATGTCAGCATGCACAGGCCTAGTTTTCCCCCTGCTCAGTATAATACATTTGCCCAAGCTGTCCCTTGTGAATTTGGCACAAGCGTTCATAAGAAGAAAGGTTTAGAGACCATTTAGAGACCATTTCCCTTGCACATAGCCTGTCATATACAGATCTGTTACTTACAGACTTGCATCTTTTTCGAACTGCTTCTAAATAATCTAGTTTACACTCCTGCTATTGCTGTGTAATCAGCAGGACTTACCCAGGTAAGTTCTTACAGGGACTGAGAATTCATCCTCTGCTCATGGAATTTTCATGGTCAGAATTTGAGAGTTTTGAAAACTTCAGTGTGTTGAAATGCATTAATATTCCTGAGGGTTTCACAGTAATGAGAGAAATGCTTGCATTTCATTTGTTTTAAAGTAATCCAAATAACCATAGGCCAGGTTTTAAAAGAAGTCATTTGGATGTGAATATCAGTATTTTTATGGGGAGTTACTGAACTGATTGGAAATATTTAAGGCTGCTTCATGACAGGAAGCCTCCCAGTGTTGCAGTAGAGTCCAAGAAACGGCAATAAAGTGGCATGGACTTTTGCAGAGAAAAGTCATTTATTAAAAGAAATCCTCTATTCTTATAACTCAGATTGCTTGAGACAGGACATAAGTATTGGTCCTTGCATGAACACCTCTCTCACACCATTGGTTAATTACACAGAAACCCATTAAGATAACAAAAGTAAAAACACCTTCTGTGAGACAGATGTTCCCAAAACACTTTCACATGGTTTACAAAAACTTTCTTCAGTTTCCTATGCTCTGACTCTCACAGCTCTGAACTGAAAACTGAGCTAAAAACCGAGAATTTCTCTTTGACTAATTTTGTCAAAGCCCACATTCCAGTGTCTAATAAAAAGGATAACTGAAAACTGAAACAGTTTTTAAACTGCCTTTAAATTTTTTAAAAAGAACAATTATCCCAGAAAATGTGATTTCAAAGGCAAATCTAATTTTAAATCTACTATAGGTTCAGTTTGAAGTCTCTCAGTAAGTTTCATTAGTGACTGTACTCTCGGAAAACATGTCTTGAGACAAGATACTAAACTCGAAGGACCATTGTTCTGTGAAATACAGCAATACAGTGCTCACTGATATATATCTAGAGAATAATAGAAGATCATGTCACATGTTTTCTCTCTTTTCTGAACTTGAGGGAAAAAATTAGGTCCATGCTACCACAGATCAGTTATTCAACCCTTAGAGGAGACTTGGTAATTAAATTAGTATCTTAGATGCTATTTTGTTCCATATATTTCTGCTTTTATTCCCCAATCTTTCAATCTGCCATTAAGTATTTAAGGCTATTTTAAGACTCTACTTTGAAAATCTAAGACAATTTCTTTTACAAATTATGATAAGCACCCAGAGAGAGCACAGGAGCTATGGAGAGAATGGGACATGTTATTTCTGAGAACATCGAAGGGACTGAAACCCACTTCTGTATACTAATTCTTCTTTCACAGTACCTCTCCATTTTGTACTTCAGCTGTACAACAGCTTTAAGTAACACTTCTCTGATGGAGGGGTGCAGTGGGAAAGTTAATAAACACTGCAAAGATGACCTGATTATCCACGGAATATCATGAAATGCTGAGCATCTCCCGAATTTAGGAATAAAGGCCTGAGCATTACTGCAGTCTGATATCCACAACCAATGCCTACTCTCAGTATTGCCTGGCACTGACCTGGGAGTGCAAACACTCCAGGATGTGGGGTTTTAACAGAAAAAAATGTGTATGGTAACTTTGCAGCCCATCAGAGCAAGCTCTGCATTTAGTGAGAAGTTGGATGCTCTTTTGAAAATGTACTTTTCTGCATTTAATCTGCTCACCAAGAAGCAAACCCTGACCAAGTGAATTGGGTGATGTCATCTGAAAGCAAAAGGCCCTGGCTGTGCTGGAGGGAAGATTTCTGCTCCCAGCAGGGATTCTGGAGGGCCAAGGGCTCAGCTCCTGTCACTGCTGCCTGGGCAAGCGATGAGGGGGCTGGACAGAATGGGCTAGGAACAATCCCAGAACTCCTAAGCCATGGCATCACAGGAGATGAAATCTCCACTGCTGAACTCATACTGGGAAAATCCAGATGTCTCTCTTTACACAGACATATCTTCTGTCTACATTTTATCTGAGCTGTGGTGAAGGGCATGGGGAAGCCCTTTGAACATTATCAGGGATTTAAGGATTGTTTCTTTTCTGCTCATATCTATTTCCCTGCCTTCATTGTCTTAAGCCTTTTTGGACAAAGCAGATACTGAAGGCATATTAAATATTTTTTCATTCCATTTTTTTTGTTGCTTTGCATTATTTTGGGGAGTGGCCCAGGCTCCCATGGACATTAGAACTATGAACAATACAGCTTTTTACCATGAATTAAAATGTTGCACTCTCTCTCTTAGAACACCAGCATTAGTATCCTAACATAGCACAGCATGAAGCAGGTTTAGTTAAAAAAAAAAAAAAATTATTCTGGTACTGTTATCTCTTGCCCCTCTAACACACAATTAATTACCCATCTTGTTGCAGGTTTTATATATGTAAGTTAAACGTGTCCTTTTCTCCACCTCTGTGCATGCCCCATAGAAATCAGATGGGCAATGGTGCAATGGATCTCTGTACAGTCCTGTGCACCTTTAACTCAAGATTAGTGACTTTGAAAGTGTTATTAGGGACAGGAGACTTCCTGATCTGATCCAGTTCCAGCGTGAGTCCATCAGTACTTCCCACTACTTTTTTCAATTGTATTTTATATTTTAATCTGAAAGTTCAGTGGAAATTCAAGTTTCCATGCTTCACAAAGAGCTTTAAACCTTGACAGATTCTGGTTTTGACAGCTGTGAAAACCCTATTTCCCTATCTTGGAGATACCATGTAACAAATCCATCATCATTTCTCTCTGCCTCTCTGCTACTCACTGAACAGAGTCAGGCTTTCTTGTTTGCAGTATGTTTCTCACCTGTAAAGTAAATCATAGCTACACAGGCTTTACATGAGTAACCAGAGCACTTGAATACTTAATTCTAAATGTATACTCTGGCAAATGAAGGAAACTATTACCCTGGAATAGCACACTTCAAACATTAATCATAATTATTAATCACACAAAGTTTTTTGAGAAACTTGAATATAAGTCCAGGCCTACAGTAATTGTCATATTAGCACGTAGTCAGTGCATATTTCATGCAAAGTAGTTGCATGAAATAATTCTGCAACAAATAAGTGTTTTGCAGTCTGATTTAATTTCATTTCATGTCATCAAGTAATTCTGATTTTTTTAAAAAACATTGTAATAAAAATGAGTAGTTTCAAGGTTATAGAAATCTCACTCTCTTTCTGAATTGCCTGAGAAGGTCTTTGCTGGAATTTAACTGACAATTACGGATTCTTAGGATTTCTATAGTTCCTGAATGTGTTTGTTATATACCATTAGTCACCAGGTGAAGCCCGTCAGTAATGGCATACCCTTCAGCAATAGCCGGGGAGAATTTAACACTGATTGATGGCAGGTCACCTGGAATTGCTTGGCAGAATTTCCAATTTTCTGTTGGGAAATTGCTTATTTCTTGAAGTCTATTCCCATTTTTACAAGTGGACAGCCAGCTGAGATTATACATTATTATGTGTCTAACTATAAAATTGTGATGGATGGTGTCACACATTTGAAGAGAGAGTTAAACATTTCATTTAGGGCTGGTTTTAAGAAAAAGACTAAGTAACTTTAAAATATAAACTGTAACCTACCTTTGGCTTTTATTTGTTCATCTAAATGCAGAACAGAAGTGTTGCACTTTAACTAGTTTTAAACAAAGATTTACTTGCTTTGTTATCATTCTTATCAAGTATTCAGTATTCAAAGGGTTATGATATCTTTGTTGTAAACAGATTTTCAGTTTCTAAGGCTTGTCCAGGGACTGACTGATGGAGCAGATTAATGGTTTTTTTCTACTTTGGGGACCTCGGTTAGAATTCTGGCAAAACTGCATTGACAGAAAATCAAAGGCCATTCAGCAAAGCCTTCCTATGGTTCCTCTTCTAAATCATGAGGGAGGGCAGCCAAAAACAGCCAGGCATTTCCTGTTTCCAAGGGGATAAGTGATAAAAGCCAGTACAGACTTAGCATACAATGTGTATTATCTCTTTGAAACCTGACTTGTTTGGGAACAAAGCACCCATGCCCTGCTGCAATCAACAGGAAAAGAGTGACCCGAGGAATAAAAGCTGGAGCTGTAACTCACACAAGATATATATTTGTGACAGTCTCAAAATAGAAACAAAAGGAAAGGGTTGCATGTTGAAGATTTAAAGCCA
Organism: Vireo altiloquus; assembly: GCA_013396875.1. Lineage (NCBI taxonomy): Eukaryota > Metazoa > Chordata > Aves > Passeriformes > Vireonidae > Vireo > Vireo altiloquus. Next base: position 90,423 of record VZRF01001290.1, on the reverse strand, counting down.
AATTCTTGTAAGATTGGCATCACTAAAATGAGGCTGCCTGCGGAGAGCTCAGAGCTCTTTCTTACCTGCCTGCGTCCCCAGACTGTGACAGCAAAGGCTAAGGGCCTTCACTTGAGATTTGAGCTAAGAAAGGTCTTGACTTGGCAGCTCTTCAGAGTGAGCCTTTGAGGGTAACAGCAGAGTTAGACATCTCACCACCTTGTTTACCTTCACTTGCTTAGAATACAGAATATTCACAGAATACTCTTGAGTTGGAAGGGACCCACAAGGATCACTGAATCAGATTTCTTGTACTTCCTTTCTGGCTCATTTAAACTTGATTTCTTGCCTATACATGAAACAGCTAAAGCAAGATGGGGTCAGGAGGGCTGTGCCCTGTTTTCAGTAGCCTTAGCTTTGTCACTGGGGGTTTCTGGAAGGTAGAGGCAGGACTGCAGCCACTCGGAGAGGGATTCTCTCACTTCTTGCAGTGTGTTAATTACTGGGCCGAGTTTGAACCACTTCTCCTTCGACTGCATTTGACAAAGAAGTGAATATTGCAAGTTAATTCTGTAACATTCCATCCCCTGCTGGTTTATGGGCTGCATATTCTGAATCTGACAAGAGGTTCCAGTGCCTCAGAGGATTTGGGGCTCACAGCTGTTGGAAGGCAGTGAGGAAGGCACAGCTGAGCGCAGAGCAGCCTCAGCCATGTGAGCACTGGGGTGACTGTCCTGTCCCTGAGAGGAACAGCCTCCTGATGGGGTTAGGTAACTACAGGTAGTGCTGCTTCTTGCTCCTGTATCTTGCTCATAAAGCAAAAAAAATTGCTTTAAATTTCCCCTTGAGTATTTAATATCTCCCCTGATCTGTCCCTGGTGTGTGCCAGCTCATCCTCACACCAAGTTCCAGACTCACGGTCCCAATCCAGAGCTTAATGAAGCAATGGCCACTTAAAGGTACATGAGGCCTCCCCTTGGTGAACCTCAGTGCTGTTAAAATTTGGCCCTGAAAGAAGATAAAGGAGGTTTTTTAGAAGCTAGTTCAAGCATGCAAGAAAATCCCTGTAGAAGATAGGAATTGGCAGCACTACTTCAGAGGCTTTCATATTCCAAAATTTAATTAGATCTGCTCACCTAGAACTGTTGGAAATATGTTTACTGCTTTTAGATCTTTCTGTCTTATGAATTCCTATTATGAAGAAGCTATTAAATATCACACAGTGTCAGATTCAGAAGTCTATCCTACTAGGAGCAGCCAAATGTATTATTTACTGTTTGTCTCAAATTATATTTATTTTATTTATTGCACAAACAAATAGTGTGGTTTTATTTTTTCTTGAACTAAAAATGCATTTAAGATCTGTCTTTATTTTCAGTGTACTCATTTTCACTATATATCATCTAATTTTGCTATATTGAAAATTAAGTGATCCAGAATTGTTTTGTATGCCTAATCTAGAAACTAAACAACATCCTAATTATTGTTTTTAATCCCCTGAAAGTATAAAAACTAAACACGTTTCTGCAACATTTGGAATCATACAAGCATTGCTTTATTTCCTCAGACCTAAAAGCCAATACTCGCGTAACTATTTGATGCTTTTTATCAGAAGCATTGATGCACATCAGTGAGAACTTTCTACCACCTTGAAAATGACTTTTAGAATATTTCATTAGCAGACTGTCTTTCAGAACTCAAGTTGACATTCATGTTTCTTCACACCAGTCTTTCATCCACAAAACTCTTTGTTCTGCTGAACAGTTTCGAGACAATATGGGCAATCAAAAAAGCAAAGGCTTATGACCTATCTGCATCTTCCATTCCAACATTTGATCAGTCTTATTCAAATCTCATCTTTTAATACTCCTTTGAGAACTTTCTGAGGATTTTATTTCCTTTCTTTCATTATGATTATATTATTTCAAAAACTTCAAACTTAATGAAATGGTAGCTCTCTATAAAGTGAGAGGCAGACGCCACTGGTGGCTACACATTTATCCATTTTCATCTCTTTCAATAGCCTACGTGGAAGGAATCTGAAATCCAAAATAGTGGGGAATGTCTTTTATATGTACATTTTGCATTCTGGGAGATATGTGATTGTCTTGCAGTTCTGCATTTTTCTGAAAAATAAAGCACTGGAGCAAATTGTGGAGGAGTTGCAGGGAAGGAGAAAGGTGCCTGAGACCCATGAAACAAAACAATTTGTGTATTTAGAAAGACAAAGATCCTTATTACCAATCAATGCCTCTACCTCAAATGACAGGACATTTCTTCAGGCTCTGCCACTTCCTGCTTTGCCAGTTGCCTGCATGTCCCTGTGTGGCCAAGGGTGCATTTGTGCTTTCCAAGGGGAATCCTGGGAAAAACAGGGCTTCACTCACACATTCACCTCACAGAGAAAAGCTGCAGAAGCAAACTGTGTGGGTGATTTAGGAACCCAAAGCTGAAAAACAGCCAAACACTTGAGTTAAGGCTGCTTTGGGGTCTTGGCCTCCATCCTTGTGCACAGGTCATCCTGGATCTGCAGCAATAAGAACTGAGCATCCTTCTTTCCACCACTGCTCTAAAAAATGAAGTCATTACAGTGTTGGTTATAAATTTTGCATAAGAAGGTTACTTCTTTGGAGTTTAGGAGTGTTTTGGCTCCTGCTCCAAGAGGCAGTGCTTCATTTGTGTCTGTCATATGTAACTGGGCCAGATTTTCACCTGGTGAAAATTTATGCCCCAGCCAGTGAACTCTTTCCCATCATGTATTCACAAAACCTTTATCAGCAACTTCCTTTTTGTTTCCTTAGTTTATGGAGACAAAAATTTATGTGCAGTGTCTGACAGAAAAAGTTTTATATGCAGTAGTTCAGCTGCTGCTGAGCGGAATCTTCCTTGTCAATAGTTGCATTTCACTACCAGGTAAAATCTTTTCTATTAGTAAGTAGATTAAATCTGCTTTGGCAGTATCTGTGCTCCTCTGCAGGTAAAATCTTCTCCATCAGCAACTAAACTTTCCACTCAGATTTAATTTTCTCTGTCAGAAGTTGCCCCTCTGTAGCAAAACTTCAACAGCTGTTTCACAAAACTCTTGCTCCTGTTGACACAAGCTATTGAAAACATTAAAATACTTACAAAAAGATATAAAATTCATTCTCAAAAATATTGTTAAATGGAACATTTAAGCTTCTTCCAATATTGTACTTGATGTCGAACTTCAAAAGCCAGGAAATAAAAACTTAAGGCAGATTTTATTCCTTACCTCCCCCTGCCTCCTGCCCCAAACATGCATTTTATCTCTGCTGCAACTGCATTTATCAAAGATGCTACAGGAAATACTTATTTTTTTCTTTATAAGTGTTGCCTGAAGAAGATTTCTGTCCATAATGTTGAACTTCTGTCCAACATTTTAGGGTAGTAATGGGCTTAAATATATATGAAAGAGGCCTTAGCACTGTAGCAGCTAATGGACTGACAAGTACTTGCACAGTGTCTTCAGTATATTAAACAGGTTAAACAAATTAAATGAATTACCACATCACTGACTCCCATGCTACTTGTGAGATAATAAATGCCATTTAAAGCAGTGTGTACACATCAATATGCAATCTAACCAGGCATTGTTCTCTGTGATCCAGGGGGTATTGCCAAGACAGCCAGCTTTGTTGTGCTGAAGAACAGTGGGAATACTTTTCCAGATGTACTAATTCCAGCTGGTCTGAGCAATGCCAGCTCATGGTCCTGTCAGTCTCTCACTAGTCCTCAGTTAACCCGCAGGGTGTCCAGCTGCTGATGGGATGTGTCAGACTGGGGTCTGATGTTCCATTCAGGTGTCAGGAAGGGCCTGGCTCCTGGAAAGCCAATTCCTTTTTGCAGAAGAGGAAATGCTCTCTTGTTCCCTGCACAGGCTAGGACCCTATGGGCAGCCATCACTGCAACAGCAACTGCAGCCTGAGCTGTTCAGAACTAAACCTGCAGTGTAATGCATGCCCACACTGTGCAATGGTAATGCTAAGGGTTCTAACTCCTCTAATCAATTTAACCTCATGTGGCCAGGCGCCATGGGGCAGTGCCCACTCTCCAGGCTGCCAGCTCTTTAATAAACAAAGAAAGAAAAAGAATCCACAAACCAAAAAGAAGCAGAAAATTACTTTTCTGCTGAGTTACTTGGGTTAAAGTAATTTCTTACTGTTTGGATCCTCAAGGACATTCTGAAGAAAATATTTTTGGAAGCCAATCCTCACTGCAAAAGATTATTTAGGTCAATTGTTTTCCTCCAAATCTCTTTTATATGGATATGATTCCTTTCATTCGTGGACTGAAGAGAAGCTGCAGAAATCCCTTCTTTTTTGAGTAAATGAAAAAAAACCACCTGTAAATATTCTCTTCTAAGTCCTTCTAAGAAACTTGTGGTGGAGTTGTTACTTCTATACTTTTGAACTCTAAAAAAATAGTATTCTGTTTTCTTTGGTTTAACTTCATAAAAATACTGCTACTATTTCTTGCATTAGCAAGCATTTTCCTATTTGTAAACAGCATTTAGTGGTTGGACAGTTTAGCCTGGGAACTGTGGGATTTACAGTGGTCTTTTCGTTCCCTTGTTCAGAAATCTGGTCTTCTAATCACATCTCATCATATCATATCATATCAAATCAAATCAAATCATCAATATATTTTTCTTTATTTAGTCATGAGCTCAGCCTTTATTACCTCATCTACAGTGGTAGAAAATTGTTAGACCTTGTTGTTATCCTGCAGAAAATTCCAGCAGGAGGAAGTGCTCTAGGCAATGCTATCCCAGGAGCAAGAGTAAACACTCTTAGCCCAGGAGAATAAAACCTTCCTGAAGTAGTCAGCACAGTGCCACTATACCCTCTCGAAACTATTTAGAGATTTCCTCATGCTAAAAATCTAAGTTTCACAAAAAAAAAACCACCTTGTTTATAGGGGTGAGGAGGAGGGAAGGGAAGGGGAGGGGAGGGGAGGGGAAGGGAAGGGAAGGGAAGGGAAGGGAAGGGAAGGGAAGGGAAGGGAAGGGAAGGGAAGGGAAGGGAAGGGAAGGGAAGGGAAGGGAAGGGAAGGGAAGGGAAGGGAAGGGAAGGGAAGGGAAGGGAAGGGAAGGGAAGGGAAGGGTTTCCAGCAGAGTTACCTCATGTCTGTAAGTTGCTTGTGGAAGATGAACAGTCCAGGTTTACAAACAAAAATGAGCTGCAGAGGCTTTACCCCCTGCCCAAAAGCTAAAACTGAACCTGTTGTGGTCAGAACCAGCAAAAGTGAACTAAAGAGCTGCTGCTGAGGGTGGCATCTCCTGACAAACTTCACACTGAAACAGTGGCAAATCACTGGTTACACAGAACAAAACAGCAATGTAAAATATTGATAAAGACATTAGGGAATAACAATGGAATACTTGAAAAACTAAATGAGCCTGTTGTCCCAAGTGCATTATCATTTAACAAGCTTCTTAAATATCACTATTTTAACAATTAATAGAAACCTGTCTTGCTGTAGGCCATTTTGATAACTGTTAATTAAGTATCTACAAATTCCTTACAAAGTCCATGTGCTACTAAGAATGAGATTAGGCATTTCTTGCTTATGTAATTTTGAGCTAATTATAAGATTATTAGATTTATCTTCTAAATACTCAGTAAGTTCTCTTTTAACAATCATCTTATATTTAATTAAAAAGCAGTTTCTGGCTTGCTAAATTTGAATTAAATGCTTGCTGGAAACACTAAATTAAAGTGTTAGAAACATTTTACCAGTGAATAAAGGATATTTTTCACAATACAGAATTGTTATCCAGAAAACAAATAAACAGACAGGGATTTTCAAAGGCATTGATAGGCTCTTTGGAACATTCTTGAAATAGAAAAGGATCCTGTCTGCTGCTGTGCTGTTTCTTAAACAAAACTGAATTGTTAAAAACCATGCATGGAAGGCCTGTGAAAAATTAATGAAAATGGCTATTTCATTTTATAAAGGTGAGTAATAGAAGAGCTCCCACAACTGGAGTTAATACTTGTTTAGGAACAGTCTGAAAATTTGTATTCTTTGGCCAATAAAAATGGAAAGAAAACTCATTAAATTCTGTGTGCCTCAGAGAATATTGACAGTATTAGTATTATGTATGATCAGATTTAAAAAAAAAATATTTAGGGATCCAAAGATGAGTGGTTCCAAACTGTCTTATTCTCAGTTAAATTGTTTATTCTAAAGGCAGCAAAAATTATTTCCAAATAATTGAAATCTTGTGTTTGAGTGTGATATTATTTCTTTCATCACCCTATAAAGTATTGTCCATATTAAGACATTTCTCCTGCCTCTTTTCCTTCACCAATCTGAATTTAAAAATCCATGTTAAGGATTTGTTATTGGTTTTTTTTCTAAAGAAAATGATAAGGGAAGGGACCCTGCTGTAAAAATGACACTTAAAAAGTACTGTGAAGAGAAATTACATTTTGCCTTTTGATTTCTCAAGAACCACTAGTGATAGGGACACTGTTACATTTTCTAAGAATGAGTTTTAATGTTTCAGTGCTACTCATAAGAAAATTCCTTGTCCATATATATTCATGACAAGTTCTTTGTGCACAGTCAGTGTCACAGAAAGTCACAGCATTTTTGAATATGAAGAGAAAGGCTTAAGTGGGAGAACAGAACACTAGAGAGCTATGATTTTTGAGTCACGGAAGCTTAGTTGCTGAGAGGTGTAAAGAAATGGAAAATGAGGGCTAGAAATAACTCAGGAAGTCAGTCTCTTTCTCTGTTATCCTGGATAAATGCTTGCCCATCTTGTTTTATACACCCCCAAAGGTGGCAGTGCTGCACTCTCCTCTGGCGATTTATTTCATCATTGTTTCACCATCCTTACAGCCAAACGCTTTTCTCAGGCCTAGCTGAGCACTGCCGTGCAGTTTGAGCTCACTGCTTCTTGTTTCATCTCTCACAGAGGCACCTCCCAGCCGTTCTCTGCTCCTTCCTCACCACTGCTTTTACATGCCAAGGCTGTTACTCCCTTTGCCTCACCCTTCTCGTCTGCGGGCTAAAGAGCACCAGTTCATCCCATTTTCCTGCAGAGGCAGGTGCTCTGTATTTCTAATGATTCCCCCGCGGTTGTGGCCGTGCTGCAGCCAAAGGCAGCACTGCAGCCAAAGGCAGCACTGCAGCCAAAGGCAGCTCTGCTCAGCCCTCCGGGAGCGCTGCAGCCAAAGCCATCACTGCTCACCCCTCCGGGAGCGCTGCCCGTGCCTTCCTCGCGGCCTCTCCCCACCCTCCCGCGGCATGCTTTTCACAGCAGCAAGTTATTAGTGACTCTCTGCAGATTCTGCGCCAGTAAACGCCTCTGGACTTTCGCAGAGCTTTTTCTCTGCTGGCTTGCTCTTCCTCCTGCTTGTGAGCAGAGCTTCGTTCTCATCCCCAAACAACTGCACCTTGTTTGGAGCATTTCTCCAGTCTGGTAGTGCCATTTTCATTGCTCCAGCAAATTAGCAGTCCCTTCCACCCAAGTTTTCAGTGCAAATTTAATGTGTGCTCCATTAACCAAGCCATTAATTTGAAATTATTTAATGATACCAGATACAAAGCAGATTGCTATGGAGACTCACCTGAAATATCCTTTCAGTAAGGCCATGAAATATTCATAACTAATCTCAGGCTAAAGTTTTCATTCTGTTTTCCCTCCCCTTGTAATTCTTTCATCTGTAAGATGCTTCTACAGGTTTAGAAAATGTTGTGTGAAGCAATGTCAGAAGCTGCAAGGGAACCAGTATGAACATGTTGTCTTCCCTGTAGTTCTGATATATTGGCTCTTTCAATTTCTTTTTTCTTTTGATTATTCCTCTGAGGTAGTGATGCCTTAAATGGCTCCCTAGAAACAGAGACTAGACAGGAATAAAGAAATAAAGGAGGGATTGATTGGAAAGGCCTTCAGAGGTCACACTCTGGGCTCCAGAGGCTCCTGCCTCAGTGCATCCCAAAATGGACAATGACAGCTCCCGAGTTCTTCCCACTTTGATATCAGCATCAATTCCCCAAGCAGAAGCCAGGCAAGGATGGAATTTGCCCAAGCTTGCCCCCCTCTCCCCAAGATGAAGGTTTGCAGTTGTTGGGCCCAGGAGGGTCTGGGTGTCCTTGGAGAGCGAGCTGGAGAGGCTTTGTTATGTCAGTGTGAGCATGAGAGAACAGCACTGAACGAGCTCCAGGGACCTGCAGAGTTCCACTGGCAGTAGAGGATTTGAAAAATATAAGTTAAAACCTAAGGCATCAGTAGAAGAGAAACTGGCACTTTTTGCTTTCCAAGTGCTTTTGCAGGACCTCCTGTAACAGCCAGGATCAACACAAGGATTCTGACAACTGGTCATAGGACACCCCTGCATCAGTCCCACCTGCTTTCATTTCACCTGTGCTGGTGCACCTTAGGCCTTGATAACATGAATTGCTTTACACATCAGGTTTTGACAATGTCAAGAAACACATTATTAGGCTAATGAATTTGGAATCCTTGGCTGATGTTCAGATTTAGAGCTGAATGTTCCAAAGTGCAAGCACACATTGAGGAGCACAGTGTGACTCAGCAAGCAACAGGCTCAGCAGTCCTAGCACAGACCTGTGCCCACCAGGAATATCCATAAACGTCCATGTTATTGTGTCTTTGTTCCAGCCGTGCAGCTAAGTGCAGGAGCTGCTCTAAGGGTGTGTCATTCAAGACAAGCATTATCTCAATTACAAGGTGAAGATAACAAAAGGCTCTTTCTATTTTCTTTATTTCTGCCTAGCTCTGTGTGTGTTTTCCATCTTTCAACTGTGCTCTTTTCATCCGATTTATATCCTCACATTAAATGTTATCACAAATCATGAATTGTTCTCACTTAATGTTTATTACTGCAGATAACTTATCTCTCACAGTCCTGTTGGCTTTATCTTTGTGCATTTCAGTGCCTCCTTTAATTATTCCATTTTAAGGTGCTTTACTACTGCCTCTCTAAGTTAAAAATGTATGCAGACTGCAAATGCCCCTAACAAATCTAGTGGAGGACTCAGTGTGAAACTTCTGATGTTGAAGCATTTGACTCCCACTGGGAAATCCTGGGTTCCTGAGTGTAGCTCCCTGGTGCCTGGCTGCAATCACGGGGAGAGATAGGTACCTCTCAATGGAAGGTGATCTATCTGACCAAGGCAAGGCAAGCTTCCAAAGGCAGTGTGCAGGTGCTGAAAGTCACACCAAAGACAAGATCTGAGGGTGAGCAAAGGACTCACCAGTCCTGTCTCAGGACTGTGGATGTACTTCACAACCAGAAAACAGCTTTGGGACCCAGGTGCATCTCTCTTTTCCCTCAGAGGATCAGCTCCTGTCTGTGTCACCACGGAGTCAATCTGGCTGGTTTGGGGGAAGCTGGTGTGAATCCACCACAGCGCTGTGTAAATAAGGAGCACTTTGATCCAAACCTGATATCAAGTCTGTGCTTTGAGCTCTCCTTAGTTTCTCACAGTAGAATTTGTTGTTAGCGTGTCTCTTCCTCTTTTTAGTGTGTAATCTTTCAGCTCTCAGGAGCTCTAGCGACACCACATGTGTTATCATGTATGTGCACTTCAACATCACAATATTCACTGGTCCTTCTGTGGGGCTCTTCTGCCCCTTCAGAATGATTTGTTCTGGCCTGGGATAAGGTTTTTAGCACCATTCCTTATTAGAAGATCTGAAATTGTAATACTGGTGCAGCTTTGCTTTTGACTGGGTGATTATGGAATTGGTGACAATATGATGAATCTCAGTTTTCATTTATGGGAAGATTGCAGGAAGTCACTGCAAGGAAATGCAGTTCTTCCATCGAAATTCTGGCACGCTGCATTGCTTTGCCAGTGACTATCATTGCAATCATGTCTGCCACTTCATCTACTTTTAAAAATTCTGACTTGCCTATAAGAATGAGATATTTTGTACGTGGTTAGTTCTGAGGGAAAAAAATGTTCCCGTTTAGGTCTGGGTCCTTGTGCTACGAAAATATTTTGTTTCTTCCTTTGTTTCTTTCTAAGCAAGTCACTTGGCTTGCATTTTTTCATAAGAATCACACCCATCCACCAGACTTCACACTTTATTATTTATCTTAGCCCAACATGTCTGGCCTTCTGGATACAACATTTTGTTCTAGATCCCTGTGTTCCTGAGAGCAACTCTGTACTTGGCTACATGAAACCAGGATTGTGATTTTCTGCCCATTTATTTGAAGCAATTTAAATGTCCAAATAATCCCATTGATTCTGACGCTGTCTGGTGGCAGGTGGAGCTACTCTCACAGTGCTTGGCAGTTTGAGCAGGATGATGGATCACAGCACATGTAAATCTTTGTCTGTAGTGGATTCTTGGACTCTTTCCAAGCCCTATATTGAGCCTGGTGTGCAATTGCCTTGGACAATGCTTCTGGAGATTTGTCTGTTTGTTAATCTCGCAGTGCTGTTCTGCTCAGGATAAGCAGGCAGCCAAATAGAAATTGAATCTTTCCTGGACATGCGTGTTTCTAAACCTAATTAGTAAGAATTCAATAGATTAAACTGAAGATTTTGAGAATCCTTATGTGTTGTCACAAACACGTTCTGCCAGTGCTGGTACCAGTGAGCAGTGAGCGCTGGGAGCAGAGTGTGCCAGCAGGGCAGGCAAGGACAGGGCTGGCACTGCCAGGGAGAGTCCCACAGTGCCTGGGCAAGGGACAGAACAGCCCAGGGACAGTGACTGCTCAGTCAAGAGTCCCTCACACAAGCCTACAGAGGTCAGGGTAAGAAGGGCAGGGCCATGGCTGCAGTGTAGCCCATGCAGTGACCAAGGATGAGACACTGAGTTTCCAAGAAGCTCCTAAGTGAACCCAGATTTTCTGATTTGCTTTTCCAGGACACACAGCTGCATTATTTTAGCTTGCCTTTAGCCCAGGCAGCCAAGCCCCCAGGGAGGGAAAGTGGAAGAATGTGAGCAAGGCACTGGCAATTACGTCATTTTCGGCCCCAAATGTTCTCTTTTCTTAGCATGCAGACTGAAGTATTCACGTGGAAGTCTGTGGGAAATACCAACCTTAATTGCAAGCAACTACTGCAGCCTCTCTTTTTCAGGTATTCTCTTTATCAGTTCCCTGTCTTCAGTCTCTGTCTCAGTAAGTTGTTACTGTACAAAGTGAACACTAATAATAATTGAATTTTTGACTGGCAGAAGATGGCCCAAGCACAAACAGATGGGACAATGGAAATAATGTTTTGCATGTGATTGGTGTATCTCTGTAATCCTCAAACTGACCTGAATTCTTTAGTATGGTCCCTCAATTCTTGTTTTTTTTGTTTAGGGGTGGATCAGCAACCCTTGCAAAGCTATAAGTTATATTATGATTTCTTGCCATTTTCTTTTAACCTTATTTAGCTCCTTTATCTTGACTCATTTTTACAAAGATACGAGGAAGTTGCATTAAGAACCTGTTGCCTGTGTAGGCTTGTCTGCTCCATCCTCAAGTCTTTCTTCCATACTTTGCAGAGCTGAGTCCTTTGTTACTTACCACAGGGAACCTCTCTCTGCTGGTGTGTGGAGAGGTCACTGTGCTCCTAATCCAGATAGTAGCTACCTTCAAAGTATAATAGGCTTTGTTAAATCAAGCAAGGTTTTGCAGAGATATTTGGTAATTATCTCATCTTAGTACTTTGTTTTAATTCCTTGGACCTTTTGGAATTCCCAGCTTGCCCCACGTCCTCAATGGCTGCATTGTTATTTGTTTAGTGATGATGGATGGGATGGTCAGGGAGTTTTTTTCCCCTCATTTTCTTTATTGCTCCCATTATTTTGTTTGTTTGTTTTAATGCAATGGGTGTTCTGCAAGACAGATGTTGTAGACACTGAATTGTTTAATTTTTTTCCAGGTGTAACATCCTTGGAAAGTGTCCCAGTCTTTCAAATACAGCTTGGTAATTTTTAGCAGCTTTGCTATAGGAAGACCACAGAGAATTGCCTACTCTGAGTTATTTGTATTTTGGGCTTTCTTGTACTTTATTAATAATTTCTTTAGGTTCCTAAGTTCACTTGTTTCAGCAGGTAGCTGTGTCTCATATTTTTACAGTCCACACCTTGGTCTATGTACTATACTTTTGTATTCTGATTATAATTTACATTATCTTGTGCATTATGTGTGTGCACCAGTCGAATTTTAATTTGGTTCAGGTCAGTGCAGCTTTGCCTTTGTTATTTTGTTGAGTTTTTTTCTTATTTAAGGGTAAGTGAGATTTTACAGGCCACCAGAGTCTCTGATGCCCTCCTTCCTCATTGGCATTCGGTTTTCTGGCTGTTTCTGTGCCTGCCCTTGAATCTTATGCCAGCCTGAGCTTTTTAAACCGTTTATTTATTTTTGTGCTGCCTTTATGTTGGACATGCAAAATCTCACCCCCTGAGTCACTGCCTGCTTCCTTGATATGATGCCTTTGTACTTTGTTTTTTTCATCTACAACCTTTGACACGATGTTTCCTCTTGCTACAATTATTGCTTACGACCTCATAGGCAGGGCATTTTCCATTATCATATTTTCCCTCTACAGTATCAATAGGTCTTCTTTTGCATTCTGTTGGCGAATTTGCTCTTTCACTCAGAGTTTTGACATATTTTCTCTTGTATTTCCATGTTTTCCCTGTGCCCCATTGGTGAACTTTCTCAGTGCTGCTTCAGCTCAGTGTTTGGGATGGGATGCTGGCTCAGTTTAAATCTATAATGACAGCTACCACAAGTTCTATGGCTATTCTCATGTGAGTGCCTGAACTTTTCTTCCCCAATAATACTAAACCTCAATCCATGGGATGTTTTGTGTGTGCTGTGTGGGTGACCCAGCCCTGCTCTGCAGCCAGGCACAGCTGATGCATGTTGAGAACCTCCCTGAGCAGCCAACACTCCAACACGGCCTTTGACAGTCTCTGCCAGGATTGGACTCCACCCCCTCAGCTGCTGTGGCTTCACTGAGTGACACTGAAAGATGTGACAGCATTTGTCTGTGGCAGCTCAGAGCCACACGAGCTCTTAATTGGCCTCCTTTTTTTGTCCAGATCCACTCCAATTTGGTAATTTTTTCTGAAGTGATCACAAAGAATGTGCAATGTCACCACACCCATCCCTGTGCCTGTCCTTGCACCTCGGTTGCCATAATGGTGACAGGTTTTGGGGCTTTTTTTTTTAGGATTTTTCAAATATTCATGATTTCATGTTTCATAGGCCTGCAGGAAATAAATCATTCTTAATACGAGACTCTGAGCTTTTGCAAAGGAAGAAAGAAAACCAAGACAACGCAACATTTAATCTTTATTCTCTCTTTCAGATATCCCGTGGAGTTCTTAAATTTTCTAGGTATAATCTTATACATAAAACATGTACCAGTCTGTTCACCTCTGGATGCTCAACTGGGAAACTGTCTATCATAACAGTGAAGAAATATCACAGTATTTATGTGTAGCAGCTAGTATTTAGATTTTATCAAGAATACTAATGTTAGAGGGAAAGGTCACAGAGATTATGGAACAAGTTGGTTTTTTTTCAAGTAGTAACACTGAAATTTAATATTAATGGCTCTCACATTCAGAGAGAGTTTGGTTTATTTTCCTTTTAAAACAGTGGGTGTTTTAAAACCCAGTAGATCCATCAGAGACCATCCTGGATCTAGATCACTGGAAAATAACAATTCAGATTTGTAGTGAATTTATAATTCACTTCATATAGTTTGTATTAAATGTTTTTTCCAATATTGGAAAGCATACTTGCACAGGATACTCTTGACAAAAGTGTTGCTAGAAAGGGGATTTTACTTTACCCAGGCAAACAATACAATACATTTAGATCAAGGCATGGTCAGAAATGCAGATTTTAAGCCTTGACCCAAAGATGTAGAAGATAGTCAGTGAAACTTTTTGAAGTCATTGGAAATATCGTCATCAGCTACAATAGAGATGGAAATCTGGTTTGTGCCTTTGCCACATAAAGATATTGACCTTATTGACTGAATTTATCACAGAGTACAACAGAATCATTGGAATTAATGAGGCAGCAGATACAGCTGCAAGGAGGTCAAGAAGAGGGAAGACAGACATGTGCCAACCTTTTCTAAGATTTTATTCACAAGTTGCAGCGTTTTCAATTGTCTTGATTAAGAAATGCCTCCTGTTCTGCTGGGAGAGAATTGGATGATGCATTTGTGATCAGCAGCACTATTTCTGAGCTGTTCACACATTTATGATTTAAGATAAAATTGGGAGGTTTGTGAATTTTGTATGAGTATCTGCAGTGTTTGTTTCAAGGGTGTGGATCTCAGGTTTTTTCACTTACACTAGTTTAACATTAGTGCTAATGCCAATGATTTGTCATTATAAAGTACAGGAATGGAATTTGGTATCTTTTTTCAGAAAGCTATTAAAATAGTGTATAGTTTGGGGAAAAGGGCCAGACCTGTAGCAAAATAATATAGTGATGTTCGTCCTGTCAGCATTGGTGGAATTTCTTCTAGTCTTTTTAAATATGACAGAATTCTCACCTCTGAAAGAGCTGTTCAACAGCAAAAATCATTTGATATTGTCTCCAGTCTAATGAAAATCTTGTAAACTAGATCTTTGCTAAAGAATACTCCTTAGGTTTTTTTAAAAAATATTTCCACAAAGAGGATTTTCTGGACTCTCAGGTGATGCTTACCTGCTCTTAACAGTTACCATAGTTCTCCTCTTAACAGTTGCCATAGTTCTCCTAATGTCTAACTTGGATTTGCTCTGATGAAAATTAAACCTATTTCTTCTTGTCTAAGGTTCAGCTTAGATAGAGAGCAACTGATCACCATCTCCTTTAAAATAACCAGACTTTTGAAGACATTTATCATGTCCCTCTCCATCTTTTCTGGTTCAGACAAATCCAAATATTTTAACCTTTTAAGATAAGCAATGTTTTCTAAGATCCTAGTAATTTTTATTGCTATCCTTAGGAGTCATTTTAATTTGGCTCCAAGTGTCCTGATGTGAAGACCAGCTCTTCTAGATGAGGATTCCTACAGCCTGTAAAGTGTAATAATTATCTCACTGGTGTTCTGAAGGAGTGTCTCTTAATTACATCTCTGATTTAGATTTTCCTTCCTTTTTTTACCCAAAGTGTTATTCTGCAGGCAGAAACAGTCTGTGGCATGTTCCAGCCTCGACCACTTAATCCCCAGTTTTGTAATTACAAGTTTATTTTGCCTCCCTCCATAGAATACTTTGTACTTGTCTTTACTGAAGTTCATGTTACTAACTCCAGGCTGTCTCTTCAATTTAGTAAGGTCAAAATCATTATGAATTCTGAGCCTGTTGTTTAAAGTACTTCCCAGCACCCACAATATGCAGTGTTCTGTACCTTCCTTTTTAACCAAAGGGTCAATAATTACACCAAATTTTGTTAGACCTGGAGCAAATCCCTGGGAGATCACCAGTGGTGTGTTCTCAGAATAGGACATTTTTGTTACTGATTCCTACACACTGAGTGGGGGTTTTCCATTTTCTCTGCACTCATTTTTAAGTTTCCTAACGTAGTATCTTGTTTTTCTTAAGAAAGGGGCCTGTGGGATAGCCTGATTAAAACCAAGACAGGCTTTGCTTCCCAAAAATACCCATTTCTTAGTCCCAAACAATTTTTTCTCTGTCCCGGCTCAAATTGCCATCATAATTCCTATTTTGGAACTGGAATGCTCTAATATGAACACTGGTGATAAAAGTAATGATTCCTAAAATGACTTGCAGTCCATTGTCCATCTGTGGTCTAATATTTTTTCTACATCAGTGGATTATTGCTAATATTGCACTAATATTGGAGTGTTCACAGAGCTCAACTGGAATCTGATATGGGAACTTCACTGAGGGATCTATGTCTCTCCAATAAATTCTGAATAAGTCCGGAAAGATTAAAAGTTCCAGCATCAGTTTCAGGGAAAAAATGCAATTTTCAGTCCTTTTAAGCTGCTGGAAGCCTCTGATGGTGGGTGCTGCTGAAAAAGCTTTTAAAACACAGACCCTAATAAGGTTTGGGACTGCTCTGTTTTCTAAAATCCAACTGGACTGGAAATTTTTTCACTTTGCAACACTAAGTGTAAATCTGTGCTCTGGATTGTTAAAGTGTGCTCTGTTTCATTTGTGTCCTATTTAATGACACTGCAGCTGGAACTTTCATTAATTTCCCCTTCTTCAGGCTACATATATTTCCAGACACTCTGAAAAATAATCACCAATTAGTAAAGAATCAAGGGGTTTGGGTAAATTAATCAAAATAAATTTAATCAATTTCATCTCTTAAATACATATATTTCCAATCAATTCTTTCAAAAGTTTTCTGGAAAGTCTATTAACTATTTTAAATAGTTGACTTAACATGCTTTGAGTGACATCTCTTCAATTAACACACCACTGTTTCTTCATTTGGCTTCTGTCCTGCAGAGTTCTGCCTTGCTTGCAGTTTGATTGTGGCCAACTCTGCTATTTCTAAACTAATCAAAATAAATAACTGGCTACAGTTTTTATTTTAGTTCCACAAACACACTTTTTTTTTTTTTTAATCTGCAAAAAAAAAGGATTCTTTTGTTTGTTTCTTTGTTTTCAAATAGCTGAAAGTAGGATGACAAGAGACATGACAGTCACTGGGGTGATGGAATTTAATGCAGAGATCCAGGCAGCTGAAACTTTGTGAAATTATGGCACAAATTTCTCATTAATTGTAACCTGTAGTAGTATATCAGAAAGAATTGAGGAGTAAGGAAGAAAATGCAAAATATTTGCATGAAATGAAAGTATCTTTTATATCTGTTTGCATTTTTACAGCTCCCTGAGGGGGAAACAAAAAGCTTGATTTCCAGGAGGAATTCCTGCCATAGGTTCTTGCTGACCTTGAGAAAATTGATTAAGATCTGTCAGTGTAGTCAGGAAAAGACAGTTCAGAGCCTCAGGTCTCCCTGATCCCAGACATGAGCCTGTCTTGATTTGGAAGTCCCAGAATAACACAACTTAGTGTCTTTGAGACCAGAACTGTCTCCCTTTATACCAGTTCAGGGCTCAAGAATATTCACCCCTATCATGCAGACAAGCTCCCAGGGTCTGTCTGTGCTGTGCTTCTTAGTCTGTAAATTCTGAGGGAATATTAGTATGCCTCAGCCTCACCTTGTTGTTTTGAGAATAGAAGCACTGGCTTGTTGGAATATTCATCAAACCCACGAGGGTACCATAAAAAGGTTTTTTCAACTCATCTCTGAAGGGTTTAAGGAACTAGACAACTCCCTATATTCAGAAGTAAAGGAATTTGCAGTGGAGCTTTGGCTGTCTGGACCATGCAATGGGAAGATGGCAGTGTCAGCATGTGGGACATCCAGCTGGGAGATTGGATCCTTACCACTCAGACTGTGAAGGGTTGAGATCAGCTGCAGCCATCGAGCACAAAAATACCACAGAAGACAATGTCAGTATGCTGCTTTGTGTCATTGGTGAGGGAAAATCTTGCTTTTCAGATATCTAGAACTGAGCAAAGTATTTATAAGTGCAGCTGTTCAACATTTCCAACTGCTAATGCTTTGTAAGATTTAAAGCCTCCTTTCTCTTTCTTTTCTGAGTTTTTGTCATATTTTAAGTTTGTTTACCACAACATCTTGTTTTCTATACCCTTTTCTATGCATTTTCAGGCCTATCATTTTCTGAGTGCTCTGAGTTTTCTTCCTTCTGGGCTGAGGTTTCCTCAGGGCTCAGACACCCTCAGGATCCTGTTGGTCCCACAGGTGTGAATTCCTGCGCTGGGCTGTGTGGGAGGCGAATGCTGGTGCCAAGGGCTGGTGCCAAGGGCTTTTCCTGCCCTGCCATCCCTGCCATCCCTGCCATCAGCCAGCCCATCCCAAGCGCCAGGGTCACATCCTGCAGGCTTGAAGGCTGCACTGTCCTCGCTCCCTTCTCCGAACCCATCCCCAGCTGTATGCAATGCTCTGGTACAAAAAGAGAGTCATGTGTTAGCAGGGACAGTTGTCTCTGGTTTGCATTTTTGCATGGATTTTCTGCAAGGTTTTCCACAGTAAACTTTGATTTCAGTGCAAAACTGAACTGAATTTCTTCTTTAAAAGCTTTAAAAAAGAAGTGACTTTTCTGCCCTTCTTCCACTCCACCTTTACACACTCTCATCCCTCTCTACCCTTCAGCTTTCTGGTGGCATCAGGAACCAAAGCACCTTCTTTGCATGAGAACACAGACTGGAGCTACTTCTCCCTCTACATCACTCACTCTTCCCACCAACAGCCCCTCAGTTCTGTATTGCAGCCCCAGGATGTTGGAATATTCTGACTCCAGCCCTCCTGAGAATGCAAGTGGTTGTACACTGCTGTTTATGAAGAAGGCTGGAGGACATAGCTTTAGTTACTAAGAGAAGCCCTGCTTTAAGGTGATTTAAGCTGCCAATTAAATAGACTGGACAGGAAAGAAAATGCTGCTGTTCCTGTTTTTCTGCTGAGGTGAAGAGGGATTAAGAACTGAATTTTTTTATAGACCATTGGAGACTATTTATAGAGTCAAATGGCTGGTGTGGTGCCAAGTGGGATTTTCAAATGCATGGAAATGTTCATCCCCTACCTGAGGGACTCACACCTCAATTTGTTTCTTTGGGTGTGTATGCAGCTTTGAAATCTGCTTCAAAGGGACTTGCTTGAAGCCACACAGACATTCTGGGACAGAGCCTAGACCTGATTTCAACCAATTCCACCATATATTCTTGTCCTGAATCTTGACACAGGGCCAGTTCTCTTGAAAAACAGTAGAATTCACTGAAATATCTCAATTTATCTAAACTTTTCTGTATGTAGCACTTCAGCTTATTTGTCTCTGTAGTTATAACCTCTTAGATCGGAAAATGCCTTAAATATTTGTGTGATAAATGTCAAGGATTTCTGTTTCCTTTCTCAGCTCTTCTTTTCTTGTTGATTTACTTATTAAAAAAAGCTAGGAAAAATTACAGAGTTTTACATTTTTTCCTGAAAGTCGTGAGATTTGTGGTCATTTAATCCCTTCTGGGAAGATGCTTCCTAGAGTGCCTTTCCATTCTGATAAATATTTTTCAGGTAGAAAGCAATATATTTGGATGAATAAAGAATCTCAGGGAAAGGAAAGCCATTAAGCAGCTGTGGATAAATCTCCTTCTCCTCCAGGTTTTCCGTTATACAGCAGGGACTTCCTCGAGACACCATGGGAGAAAGCATGACTTTAAGTGCCATTAAATGCTGCACAGTAAATATCCCCAGGGCATTACAAGCACCAGTGTAGCCCATGGGGGAAGGCACCGAGTTTAGTGCTCAGATCTTTACTTGTTCTCTGTTCTCTTCCATGTTTCCCCTCAGACATTGTCCTGCTCCGAAATATCTCAGCAACCCCCATTAAGGAAGCTGTGGAGAACAAGCCCCAAGTTTGTCATGTGCTTGCTTTTTGCCCTCCTCTCATCAAGTATCACGTTTCACTTCCTCACTGTTTTTAATTTATTTCATTAATTTGTTCACTTGATCTTAGTGTTTTATTTTTTTAGGCTACTCTTTGTAGATGGTGAGATCCAGGACTTGCATAGGGAAATGCGCTGGAGCATTGGAATTCTTGTTGCAGGTTTTCTTAAGGATTTCAGGCTCTCTGCTGCAGCTGGACTTTTATATTTAGCTGGAACAAGACCATTCTCTTTCATTCATCTTTTATATTGCAAACAAAACCAATGAAATTGAAGTTAATTTGGCTGTCTTAATAATTCTGAGAAGTGAAAGCTAGGGAGGGAAGAAATGTGACTGAAGTTCTTATGAAGAATCCAAGAGGAGCAAAAAATGAGCAAGAACAGAGATTGTGAGAAGAAAATAAATAGGCAACTCTTAAAGGTCAGGGCTTGGTTTCTTGGTTCCTTTGGGTTTTAGGGGCAGGCTGGGCTCTCCCTGGGCTCTCTGTCCCTGTCACGAGGTTCTCAACCCTGTGGCAAATCTATCAGAAGGGGAGTTGGAGTTAAGGCTCAGCTGCCACAGTAAAAAACACTATAAATAAATTTTTGTAACAAAGAAATAGTTAAATGACCACAGAACTCTAATCTGAACATTTTTGCTTGAATATCTGTCAATAAAGAGGGAGAAGTATGCAGCTCAGGGGTTATTTTCAAATGTCTAAGAAAGCTGAAGAGGACTTCACAGTGTGGATTTAACTCTGAACTAGAAATTGTCCACTTTAAGGATTTCTTTGAGAAACTGAGTAATGCAGAAACTGCAGTGAAAAATCCACCTTTCTTTTGCAATTTTAAAAAGCTGCAAATATTACATATTTTTCAATGTCTTTTTATAAAACGTAAATCAGGTTTCAGAATGTGACTTGCAAATGCAAAAACATACCTGAAATCTAATTTATATAGTCTCTGTATTTGAAATCTGCTATTCCACATTTGAAAAGTGAAGTTATATTGTTGGCATATCAAGACAGTCCCATTGGCTCCTGATAGCTCTCATATTTTTGTGTACTGCAAAGAGAGCTTCTGGTTTTGATTTTAATTATATGTTCTTCATTGCAAATATGTGCTGCCTTCCTGCTTTCACCACAGTAGATAAAGGACAACCAGGATGATAGAGTTACACCAGCATTAGGAGGAGAAAATCAGACCCTGGGCCACAGCAGGAAAAGTTATTAGTGATCTAACAGTGAGTCAGCCTCTCTCTTTTTGATTCTTTTCTTTTGAATGGGTTTTAGTTATGTCCTGCATAAATATTTTTTCTTTGTTTGCTAGGAAATGCAAATGAAAATAAAAAAAAAAAACAATTTGAATTACTTTGAGGTTTTCTTCATCCACCAGCCAAATGTATATACCTCAGAAACTAATATAGCTCTTTGATGGGAATTGCTTATTTTCTGTTGACAGCTTTTTAGTGAAAAAGATAGAAATCAGATTGAATTTCGACAGTGAGAAATTGAGAGCTTGTTCTACCAGCAGGAATCTCAAGGCCCCTAATTTTACCTCTGCGAGCAAAGATGAACCAAGAATATCAGCAACCTACTTTCCACCACAGAAAGAAACACAGCATCCTAAAAGTCACAGAGACAATCTGAAACAGAGATTAGTCTAAACTTCAGTGGTTTTACCTCGGTTTAAATATGGCAATATATAAACACAGCAGAGATACCGGGGTTTGTTGTCAGGGCTCCAGCAGTGTGGTAGCTGACAGTGAAATAAAGCACATTTTGTCTTTGCTCATGCAGGTGGGAGTCAAGTGCAGCCCTTCCTGATGATCCCAAATCCCAGTCAGGCATCAATCCTGCACCACTCAGCACTGGGAGCACGGCTTGAGCACTTGCAGGGAATTTCTCCTGCATCCCTCTGTGTCTGAGGAGACCTTAAGGTTATTTATATCAAATGAATGTTTCAATGAACAAGTGTCCATATGAACACTGCTATTGACATGAGCTCCGTGGAATTAGAATGAGATCATTAAAGTATAAATATCAAAACAATTTGTCTTCTTTCCAGTGTATGGCAGCATTTTTCTGCTTTGTCCATTTATTTGTCCTATTCTGAGTAATCCAGCATTGCTTTTTGTCTCTGCAATATATCATCATAATGGTTCTTCCTATGCAGCAGCATCAGGAACCATATCAGGCTAATTCTTTTCCATCACATCATATTTTCTTGTGTCCTAATGCTATTATTTCATGCTCACTTCTTTCCTCGTGGTATTTTTGCTGCATCATCTTTCATCTTTATCATATTGTTTTACTTCCTTTCATCTTGTAATTTTTTCTGTCAAATGATTGTGTCACCTTAACAATCAGATATGTGCCCTGGCACATTGCTTCACAACATCTTTCCACCTAAAAAATCCCACCAAAACGTAGTCTTCACACTGATTTATGATAAAATAGTACATTTTCCGCTTGTGATGAAGCGCTAATTTTTTGGTTTAACATCAAAAAGGTATTTTTGATCATAAAAATCCTGAGAAAAATAAATTAACAATCCCAAGTACTGTACAACAAGGAAAAACATAATGATTTCTCTTTCTTTCGCAATTTCTATTTTGCAGTCCTCACTAGAGATTGGCTACTTCTAAAAAACCTTTCTGTAACTCAGGAGGAAGATTTTCATCTCCAGAAGTGGGTGAGTTACACAAAGCTGAATCCAGCACAGAACTGTGGCTCCTACCAGTTGGGCTTCCCAGGGCATATGGGAGAGATCTAATCCTGGAGCATGGCTGTGCTCAGACTCAGCTTTGAACAGATCAACCCCATCAAAGCCAGGCCTGCCACACTAAATGGGGTTACTGGGGATCTTTATGTAAGGTGCCGCCAAAGCTGGCAATAAACCAGCAAATATTGTGGTGGCAGATTAGGAGGTTACTTTTTTTTGTCCTTTGCTGTCTTTCCCAACCTTTCCAGCAGTACTCTCCGTGCAGAGGAGGGGAGGGTGTGGCCACGTCCTGGCATTCTTCAGCCAGGGGTCTCACAGAGACTCGAGTTGTGCTCGTTAGAGAGGCTCCAGTCTGCTCCTGCCCTTGATTTCCCTCTGCAAGTGGCAGCCCTATGGCAGAGGTGACTGAATTCACACAACTGTGCTCCATACCAACCACTGGATTAATTTGCACCAAAATACCTAAGTCTGAACTAGAGCAGTTGAGAAATTAGGCACATTACCTATTGTGTTGTCTACAAGGTCAGTATTCCCTTGAAGACAAAATCTGTGGATATTAATCTCTTAAATCCAGCCATGCAGCTTATGAGACAGAGAGTTTGAGCACTGGAGTTTTGGCTGTGGAGATGCTGAGGAGCTGCGAGGACATCAAATGGTCTCCCAGTGTTGCAGTAGGGGCAGAAACTTCTAGTCAGAGCAGCAGCAGCTCAAAGCACCTTTGGAAAATTCCATCAAGGGTTTGCTCTGTACACCCCCTCTGCCCTCCTGGAGAGATGCAGGGGCCTCAGGAAGGGAATTGCTCGGCATCCAGCTCCATGGTCTCACTCCAGACAGATGACAGCAGCAGAAAATTGGGTTCCACATTTACAAACTTAGTACACTAACTTAAATCAAAGTCAGCCTTGTTCTGCAGACAGGTTTTCCCATGTTCTCACACCTCTACTTTTAATTAAAATGCTGACAATCAGGGATAAGGGGAACAAAATACAAAGGTAATCATGTACAGAAAAACATATTTCACCAGAGCATAAGCTATTAGCACTTCCTCGGCTATCTGATCATCTGACAGGCTTAAGGGGAACAGTGATGTGAATTTCAAATCTCCAGCTGCTCCCCCAGGAGCCTCTGTCTCATACAGTTTGTACTGAACTGAGACAGTGGAATGCAAAATTGAAGGAAAGGAAAAGACAAAATGCAGCAGGATGGATAAACATAGGAACAGGGCTAAATTCAACCCTCTTTTAGTGCCGTTGACTTTGATGCATGAGGTGGCTTAGGAACATCTGTCTCAGAATGGCATAATCCCACACCTGAACCAGCATTTGTCACTCCTGGATGTTTAGCTCTGTAGGACTCAATCCGTTCAGGAAATTAAGCAGATGTCTAGTGCTGAACAGATGAGCACTTTCACTGAACTCAAAACAATTACAATTAAATGTTCAACCTTGCTGAACTGCAGCCTGAGCAAGGGAGCTCGTTTCAGGTGGTTATCAAAGGCCTGGCCACACTGTTGCTTTCCACCAAGGTACTCTGAGCTGGGTCTGGACTTCTCTAGGATCATTTTTTGTACTCCTGTCAGTGTATAAGTTGATTTCCCCCCCAAGTCACTCAGGTATTCCCTGTGGCTGATCTGGCCAGTCCGTTTGCTGTGTATGGGCAGCCCTAAAGAGGTCAGGTGGCCACTTGCTTTCCAGCAGTTGTTCTCTCCTACAGGAACAAAAAGATTATTTTTATGCCTAGGAAAGCTGCAGTCTAAAAATGACATGAGAGCTGACAGAAGGATCCTGACTGCTGAAAGAGAACAGTATTGGAAATGGTACTTCCCAGCACTGCAGGCAGCTGGCTCAGTGCATTGCAACCTGCCTCCCATCACATTCCATGGGCTTTAGGAAGGGGAAAGGTCCTGAGGAGCAAGGATTATACAATGTGTATTTACAGTGAGCCACCTACCAAGTGAGAGGAGCAAGAACTCCTTCAGTAATGGGATTTAGCACAATTTTAGGTTTTTATTTCACTGGAAGCTTCTCACACCTAGCCCAGGGATGTGATGCTTGCAGCATCCAGGGAGTACAACAGACTAGGCAGAGCACAGGTCAAACATAATTGCAGTTCTCATGTTTTCTCTCATGCCCTCATGTCACTGGTTAAGTAGGATTTTGTCCATGTGGAAATAATTTTCACATCTTAGCTCCTGAAAGAAACAGAAACTATGTATGAATCCCACCTTTTTTTTTTTTTTCCTTAGCATATCTGCAAACTATTTGCCTTTTCTGTACATTCCAGAGGTAACCTAATCATTGCAAAGAGATACACTGAGGACATTGCAGCTGGGTTTGCTGTGTTCCTGGCTAACTCTGGACACTTCTGAGTGCCCCTGAGTTCACTGCACGTGGTTAGATGGATGTCTCTAATTGCATATGTCTTTGGCATGTTGAATATGAGGAATCAACTTCTTGTAACATGCTTCTTTCCTTGCCTCTGGCCATCCCAAGCTTTTTTTTGCATACGAAAACCCCCAGACTCTTAAAACATACACTGAGCTCTGCTGGGTTCCCGTGGCAGGGATTGCCATGTGTTCACTCTCTGCTCATCTCTACCACATCTTGGCTTGCAAAGGATACTTAGAGTTGAAATAAAGACAAAAGATGATTTCCTTATGCTTGTCCTTTCATGGTATAACTTGTCCAGTGCCAGATGGGAAAGCACAAGAGGTTGCTGGGTTAGTTCTAAGGCTCTTTTCCATGTGGATCATTTTTCATGTCCTGTAGTTTAGGATCTGTCTTTAGAAGGAGGATGGATGGGATGAATTCTTTAAAAAGCCTGGTGTATCAAATCAAATTTGTCATAAAATATCTCAGTTCTATGTCATTTATAGCTGCAATTTAATTACACATAGTATGTTTCCCTAATTGTGATATTGACTATTTTATAGGAATCAGAATGAGCCTTTTGATCATCTGTAGGTACAGCTTCACTAGTAAGCATAAATCAAAATGCCTTAGATGAGCTTCGTACCCCTAAGGCATAATGTAAATGATGAAGGGATGGGACTTCATTTTGTCATGTTCTCTTCAAATATCAAGTTATATTAAAGAAAACACTTTTCTCAGTCACAGGTGAGTGTATGAAGACTGAGTGACAACTTGATGTCATCTCTTTGATAAGTCCACTCCCTTGGCATTTTTAGATGTACTTTCGTAAATGAGCTTCAATTTGTCTTGCACAGAGTGGAACTGTATCTCACTGTCTGCAGAGCTGTATTTAAAAATGTGCTTACTACTCCGTAATTCTCAAAGGATAGGGGAGGGAAAGGAAAAATAAAATATTCTTCATGTATTTTGCTTGAGACCACCAGGGAAATGTGCATGTTTGTTCCTAAAAGTCAAAGCACCACAGGGAGGAAGGCACACATGAAGTCTGTGCCGTTCCACCACCAATCTGGCAATTTGTTACATGATGTTTTTACGTTCTGCTGCTCAGGGGATTATCCTGCACTACCAAAATCTCTTCCTGCCAAAGAAAAAAGGCAAGTAGAGAAGATTTCTTAGCTCCAGCGAGTCCTTTGTGCAGCAGGGTGTGCCTCTGAGCATGCCTGGGCAAGTACAGATACATGCACAGCTCCAGACAAACACACTGCATTTTATTTGCACAGTGGATTTTGCACAGCTGTATCACTTAATTTAAAAAATATATAGGTTTTTGATGGTGTAAGGATGAGAACGTTTTTTAACACTAAGGGAAGGCCATATAAGTAATATAACATAATAGATGTGTTTGTAGAAGTATTTTTATATTGCATATATAATATATGTTCCAGTGGAAGGTGTCCCTGCCCATGGCAGGGGGTGGAACGAGAAGAGCTTTAAGGTCCCTTCCAACTCAACCAAATCTGTGATCCTGTGATTATTATATGAGTAATGCAACCCGAGTCAGATCTTCAGCTGATCTGATAAATTGTCATCTTCCATTTGACATCTTAGAGGACTTTTGAAGTTTTACCTCTGCAGAGAATCTGCCCCATTCAGCCTTTGAAATGTCCAAATACAGCAACTTCTACAGCATCTGTAGAATCAGACCAGTCACTTCTCAGTCATTCCAATCTGCCAACAGCTGCCTACTGTTATTGCTTCTTTGAATTTTAATCTGGCATTTAACCTAGCTGGAAATGCATTGCCTCGTTTGCTTTTTGTGCTCTCCCCCCTTCTATTTACTTCTAAATAATCATTTTCTTTAGATGATTTTCTTGAAATTGCCACTAAAAAGAGTCCCATTTGAGCTGCCTCATTTGAAAACTGTGAGATAGTGCAAGACATCTGAAGATGTCATTGTAACACATGAAAAGCACTCCAGCCTGCACATAAACACTATCAAGTAGAATTTGAACTGAAGTTATAAGCTAGGCTGAAATGATATTTTGTTAATAATTGTCAAATATTCCACAAATAGCACAATCCTAAATAGCACTATTCTGAGCAATGAGAGCATCACGTAACATGCTGAATTTTTAAACAGAGCTGAACAGAATATAGAATTTCTATTTGGGAAATATGGACCTCTTGAAGTTCAATTTTGTTCAGAAATGGAACAAATATCATTCCTACAAAAGGAAATTTCTACATAGCTGCTTCAAAAAGTAATGTGCGTTTCAAACTCAAAAGTTTAGGTTTAAAATTGTCTTTTTTTAATTATTATTTCAATGTCAGAGTTTGGTTAAAGAAATGACAGTGTATGGGAGAATTTTCTGAGAACAAAAGCATTATCACAGACTTTGCTGATTTTTTTATCAGTACAATAGAGAAGGAGCTGTTTTCTATATCCTTATGTGGGATAAAGCTTCACATTTTTTTCTACTGACAGATCATGAAATAATGTGAATAAAAATACAGAATATTTTAAATTAAATTTTAATGTTGAAATAAATATACAATTTTGATAAAACCAGTTCAAGGTTTTTTATAAGAAGTTTCAATGAGAAATGTTTAATAAGAAGCAAAAATAAGCAAAGCTCCATTTCACTGATATTTTCCAAGAGAAGCTTATTTTGTTGGAAATATATTAAACCAATTCTTTCACTTATAATCTCAGGATACATTTGTATTCAATCTATGTCAAGCAGGCAGTGAATTGCTGTTACAATATCCACCATCTTCTTTGGCAAATGTTTTCCCCAGTAATCCTGCTTCTAAAATTATTATTTGTGCTCTGATGTTACTCATGCACACAGCCATGATCGAATCCCTTCCCCTGCAGCCCCGATGAGCTCTGGGAGAGACACAGCAAGCATGGAAAGAGAGGAAGGGAAATGAGGACTGTCAGTAAAACAAAGCAAATGACACAACTTTTTGCTATTTCTAGACATCCATGTTCTCTCTTAATCCATTTTTGTGAATTGCTTGGCAGGAAAACTGCTTTCTGCATGGGTCAGAAAGATCTGCAGCCCTACCCCGTGGAAGAAAAGACACAACTTGCTTAGTTACACACAGGTGGAACTTGGTCCTGCCTTGTGTCACCCTTCAGGGTCTGAGTAGGGCAGTAAAGTAGGAAGATTGATGCAGTTTCTTCTTGGTCTGGCTAGAAATAAAAGACAAATGCCTTTAAGAGTTTTTCATCAAGAATAAGGAGGAAAGAAAGCAAAACCATGACAGAAATCATGGGGAAGGTCTGTGTTTCCCCAGACTGCTCCTGGTGAGAACTGCCTTACCTCCAACAGGCACAGAGCACTGCACTCTGCTGGCTCAGGGCTCTGCTCCCAGACACAGCAGAGCCAGATCCTCAGTGAGCTGTCACTAGAGATTCTTCTCATGTTTTTCTTTCTTTTCATGATAGCCCAAATTGAATACTTGCCTGTCCTTGTATCTGTCATGTTAGCTTTTTAGATAGTACATGTTATATTCTCTACTCCAGTGGTCTGCTGTCCTTCCGTAGGAGTTTGCAAGGCTTATCAAGTGCCTCTAATGGTTGTGGCCTGAGGGAGAACAGTACACAGCTTGCTTTTACATTTCTTCTCCGCTTTAAAAATATGGGAGGTATTAATAGTACAAAGGACTGTTCCCCACTCCTTTGATCTCCACAACATTTCTGCTCTTTCAGCCTCCATGTCACCAATGCCACGTTCCATTACTATTTTCATTATTCTAGCCCATAGCTGATATTCTTTTCCCATCTTGTCTGCTTTAACCCTGGCTGTAGCTGGCCTTCCCTGGGAAGAAAGGGGAGTGAGAGGATTGAGAGTGCTGCAGCAGAATCCCCCGAGAGCTGTGAGTGATTGAGGGGCTGGAACAAACCTCCTGGGATTCTGGAGCAGATTTATTTTTAAAGGTAGTTGTTGTTGTTCAAAATTAGGAAAAAAAAAAAAAGAAGAAGAAAAAAGGATGCAAAAGCTGCTGTCCCCCCTGGAATAACCTCAAAGGAGATGTGCCTCAGAGACATGTTCCCTCTGTGCTTCTCCTTTGCTTCAGGGCAGTAGTAATTTGCTGTAAAGCAGAGGCAGCAAGAAATTCCACTTCCTGACAGAGGGTCAGTTCATCTGCCTGTCACGAGAGACGGGAGAGAAAGCACAGCAATAACTCCTGTGGCTTCTCAGGAGGAGTAGACACCATAAAACTCACCTACCTCCATCATGATGTTCCACACAGATGACATTTGAGGTGAAGGGGGGAGGAATCTTAATTTTCTTTGTCCCTGACTCAGCATGGAGTCAAAGTCATTATCAAGTTAGAAATGTCCAGTTTCAGTGACAGGTTACCACAAGCTCTGGGAATTGTTTTCTGTTTTCTTAAATAAAGGAACATCCAGCCAGAGGACAGAGACCTCATTTGAATTTACTCTGTTACTGTGTGATTAGCACTATTTCAAACATTCTATATAGCATTATAATAAAGTGTTTTGATTTAGAAGTGCTTAACAATTTGCAGTAAATCACAAACTAAGCCATGAAACCACAATTCTTCATAGGGGGGTGTTATGTGTGTGTGTGCACATATTCTCACTATTAGCAAACAATGAGATACTGGCAGTAGACACACCATGCAAAGTCAATTATAAAGAAAAGTAGGTTCCTCTTCTTAATTAAATAAATCCGTAAATAAATAGGAGACAGCAAGTACTGCAAAAGACAAATTGTTCTTCAGCTCCTGAGTAAGACATTCGGTGGGAAAGTACTGACAAATATGATGTAAGTAATGATATCTCTTCTCATTAAAAAATGCCTTTTGTATACAATGGGCAAGAAAAAGTAACCTCAAATGTTATCTCCTACTTTATGGAAAGCTGTGTTTCCTTTCTGAGGAAATGAGCAATGCTGACTAGAGAACAGAGTGCTCAGCTGGGCACAGCCTGCTTGTGCCCTGGGTTTGGTTTCTCTCTTGGGTTTTGGACATGGTCAGGTGTCAGCTGGTGATTGTGTCTTCACTGCAAAGCATTCAAAGGTCCATCCTTAAATTACCTTGCAGCTAGGTGAAATCATTATTATTATTATGCAAGGAAGTTTTTTTTTCATTGTCTACAGTGAACGTTTTCACACACATTAAAAAAGGAAAACAAAGTTGTTTGCCACTGTCTGACTCTGCTGAGAAACCTTATCAAGGGAAAATGAAGTTATGTCAGACAGGTGAAGGACTCTCCCAAGCTATTAATTATTTTTGAATAATTCATTAGCTAACACTCTTAAACTCTGATAGTCCCAGGTAAATCCCAGAGAGGGGTTTTGTGGTCGCTCAGCCACGCTCCTCATCAAATGCATTAAGTGTTACATAATAAGGAGACCACACTTTCAAATGAAAATGATATTTGTTCTGGAACTTGTAATTAGTGCACAGTGTCTAATTGTGCCAGGCAAGTGCCTGTATGTGGTACCAGAGTGACTCTGCACAGAATGGCAGCACAAATCCGTGTGTGGCTCCTCTTGATAAGTGATTTACTGTGTCCTCTTCCACTTGGAAATCTACTGTAGGTTTTACTTGGCACTCAGACTTCTGAACTTTTAATATAGAATTAAGGAAAAATCCTTTCTCAGCTGGAACATCAGTGGGAAATGCAGAGCCAGGGTCTCACTGATATAAACTGGGGGGTATTCACTGAAATCAGTTAGTTCATGGGCATTGTGAGCCAGGTGTGCGAAAAAGTCTTGCTGAGCTGCAGTGAAGGGGATCAGACTTTCAAAGTGCCAAAGAGATGTGAATACAAAATTTACCTCTGAGTTTCTCAGAGGGATTCATGTGCTGCAAACATATTGCCCAAAAGCACCCTCTCCCTCTAAATTATTACAGGAAAACTGAATAGGCTGCAGTCACTATTTTCCCTAACTTCTTATGGAACCTAAAATGGCCACTGAATTAAACTTTAACAAATAGATCTTTTAAAAATGAAATTAATAAACTTCCTTATTTCTCTGCCATCTAAGTGCATAGCCTTTACTTAATGATGATGCACTTGATTAAATAAAATGAAAGAAAAATGGAAGTTCTTTCAGACATTAAAATTAATAATGAGTTTAGACTTAATCCAAAAGCAATTTAACTTTAAACATTCATATGAAATTAAATGAGCCATTGAATTTGCTATATAAGCAAGCATTAATCTTATCAATCTATGAAGACTGGGATGTTATACAGTGATCCATTAATTTCAAAGCCTAATACGAGGTCTGTTTAATGCCTTTAGTCTATTAAAAAGTGTGATTCTACAATATAACTGCTTTTTCATAAGCATTTAAACCCCAATTCATTCTGTTACTGCTTTGATCATGTGATAATCTGTTCTGACAAGATTATGATTCAAAAAAATTCCCAAAATATATAATTTCTTTGCACCTACATTCGCTCCAAGTTTGAACTTTAACACCAACAAAGTCTTTATTAGCAAATACAATGATTTGAACAGTTGGTGTTGGTGCATATGTTTGTTGTAATAAATGTTCAACAAAACATAGATTTCCTTTTATCAGGTGCTATTTAGACAAACAATCTGACCTATATTCTGAACTCTATCTCTTCCAATGCAGTGGAGAGAGCTATGCCCAAAAAAACCCCACTACTCATTGAAAACATCTCTAAGAGAAAAAAGATTTTCGTTATGAGGGAGGCCTTTGGTGTGGTTTACTTCTGTTTGTGAGAGATGTGTTGACTATGGTGCCTTTTGCAAGCATGCAGAAAGACCATAAACTTTCACAGTTTTTTTACAACACTGCAAGTCATGATGCTTGGCAAAATTAAAATTAAAAAAAAAATGAAAACTGCCCTTTTTAGTTAATGAGATAATTCAATATCAGAACTTAATGGCACAATGTGTTAGCTCCTGCCATGGAAGGTCACGGTTTGAAATTTCTGTTTCTAATCAGTAGTTGCTCCCACAAAAACCAATCAGAGGGAAAGGTTGATATTTAAATATGTTTATGTTACTAAACAGGTGTTCCAGTTTGACATACTATACCTAATTCTACGTAATTTTCACAAATCTAAGGTCAATGAGAAATTGCACTTCTTAAATAAGACAAAAACAGTTCCAGTGTGGTTTTTAAATGTAAAGAATAATAAGTAGCTTGAGGAATGCTATGTTCCTTGAGAGTGCACTCCAGAAATGTCTGCAAAATTCCAGCAGTTTTTCCTGTGTAGGAGTATATTTTCTTTGCCTGTAATGTTTTCCTTGACTTACATCTGCTTGCAGCAGCCTGTGAAATATGGATACAGTACTGCTGCATCCTTGTACAAATAAATGATTGTTATTAACCTTTAAGAGTCTCCCCATGTTGGTCCTGAGCACTGATTAGGAATGCAAGGGTATGAGCAGATTGCTTGTGTAAACTCGTGGAGCTCATTGGAGCATATCCCAATTTACATTGGAGACCGTGTTAAAATCTGACCTGCTAAATGGCAATATATCCCTTTTCAAATA
The DNA here is from genome assembly GCA_013396875.1 of Vireo altiloquus. Taxonomy (NCBI): domain Eukaryota; kingdom Metazoa; phylum Chordata; class Aves; order Passeriformes; family Vireonidae; genus Vireo; species Vireo altiloquus. The sequence continues at coordinate 58,387 of VZRF01001290.1, read as the reverse complement.
ACACTCCTCGCAGTAAGAACAGGGATCCTGTTTCAAGGGACTGAAGGACCAAAGAAAAGGCTGGTGGTTATTTTATGTTATGGTCCAACAGCTTGAGTAGAAGCAATGCTGTACTCAAGAGATTATTCAAGCAGAAGGTGAATTCAGGTAATTACACATTTAATAACAAAATCACTGTTTTTCCTAAGGGTGTTCATGTCAGGGTGTTACTCAGAAGACTTTTAGAATAGCAAGTGCTTGGTAAACTTGTGAGTCTCTTGACTCTTGTCAAGGCTGGCTCTGATCTTTCTCCTCTTGGAATCTTCTCCATGGCTGTGTTGGAAGGCACTTAGAGAGCAACCAACTGTGGCAGAACAGTGCCTGCAGTTGCAGCCTGTGCCCAAAAAGGGTATTTTGCTCTGGTTTCTCAGAGGTGGGATATCAGGAACTGATGGATCCAAAAACACCTGAGGTATTATGTTAAGTGTTTATTGAAAATATATTTCTCAATTTTTATTGGGAAGAGCACTCTTCTCATACCTCAGTGATTTGACAGATTGTTAATTGTGTTGAATTTTTATTTGGGGAAAAATAGAGGCATGGGCTGATGAAGCACTTTTTTATTTGCTCAGCTGTTATATTTTCTACCAATATTTTTATTCTTCCTTTCAGATGAGGCCTTCCTTTCTGTTCTGTATTCAACACTAAAGTGCAGTTGCAGCCAAAGGAATCATTTTGATTTTTGTCAAAATAAAATCTGTCAGGAGCTGGTCTGAGACAGTATTTTGGTTTGTTACAGCTGGAATCTTCTTTCATGGTGAATTTTGAAGTGATAGGATTTGCTTCCTGATGGGCATGAAATCAGTTTTGAAATTACAAATTCTTTAGAAATATGAAAATGCCGTTCTTGTCACAGCTCTGGTGCTTTTTAAGTTGTTCCCTGTTCACTTGCCTTGTGATAAAAATAGGATGTTGAGAACACTTGCCACAAGTAAGTGCTAAATGTAAGCAGAGCAGATTTTCCTCATGCAGTTCTGCTTCAATTAATATTGCACCCTGATCTGGACTGGCAGAGTTAATCTGCAGCACGTAAATCTGGCCACCAACGTAAACAGCAGTCAGAACTGGCATAATTGGTTTAGAGTAATTAAAAGCCTGACAAAGAAGCAAACTTCAAAAAAAAAATCCCAGAATACCCCACCTTGGTTATTTTGGTTTCAACAACCCTAATCTAAAAGGTCAGAGATTGGGTTGAGGTTTGTTTCAGGCATTTGAATATGGGTTCTTGCCTCAGGCCCTCACTGAAACACAGGCCACCAGCTAAAGTTCTTCTTCTCTGTCTCCTTGTGACTGTTGCAGATGAAGAGGAGCAGCACGTTGTGTCAGCAGCAGGTGATGTGGTACAACCAGGGCATGACTGAAAAAGGAATCCTACCTTTGAATTTAGATTTGGATATTGCAGCCTGCAAAATGAGCTGCTTCTACAGTTTCTGCTTTGGCAGAACCATAACCTCTCACAGCAAGTTTCCAAAACAGGTACCAGCCCTGTGTGTTACTCCCATCTGTCTAATACAGGCTGGTGCCACTGCAGCTGGAATAGAATATTTGTACTGCAATGTTCACTCAGATGCCTCAAAAATTACTCCTTGGCGAGGACAGATTGAACCAGCAAGCCATGCAATGAAACCTGGTTTCTGCAGGGGTTGTGCAAAATACCCATTGGAATTTGCCTGAGGCATTGAATGGGTTCTTTTATATAGGAATAAACTATAAACATACTAAAACCCTACAGATTCATCAAGTTCTCTTAGCTATCAGCTCCCAGATGAGTGAGTGCAGTCCAAACAGTGCATCTCTCAGGACCGGTAACCCTGGACCTTTTGCTATTCATTTATTTATGCTTTCTCAGCTTCTTCTGCTTAAGGGTTAGATAAGTTATTACTTATTTGGTTTGTATCCTTTTTTTCTGATAAATGCTGGTGGCAGAGTCAGCAGCCAGAGTCCCATGGCCCAGAGAGCTGGGAGTTCCTCTCCAGAGTAAATTTGTGTTGCCTCATCATTTCACAGAACAGGAAGAGTCTGGGAGGGAACCAACCAGGGCTGACTTGAGAACCTCCATCTTTTGGATACTCCTTTATTTGACTCCTGTTGCAGTGCTAAAGTATGCTTTAGCTATCATTTTTGCTATGATTTTATCTCTCTTACATCACGTCAGAAGTATTTATGAACATGTCTGTTATATCAAGTTCAGGAGAAATATTTCCAGACCAATATTAAAAAGTAAGGAGTGCCTTAAAGTAGAAAAAGCAACAAAAGATGAAAATGTCTTCATTTCTGCCTCCTGCAGGATTCTGAACTGTAGGAAAACAGCACAATTCCATCACTCAGTGAAAGCCAAATTTGGGACCTAGTGTCACCAGATCCTGAGATGTCACAGCCACAGTCCCTCTGCATTCCACCACTGTGAATGGTGTTAAGGGTTATGATTCATTTCCCTCATGACAAAATCATACTACATAAACCAGTGAATCAGGGCAAGGACCTAAAACTTGCTCCCCAACACATGCCACAGCAAGAAAGCATTTTAAAAATTGTTTGTATAGTTTCAACTATTAGGTTTTGGATATAATAATCATTTTTCAGACACATTCCTGTTTACTTCCACAAATGTATTTGCAAAGCACACAAATTTGACAGATGGATTTGGGGAGTTCGTTTTGCTGTGCAAGCAAAATGCAAGCACACCATAAACACTGGCCCTTTTAGAGAAGCACTAAAACGAGAGAGTTTTCTAAATAATTGATTTCTAAACCAACAATTGAACCCTCCTAATAATTACTTTGAAGACAGGAGATAAGGTTCAGTTACTGTCTATACTGGTTGATAATATAAAAAACTTAATGGAAGATGTTTTTTCTAATAAGAAAGTGAGAATTATAAGCAATAAAACCCAGCATGGGATGTGATTATCAGGAGGCAATATTATCCTTGGGCATTTTGCTATATAAAAGCCAAGTGCTCCCTGTAAATATGTGTATTTCTTATTAACCACACCCCTGCAAGTTGCCAGTTTGATACAGAGTTATTCTTTTTTTAGATTTAAATAGAGATACATCATCTTAGTAAATTGTTTTGAGCTTGAATATTGTAGCCATGAGATTAATAGAGTTATGTGTTGGGGATTCTAATTGCTTTATTTCTCATAGGTGATATTTAGACCTTCACACCTCCATTTTCAGGGGAATGAACTGGTGGTGAGCATCACTCTGGGATAAAATGAATCAATCCCTTCTTAGGAATGACCAATCAATCAGCATTGGAATTGTGCTAGAGCCAATGCTGTCTCTCATTTCTCATTTCATTAGTTACATTGCCAATATGAATAATTTAACTACCAAAGACAGGCAGCAAAATGGCTTTTTTTTCTCAAGTTATTTCCCAAACAGTGGCACAATTGGATGTTACCAAAAATCTCTTGAGACTTTTTAGGAGGCACAGAGCAATACGAAGTCCTTTTAAGAGGAATAAGCTATAAATATTATCCTCATGTACATCACCTGTCATCCTTTATTTCTTTCTTTCATTCCTTTGTGTCTTGTCCCATATGAACTGCCTCTTTCAATTCTGCATCATCCCCCATTCCCACAAACTGCTCCAAGCTCTCCCTTCGTCTGCTTCAGCCCTGGGGAGTGGCAGTGAGGAGCAGATAGCACACCTTTACCCTTTACACAGTAAGGACAGGATGGTAATGTATGGCTTCATGGAGAGAATTTGTCCCAGAGTTTTCTCTAAGAAAGGTGTTTTTCCAGTTTGAGTACAGATGATTCAGTCCTGTGACCCGGCCATCCTCTCTGGGGGGAGAAAGAAAACTTACATTATTTTTAGCAGAAGTCTCTCAAGGCAGGAAGGAGAGTTGGTTGTCCACACTACACTTTGATAGCACACAAATGATCAGCAGCTGTTGAAGAAGCATTTTGCTGCTTTGGTTTGAGGGTGTTTTATGGAGGAAGCTCTGGGGAACAGCCTAGGAATTTGTCTTCTTCGTGTCTCGTGGAGCCAGTGCTGGGGGCAGAGCTGAGCCCTCGGCTGGTGGCAGGACAAGGCTGGAGGAGGGAGCAGCCCCTGCCAGTGCCAACACCTCTGCCACACACAGGACTGCACTATCCAGCTTCTCCAGGAGTGCTCCCCACGTTCCATAACTCTAAATTATCCTCCACCGAGAACCTGACCTGCCAGATCCCCGATGTCTGCAGTTAGGACACAGAATTCCAACAATATTATATCACAATAGGGATAATTACAGCTGGGGGTGAGTGCCTGCTGTCACGTTGCTTGCTTTGTGCATACTAATTGGTTAACCTAGTGATGGCTGGCCAAATCCTTTCTTTGATCCAATGGCACACTGAAACACAGCTGAGTATTTAAACAAAGGTCTTTATTAGTACAGTGTTAGCAACCCAGCCCTTTTTAGGAAAAGAAAATGTAAAAGCAAACACAAACCATAAATTCTTACTGGAAATCCTGCTGGAATAACAAAGTACAGTGGCTTATTCATCAGTTATTTTTTCACAAAAGCCTTTTTCTAAAAAGAAAGGGACAATGTTATTAAGCACAAAGAAAGAGAATTTCTTGAAATTCTTTTTTTTTTTTTTTCCCAAAACCAGGATTCTGATCAATGAAGGGAGATGGAAAGTAAACAGTATTTTTAGAATCTTTATCTTTGGGTATATTTATTTTACTATTAATTAGAAAATCCCAGACTGACTGGCATCAAGTCTCAAGTCAATTAGCATTTTCCCCACCAGATATGTGCAAAATGCATGTCTTTAAACACAGAGAGAGTATGTTTAGATTGGATATTACGAAGAAATTCTTCCCCTGGCAGGGAGGGCAGGCCCTGGCACAGGGTGCCCAGAGCAGCTGTGGCTGCCCCTGGATCCCTGGCAGTGCCCAAGGCCAGGCTGGACATTGGGGCTGGGAGCAGCCTGGCACAGTGGGAGGTGTCCCTGCCATGGCAGGGGTGGCACTGGGTGGGCTTTAAGGTCCTTCCCAACCCAAACCATTCCACAATTCTATATTTCTGTAAGTTTAAAACTTTACTAGCTATATGTTTGTTGTGCCTGGTTAAGAAGTTCTGGAAGATTAAGTCACCAGCATAGTGGACATAAACAGTTATGGTATAGCAATGATTTATTCTCTACTGTAAATTACCTCAGAACAAAAACTGCAAAGAACATTTTATAGATTATCAAAATGATATACAATGAACCAGATGTGTGGAAAATGATGTACCACCCCTGCTTTCATTGTATATCTGTAACGTCCCCATCTTTCTAGAAAAAAATATTTAATTAAAAGTCGGGCCAGTGGAGCTGTTCTGGATTTAGTCACTCTAGTGGAGCACACTGATGGGCACAGATGTGCAGGAGCAGGAGTGGCATCTGGCCAATAGATCACTTCAGTCACTGCCTCTCAAGTTTTATCTCTTGAGGCCAATGCTTGTGGTTTCACTGATATCAGGAACTGCTGTTAAAGACATAAATATCTTGGGCAAGGGGAACACTTTGAAATGATCTCCAGGCCTCCACTGCTCTTTTGCTGTGCTTTCCTATCATGTCATTTTCTAAATTTTACATTTCCATGTTCTATCCCTCAGACATGGGTTTCAGTCACTTCTCACTGGCACAAGCTGAAGCATTCAGAGGACTACAAGTCCCTGAGAATGATGGGGCTCATCTTAAAAAGAGTAGTACTAGCATCCCTTTTACACAGACTCAAGAAATATTTGAGTCCATGGCCCATTTGCAGAACATCTTCAGTGTAGTAGATGATTGGTGTCTCATTTGATTCTTAGGGATAAACTGTAACACAGTAATATGATAAATAAAAGTTATATCTAAAAATATCCCCCTTTGCCACTAGGGGAAATGTCAGAATTGTCAATTTTGTTAATACCATTGAAGAAACCATTCCCTGGGTAAGAATGATGGACACAAGAATAACGTTAGGGGGCTCTGCTTTAGGAGTGGGACATTACATTTGCACTCTGGGGTTTCTACACCAGGAAAAAACAATATAAAAGGAAACAAAAAGAAAGTTCAGGGGTTTAGGACAACACATATTTGCTCTGTCTGTGTGTAGACTATCGATCAGCTTGGAAATTACACAGCTGTGAACAAAGCCAACCACTTCTCAACAGTGACATTCCCCTACTGTCTCCCAGCAACTTCCTCCAAGCACACACTTCAAAATACAGCAATGGCACATTGCTCATGTACTTTTTGCTTTTTGTGACAAATATTTTATCAAGTTTAATGGAAAAATATACATGCAAGCCTGAATATAAAAGATTGTCAGTTGCCTTCTTTGTTTAAAGATCAGGTAGTTTGTACTTGGCAGGGCTTTCTGCTGTTAGCCTCAGTCTTGCCCTTCCCACCTTGCCAGTTTTAGCTTAGTGGTGTGCCTGGGCTGGATAATAGGAGCCATGGGAGTCGCTTTATAAAGCCAGGAAATCAAAGGCAGATGTTAAACACAAATTGTACCAATCAAACAGAGCTTACAAAAGAGTAGAACTCTCTCCTGTAATTCTATTTGAACAAACGTGTCAAATGCAGGGACTGGTAGAAATATCATCTTCATCAGGTCCCTCTCTCATCAGCTGCATTTAATCCCTTCCCTGCTCATCAGTGCCATCCCTCGATTGTGAAATCACCTGGAAGGACACAATCAAGCCTAACATTCCTTAGAAAAGGGACAGCAAGTCCACCAGCAGCTTCAGTGTGGCAACTTCCCTGATGCCACCTTCCCAGCAGGTGACATTGGGAGCTCACTCTGATTTGCTTATGCCCTCTTCCTCATGCCAGTCATCCAGTCAAAACTGCAAAATATTCTGTGCTTTGGAGATGAAAATGTTAGGGAGAGTGGATGGCACTGCAGGTGGATTCCCAGACCTCCCTGTTCAGGTGACTCCTGTGTCAGTCTGGGGCTGTCCAGGCTCTGTGTTCACCCCCAGTCCTGATTTCCTGCACCTGCCCTGCACCTCACTGGCTTGCAGGACGAAAACTCCTCCAGCAGCTTTCAATTCCAAACACATTTCTCATCTTCTGCAACGAGATAGAGAGCTCTGCCTGCTCAACCTGCAATCCAGTCTGGCATTTACTGCTTTGTTAATTTGTCTTTTGATAATGTTGGGTTTGCAGTGGGTTATTTATACTGAGAATATTATTTCCCAAAATAAACCTTAATTTACAGATTATTCCAGGAAAGGGTCTTAGCTAACCTGACTTAGCTGCCTTTTCCCACAGGGTCTGAGTTAGTGAAGTCTTGAAAGGTTTAAAGGCCACTGAAGGCAACAGAAAGATGGGCATTGAGTATAAACAAAGCCAAGCAGTGAACTGGGAAAATACCTAAATATTATTGAAGTGTTACATGTTAAGATAACTTCACCTGTCATGTTTGCAGCATTTTTGAGAACTGTAATTGAGCCTGAGAAAGCTGAATAAAACAGTCACAGCTTTGTAGCTGAAATGCACTGAGTGTAGAGGGTTTGTGCATCCTGAAGAATTGGCCTAATCTCTTTCCTTCTTAGAACCATGAAGGCAAGAGCAAGGCAAACCATGGCTGTCAGCTGCCTTTACCAAGTGCAATACCTTGGCTGTATTTAATAGATGAAAGCATAAGCTATTCTACATGTGGAGGACTATAAAAATATTATTGTTGTTCCATGGCCTTACACTGCATCTAAAACTTGACTTAGTGTTCTTTTAGTGTTAATAAAAAGAAATTGTAACTCCAAATGGTTTTGGTAATATGAGTGATGCCTGTAAAATACTTTTTTTAAATTACAAATATTTACAAAATAACCAGAATGGAAGGAAAATGCTATTCCAGAATGGCCATAACAGGAAATTGATTTTGAACCCTTATATTTTGATTGCTAAAAACATAATTTCAGTAATCCCAGTTCTAATCCTACCTTAATTTTCTACAAGTGTAACTCCATTTATTTAAGTGGAAACATCTTGTTTTGTTTTCAGTAAACAAATCCAAACTCTAATGAGACAGAGAATTTTAAAGCTTTATTCAAAGGTCATTGAAGTCAATGAGATACTACCCCTTGATATAAAGTAACCCAAATAATTTCAGAATTTGTACTAATAGGTGATACTCATTGCACCAGTTGTATACCTGTTTAACTTCATTGATTTCAAATGCATTACTAGGTGTTAGGTTAATAATTTTTAGTGTGAGGCAAGGCTTTCAAAATCACCATGGGAAGAAAAAGTTCAAATGTAACACAGAACAGCAGTTAAAGAACAGATTTCTCAATTTGCTTCCATTTAGCATCAGTCCTCATGTGACCCCATCCTATTGCTTAATGCACTTTAAAAATCCACTCTGATTTCCCAGTGATGAAGGCATAGCAGAACATAACACTGTTTTCCTTTAGGTCTGGTCAAGGGAAATAAAGAGTTTTAAAATCTCTAAACGTGCTCTGTTGAACACACTGCATTTTTCTTTTTTCATTGCTGTTTTCAGTCTCAGTGGTGCTCCTGAGCTAGACCCATAATCGCTCTCAACCTCTCACCCTCTCAGAAGAAGGAATGTCCATGGGAAAAACACATCTCAGAACAAGGATGCTTGGCTTAACCCATCTATCAGCAATCTGACTTCTTGTATTTTACTGTATTGGGAAGATGTCGCAAACAGTAGACAAAATTAGCAATCACACCAGGAGAAATTTGTGATACATCGGCCACTTAGAGGCTGGTCCTGCTGTCATGCTGGAACTGCATCCCACAGTGTCCCTAGTCCGTGTCATATGAGCTCAGGAATGCATCTGAGGTACTGCAGAGCACTCATTCACAATTTCAGAGGGAAGGATATTACACCTGCAAGCCAAAAGCCATTCATCTCCACTTCGCCCATCCTCACTTCAGACCCAAACAGAATGTGCACAAATTGATACATCTGCCCAGCTGCTCATCATAATGCTTTGGCTGTTCCACTGATCTGTGGAGAAAATATGCCTGGATTTTACTGCTAGGGCTGATGGAAATTTGATTGTAAAACAACATTGCAGAAAATCTCCCTGAACACAAACTCCCACTCCCTTTCCAGCCAACCAGTGTCCTCGTGTTCTTATCCAGATCTTCCTAAAAGGATGTGCTGTTCTTAGAGGGAAAACTTGTACGTTTGAAGCTGGTCTATTGTGAAAATAAACAATTTTGGTCAGTTCCAGATTTGTCAGGATGCATTTAGAGCAAGATGTTTCAGACTCACTTTGCATTTACCCAACTCTGGCAGGGCGAGCACTGAGCATTCCTGCAGCTGCTGCCAGCAGCTCACAAACATCACACCCTGCGCTCTGGGCTGCAGCACAACTCACCTTCCTGAGCCTCTTGTAGCCTGCCTAATAGAAGGTCTCTCGATATGGGGTAGATAACATTTTCCTCCATCATACAAAGTTTGAAAGTTCTTACTTTCAGTTTGGTGAAGGTAAACATCAGGTTGGCCTGTCTGACCAAGAGGACTGAGACTTTTGTAAGCAGTTCCCCATCTGCAGGTGTAACTCCTCCTGACTTTGGAAGTTTTCGTCACACAGGCATCTTGGGATTTTCCACTTAAACAATGAATTGTACTCTGTCGAATCTCAATTAATGCTACTCATATTTAAATAATACATGTTCACATTTTTAAATTTTCAAATGTGTCATGCTGGTGATTCAAGATTTACCTGGCAGAGAGTTTAAAGAAATTACTTTGCATGCAGTGGTTCATTTAAATTATAAGTACCCATTACTCTCTATTTCATTTTTAACAAGTTCATCATCCCCTCAAAGAAATGCCAGACTGCTCAAGTTGGAAAACTGATTTATCTGGCATATGCAAAGATGGACTCCTTGCAGTTTGGGTTTCATAATCAGAGCAGAAACATATTAAGGGCAGGTGTCATATTCCTTGATGTTTGCAAAAACTGTCAGAAGCCTGCATGCATTATGGACTCTTCTTTTGTTATATTACAATCTTCCCACTCCCAAAGCAATTTATGTGCATATGCAGGACCAGTTCCTGCGCTCTTAACTCAGGTAAACCCTGTGGATTTCTGCAGCATCTTACCTTAATAAGGACTTCCAGATTCAATCCCTAAAAATAAAAGGAAAAATTCTATGGACTGAATATATTTTACAGTGAATAATTATTTAGGGAATTCAATATTAAAATATTGTTTAAGAACTATATGCACCGTTGGAATATCACACCAGGATCTGGCTAAGTAATATTTGGATTAGTCTAGTATTGCTGTTTCTATACACTAAAGAGATAAGTGGTACAGTTTTTATTTCTTTTCCATTTCTTATGCTTTCTCTAAGAATACCTTGACTCAGAGGACACTAAGATGAAAGATATTTGTTTTAATCTTTGACAATATGGTCCTTTATGATGTAGGTTTAAGGGAGCCTAAAACACTGAAGGAAGATTTTAAGAAGTGTTTTTTTAAAGCCTCCAAATGATGTTGCTGGGCCCCTGGTGGGCTTCTCAGAAGTGCTGAGATGCCTGACCCAATGTTTTCTACATTTCTCCTTCTGCAAGCCAAGTCCATCCTCTGCAACTCCCAGTTGATGGTAGGGCAGGTCCTGACCTCTCACCACTGAAAAGGCTGAAGGAGCAGAGTAAAACATAATTATTTTGGATTCATTGCAAGAAATGCCTGCTGTGATTTTAGGAGCACTTAACAACCTTTAGAATTCATCTTACGTCAAGATTCAGGGAAAATCGCAGGCCTATTGTCTGAGATGAACCAATAATAAGATTATTGGTTACAGAAAAAAACAGGTAGAATTTCAATTAAATTTTCAGTCTTCACAATGACGGATCACTGCCAAACGTTGTAAGTCCCTCCTCTGCTCAGGGGGGCAGTGGGAGAAAGATGACTACAGGAGTGGTAAATAACCTAATCATATAATTTTATTTGTAACTGGTTATTGCACTATAGTATTCATAGGATCACAGAATCATGGAATGATTTGGGTGGGAGGAACCTTAAAGCTCATCCCATTCCACTGCCTTCCACGTGCAGGGACACCTTCCACTATCCCTGGTTGCTCCAAACCCCATCCAGCCTGGCCTTGAACGCTGCCACTCCCAATGCACATAATATAAACACCCAGCAGCACAGAAGCTTTAGAATGCTGCTGCTGATTAAGTTCATGCCCAGATTTCTGAGACTTAATTATCCTTGCTACCATCGTTTCTGTTTTCCTGTCAATGAGTTCAGTGTAACTGTCTACTTACCCATGTAAATCCGCTTCTCAGGGTTCTAGTTCATGAACTATGCAGATTCTTAATAAATAAAAGCTTCCCTAGACTTTTAATTGCTTTGAAGAACCCCTAGGAGAGGATCAGCCGCAAAACTCGTGTAATATCCTGCTGCCTTGAGCAGAGCACTTCCCATTCCTCTGCCTTTAGTTTGCTGATCAGCCATGTGCAATCTGGCCTTAAACTGGCAGCGTGATCCTCATTTTCCCAAAGTGGAGGACTTTTGCAATCAGCTGCTTCTATTTATGTAGACAATAACAGACATGATCAATGAACACTTAGGCTCTCTTTTAAGACAGATCTATTTTCAGCTGGTGCACAAAGAGCTGCTTGTCACCATCTTCCTGGTGTTTGCCAGCTCAGCATTACCCTGTGCAGGCACAAAACAGGAAACAGGGCAGGCAGTGCGAGCCCAGAGTTGTCCTGTTTGTGTCCCTGCACTGCCAGAACCAGACCCACACTAAATGGAAAAACACCACAAACATGAAACATGAATTCTGCAGTACTGGAGAGGAGCTGGATCCATTTTTCACTTGGGATAGATTTAACACACAGGACTGTGGCATTAAGAGGCACAGATAACTATAAAACCTTCGTGTCAGATATTAAAAGCAGCCCTTGATTGTAGGGATGTTTATTTAGGGTAAATTAATCCTGTAAGGAAGCTGACTTGGGGACCTCTCCATTCCACGGCAGCCAGAGTTTCACTCATACCCTTCCATTAGCAAAAGTTGCTGTCTGTCTCAGTGATTTATGGGTGTAGATGGTAGAACAAGAATGTTGCATCTCATCTGACTGAGACTCTATCTTTCTGTCTCTCTGCCTCTCTCTCTCTCTTCCTCTCCCACCCCAAAGGAATAAGTCCACAAACAATGTGATGAGTCGCAATGTAATTCTCTTTTTTTACCATTGTTGATATCCTGGGCAGTCATTGCTCACATATGCAGAACAGACAGAAGGTACATGGCTGAAAATTTCAGATTATATTATTTTGGTAGGTGTAAGTACACATTTAGACCCATACTGTTTGATTTCAGCTATGCCCAAAACATAATTCATTAGTCTTCATCTTACACCTTCAGCTCCTTAGTAACTTGTCAGGTTTTATTCTTGGTCAATATATCAGGAGCAATGATGTTCTGTGCATAAGATTAAAACAGGATAAATGATATTTAGTGATAATTTAAAAAAAAAATCTTCAGTGGGCACAGATTCTCTTCCAATCTGCTCTGGTTTTGCTTTTGGCAATAAAATTTTATTGTCGCTTAGGAGTTCTCTTCTGAAAGAAATAGCCCTTATTCATCTTCCCTCCTTTTGGCAGTGCCAAGAATGAGTTTAATGGATAATGCAGAAAGTTAGTTTCAGAGAAATTACTTAAAAATTCACCAGGTGAAGGTATCCATTAGAGAGCCAGTCCCATTTTAGGTCCTTTCATGCAAAAACACAACACCACAGCATTTCAGGGGTCACCTCAAAACAGGGAATGCTGCCGCAGATCGCTCGCAGCTGGCTCCACACCAGCATCCCCTTTCACTCACCTGGAAAAGGAGACACCTCTTGGTAGCTGTGTTCAGCTACAGGAGAGAAAGGCTGAGAGTATCACAAGATGCTGGGGTGGGGTGGGGTGGGGTGGGGTGGGGTGAGGTGGAGTGGGGTTGTCTTCTGGGATTTGCCCACAGGTTAATTTGTAGGAATTCTGCCTAAAGGAGTCATGGGCCCACTAGGACTGCTAACAAATTCTCTCATCAGACTGAGAATACTCCTACTTTGATTTAGGTAGATTTCATTTCACAGAATAAGCAGAAAGTCTTGCAAAAACATATAGGTTTTGTGTGTGAACATTCAGGGGAAGGTTAGAGAATAGTGACTCATTTGTGATGGCTCCAGACTGATTCAGTTTAGTTTTGGAACAAGGTTCTGCTCACTTCTCACTGAATCCTAACTCTCCATATTACACTTTCTGTGGGAGATTTCTTAACATGATTGCTAATAAGATATTGTTCTTTTTACTTTGTCAGTCTTTCAGAGAAAGGAAAGATTCTTGAAATTCCGTTTTTTAAAAAAAGAAGTCTTTCTAAGAGAGTACAAATTAATGTGGAGTCTATCAAATGAGAGGGAAGCTAAAAGGAAATGAAGAGAGTGAAGCTAAATGTGCTCGCAGTAGGCTTTCTTTATCTTGCAAAGAAAAGTGACAGCTAGGAAGGGAATAGCTCTGGGACATGATCCTTGCAGGCTCTGTATGCAACACCGGCACGTACAGAGCGTACAGACATCATCTTGAACAGCCTGAATAAAGACCAGGCTGATCTGCAGCCTCTATGATAGACTGACTTCAGTGTGAGCTATTTATAAATCATTCTTTCATTCTCAACAATGCTTTGGCTGGAGCCAGAAAGGACAGAACTCTTGGCAGCCTGGCCCCTTGCCTAGTGTGCTGTGACTGGCATGTAATCTGTCACTCCCCATCATCTGTGGGGTGGTGATAGGAAAATAATGCTCCTCAGCTTGCCTTAGATCACACATTACTCTCCTGAATACAGCTCCCTACAGCTGTGAAATGGCCTTTAGAAAGTGTCTTTGTTCATTTTTTTATACAGGAGAATGGGAATAAATGATAAACAGGCTGGAGGAAAGGAAAGCAAAACACACATTAGAGACCTGATGAGAGAAATTGGCTATGAGTGAGACTTTGGTGAGATCCAATGACCTTTCTGTGAAAAAACCCGTGGTGAATATGAGAGACAGAGAGGTGCAAGAGTTGAGCTGAGCACTGGCTTGGGCACTGGCTGTGAATGGCATTTCCTGAGCTTTAATCAGGGTTTAACCAGTCATGTTCAGTTTATCCCCAGGAAATCGGTCTCCTTCCATCTCTCCACTCTTTTAAAAATAAAATTCCCCGTGTGAAATTCCTCTATAGCAAACACGTGTGACATGACAGGGTCCCACTTCCATCTGGTGACTTGGGAGTTACAGTAATACAAATCCTGTCACAGTAATATTATAATATAATAAATACACCAACCATGGACCTTAGTTACACATCTTTTACAAAAACAGATCTTTTTGGATGAGTTGAGGATCACAGTTCTAAAAAAAAAAAAAAATACGCTAAATATTCTTCTTTTAGGCTATATTATTTTGATGACTTGTTTATGTTCCTGTTATGCTTTAAAACCCCCTAAGATTTGCAGAGATGCCAAATTAAATTCCTTCTCTCTCACTCCTCCAGCACCCCCTGGTTCCAGGGCACCAATCCTCTTTGTTTCTTGGTTTGTATACAGTGAAGTTGCTGATGATCTTTAGAATATTATAATGCTCCGCCTGAGGTCTTAACCTTGCTGCCTCAAATGACATTTATGTAAATTGTCACCAGAAGTTTAGGGCAACTGTCTTTTCTTCCTTAATAACATGTCATACTGATGTGGCTTTATTTGTATTTCATGAAGAAATGATTGATTAAAGAGGCCAAAATTAATTTAGATTGATATTCACCGGGCTTCTCACCGGAGACACTGCAGTATGAGTCCCTCACATTTTGCATTTTAATTTGCTTCTCGATAAACTTTATGTCTCTGCAATCTCACTGACCCTTCTTATGGTTCAGTAGACAAATTCCTGAATGTCTTCTCGCAATCTCTCCCTCTTTCTCAGCCAGGATGTTACAGGAGAACTGCAGGAAGAAGGTGAGATGCCATTCAGGCACAGGGCAGGGTTTTCTCCCGCAATCAGAGGCACCCCTGACGAGGGGGCTGAGCAGGCAGCTCCCTTCCCCTCATCAGCTGTATTTTCACCAGTTTGTTCCAGCAGAAATGTGCAGGTGCACGGCAGGTGACACGCTGAGGGCTCCCATTCCTCCTAGGACAGGGCTCCCAGTGGCTGGGATGGAGGCAAAATCCAGACCAGATCCATTTTATTCATGCAGATGAATGCAATGTCCACTGAAAGCCTGTCTCATTATTCGTGTTTGAGTCCACTTATCCTCTGAGCTCCCTTCACGTTCTTTATTGCTCTCCCTGTGAAGTTAGGAAATACATTTTAGCTCAGATTTATACTGCCACAGACATCAAAGCACTGACCCACGAAGCCCAATGTAACAGGTTGTTTCTTTTGTACAGTAAAAGAACCTGATTTATTCTCAGTTTGCCTACTAGGAGAGAAGAAAATATGGAGGCTAAAACTACTTGGGTGCCTTCCAAAATTGTGACTGATTTTACCAGGTCATTGTCCAGAAGAGGTTCTTCAGGTATTATTATTACTTTATGGTCAGTGTTCCCATAGCCCTGCACAGAGCTAAGCATCTCAGGTGGTACAACAATTTCCAAGATATCTTGTCTCAAAAACAGGGTTTCCCAGAATGTCTGGGAGCAGAAGAAATTTCACTTTAAAACTGGACTGAATGATCAAAAATAATACACAGAAATAAAATTCCCATCGAATAGAGCCTAGCTATTTCTCAGAGATATTTATTATCTCTCCAGACACTGTTGATCACAGATGGAGGAGCCAGTAGAGCCGTTTGTGCCTGAATTTGTGTCCTTTCCTCTGCCTCTAAGAAAATTCTGGAAGTTTGCTAAAATGAGTGTTCTACCTGCTCCCTAACTTGTAAGAACCTGTCTGTCCTCCATGCCATCAGTCCTGCTAGTTATTGCTTTGCCTTACCCCCCCAGGAACCTTGAAGTTCCCTTTTCCCTGCCACGTGCTGTGAGGGGCAGTGGGAGGAGGAATTTACTCCCTGCTCCGAACACTCAGACTGCAGCCATTCCTGATGGCAAAATGATCCCTGGGAATGTGGAAATAATGTAAAAATCCAGCTCCAATAACTAGCTTGAAGACAGCATGTCAGTAGCTGGCATGCAGTAGTATGCAGCATTTGTTCCTGTGATTTGCAGGATAAATCAAATACCTTGGTTTATGCTTCGCTGTAAAAAGTTTCTTTTGTGTACAGCTCTTCACACACAGTTCTTAGCACTATTTAGGGATTATCTGAGGGCCCATTACCACCTCTGGGAGAAGTAATGAGGAGATGCTGGGGATTCTCACGATCCCTGTGCTCATGTGGAACAGAACAAAAGGGTCACCTAAGTTACCGCAGAGGGTTCCCTATGAAAGAGGAATGATGGTTACAGGCACAGGATGAAAAAGGACCTAGCAAAATGAAGTTAAATATTTGTTCAGGCTCCTTTCATTTAAAGAAAAAGACAAATCCCAGTTCTTTGCAGAGAAAAACCTCTATTGTCACTAGAACCCAGAGGTTAGTGTGGAGTAACCTCATAAGGAAACTGGAAGTTTTTCAAGTAAAAAAAAAAAAATAGAAATATTATGTACTTTCAGAAATAGAATTTGGGTGAGAGTGGTTTTGCTTACAAATCTATGTAACAAGTCCTGGCCTGCCTGTTCAGGCTTGTGCTTCTCCACAATCTCCACTTTTCTCTCTGTAGATGGTTAGGCTTCCATCCCCAGAAGGAGCAGCTGTATCCTGCCAGGGCTGAATTCCCAGAGACGTCAGGACACCCAATGGCTCCTGATACCCAGCTTTCAGCAAGGACCACATACATTCCCCACTTGGGTGATGCATAGTCATTCACTTTGACAATCTCACCATGATCACAAGAGCTGAGAGCAAATTTAACTCCCCTGGTGTCTGAATTTGAACCATGTCACATCTGCAGTCACAGATTTAATCTATATTTGGCTGGGGTAGGGCTGAGTGACAGAGATTCACAGTGCTCTCTCACAAGGACAGTGCTGACTGAGGCACCATGAGCAGGAGTCTGTCATAAACTCTGTTGTTTCAAAATGGCAACATTTTAATTGCATATTTCATATTTATGGCCCTATAAAGAATAATTCTAATCTGACATTAACATCTGAATATGATTGCCTGAAAGACAATAGCATCAGTGACAAATACTGATATAAATCAAACCAACTGCTTCTCAATTTCTAATTAAAGATGACACTGAAAACTCAAGATAAGAGACATATGGAGACAAACACTTTGCTCTGAAAGAAGAACCAAAACCATATGGAGAAAAAGTGCAAAGATATCAAGCTAAAATCTGAACTTCTTGCCATCTGAAATGTCTGCATAGGGAATCCTAAACTGATCATCTTCCTATAAAAAGTCATTTACCAGTCTCTTCCACAAGCCAGTGAGTAAGATGTGAGACATCTCAAGCTGTTCAGAACAACTGGGAATTGATTGTACATAACGTACATTGCAATTGTTTTACCAGTTGAGACCAAGAGACAGATGGCATGAATATATTTAAAGATGGGGACAAAGCTGATGTGACACTGTGCTGGCTTGCTGAAGTGAACAATGTGAGTCACAGGTTTGTTATCGGATGAAAAGGATTTAGTTCAGAAAAAATGGGTGCCAGTGGTCTCCAGATGCTGGGGACTGGGAGAATAGCCTGCTACTCCCAGAATCAGCCCTGCCATCTGCAGTCCCAGTAATCAAAACTTTTAACTACTCCCTCTGTGCAAATAAGCCCTGGAATAGGTAAGGCTTTCGTTGTGTTACAGTGAGGGTTTCAAATGTGCACACAGGGCCCATAAGGAACAGCCTCGCTACAGGCTGCTGATACAACTGTTATATTCCAGGCTATTTCACAAGTCAAATATTGGGAATGGCCTTATTAAAGTGCTGTGAAAGAGGGAGAGAAATTTTAAGGGTTTTTAGAGGCTTTAAATGATCTTGTGCAATATTGCAGCCTTAACTTGCCTGTTTATAGAGAGCTCATCCAGCCTCAGCACCTGATTTTTGTTGCGCTTTGGCATAAAGCCATTTGCAGTACCGAGATTCACTTTTGCTGTGTTTATTGTATCATCAACTACTTGTTTATGTGAGGTGGAAGATGAAGTGGTTAGCTCTACTACTTGTTTGCTGGGCAGGAAACAACTCTATCTGTAACCTGATGTCTCTGTTCCTTCCTCTTAATGTTTCCTTCTCTCTAAAGGCCTTTATTTTGTTGCTTTAATGACAGTTTAAGCTGCTGCTTTAAAAATGAGTTAACTTCACATTTAGATTAGCTCCCATAAACCTGATTTTTAAAGGAACCTGATTATCTCTCTCGTTTGTAAGCATAATTTTGTTGCAATAACTGAGGACACAAGTTCTGCCAACCGAAAGCCTAAAGACTTAAGGAAATGAGGGCTGGAGCTGCGTGTATGGACTATTTAGGTCAAGGTGAAGATGTTCACAGGAAGACCAAAGATCCTATATTAGCCTTGAACAATTGTTTTCTCTAAAGAAACTCAACAATTTTCATGCCACAATGGCCAGGAATGAAGTTTTTACTATCTGGAAAGAAAGGCAACTTGTTATTTTTGCAAAGCTGAGGCAACTCAAAAGCAGCAGTCAGAGGAGGAGCACAGCCAGTTGCCTCGACAGGTGGATTTCCTGTATTTCCAAAGGAAAAGAGCCAATGCAAACCACTTTTTTCAGTTCATCTCCAGTCAGCACTGTGGTTAGAACAATGGCTTTGACACTGCTATTTGTAGTCCCCACAGGTTTGTCAAGGATCAAAGTGCCTCACTCCAGACCAGGGTACCAGGCTGAGCATTAAGGGAACAGAAATTAATGTCCTGCCAGATGCAGGAGACCAAATTGGCCCAGCTGCCCTAAATTCTGTGAATATCAAGACTGGGGAGAGGTCAGTCAGTGCAATATCTGTCCTTCAGATATGTAGGCTTTTTAATAAACCCTAAATACGTTTTTTGTGCACCCATGGAACATCTTCTCAGTAGTCCAGTGTGAAGCAAGCATTGTTAGTAATAGATTCAAAACTGAATCCTAGCTGAGTTTCCTCTTGTCTGTCCCCTGTGCCATAGCCAGGTTTTGCCATAGGGAAGAAACCATCTTAAACTGGAACATCTGGTCAAACACATATTTAGCATTAGACTGTGTCAGCAGAGGAATATCTCGGCTCTACAACAACGACCCAGGTTCTGTGTTTGCTCACATCCCAGGTTACTTAATGACATGCTGTGGGGAATTTTTAGGAAATTACTACAGCAATTTTCTTTCCCGTCTTAAGCGTTGTTGCATGTTGCAAAAAATAAGCCATGTCCCACCACTTCCTGAAGTTTTTATGTTGAGTTTGTAAACATAAAATGACAGTTGTGACAAAAAAAATAACCCCATTACCACAACTAATTGCTTATGGGTATCAACAGTGAGCACTCTTAAACAAGCTCTCCAGAAGAGCTCAGGACAATGTTAGATGGGAGGACGAAGAAGGAAAACTGGAGTAGAAGGTGTCCATTGCTTTTATCATATGCTAGGAAAGGGATTCTATTTATTGCTCAGGCAGTTAGGCAGACTGGCTTCATTTCTCTTGAAAGATGACAAGTTCATAGCCTGAGGTAGGAAGTCTGCATCATACCCTTCTGTTTTGTCTTACCAGAATAGTCTTAATGACCTGGCATCCAGATCACACACATCCA
Source organism: Vireo altiloquus (assembly GCA_013396875.1). Classification (NCBI taxonomy): domain Eukaryota; kingdom Metazoa; phylum Chordata; class Aves; order Passeriformes; family Vireonidae; genus Vireo; species Vireo altiloquus. The sequence continues at coordinate 38,638 of VZRF01001290.1, read as the reverse complement.
ACTCTCTCTTTACTCCTAGTTCTCAGCAATTCTCGGGTCAGCGTTATATAATCTGATGGGTGAATAAGCATCTGTGAAGGAGTTTTATATGTGTCATCCTCGGTGTGGCTGGAATCAATCTCTGCCAAATCTTCCTGGGACACTACAGTAGAATAAGTTGGTAAATCTAAGTCACACCTGTGGCTAACAACTTACAAAGTTGAAAGGCACCCTGCTTTTTGTTTTCTGAAAACCTTAGGATAGCAGGGGAGGGAGAAGTGATTGCCCTGGATGTGATAATGGCAATAATTTGACGGTGTCAGGTGTTACTTCTAAACTGACAGATCTCTAGAAACATTGAGGTTAGGGCTTTGAAGGTGGTTCCATAAGAAAAAAGGAACTTCAGTGATCTAGGGCTTTTCTTTTCTTTACAAGATGAAATCCTGATGAAGTCCCAGATGAAGGCACATCATCGTGATAATGTAATTACAGAGAAATAAGGACATGCAAGGGGTTGTGTCAGAAGTATTAGAAATCACTCTGAGAGAGTGAGAAAAGGAGAGGTTAACATTTCCTTGTGCTAGTCAACATTAAAACTCGACAGAATCAGAAGAAAGTGACACTTTTTAGCGCGCCAAGCAGTGTTATATCTCCACAGACATATCACTGCCAGATAAATCAGCAAAGCCAGGAGAAATGGGTAAAAAAATATCAGCTCTCCAGAATTTTTTAAAACTGGGCAAATTCTGTGCTTTTAAATTCTGTGTCATGAATAGGAATATAATTCATAGTATTCCCACTGGTTTTTTCTAACCTGTGTTTTGCAATCAGCCTCATTATTCTTGTTGCACAAATGAATTGACATTTATTATCTTTCAAGGGTTTCTTTTTTTTCCCCTGATTGCAACTGATTTACTGAAAGGTCCTTGGAATATCATACCAGAAAGGAAGTTGGTTAAGTGCTGTTGTTACCAATAACATACAACAGAGACATCAGCAGAGTCCAGTGCAAAAAGGCCACAGCTCTTTTTGTCAGTGAGAGTTCAAGGGAGCGTGTAGCCATGTATTTAACTTCTGAAGATCCATATCTCTTAAGCACAGGCTTATTTAGGTTTTTGCTTGTGCAAAAACATTAAACATTTTGCTTGTGCCTATCACAGCATCCTCGAGTGTTGGAGAAATACACGCTCAGACAAGAATTTAAAAAATATATATATCAAAAATTAAAACCTTATATAAATAAGCAAAGAAAGGCCTTACATGGTTAAGAAACAAATGCAGTTCATAGGATGAAGAGACAGAGACTTTGCTAAATATATTTGGATTCAGCAGGAACCCATCTGATGTGAAATATTCCTTCCAGTTTAATATGTGATAAGGGTGGAATTGGGAATTTGCTTTGCTGAAGACAAAAGTCCTGCAGACTAAATGAAACTGGGAGGTTTGTTGAGAGGTTCTGACAGTGTAGTCAATCAGTTTGTAATGTTTCAAGTATGGGAGGTCCTGGAGGGCTGTGGATAGAGATTGCAGCAGACTGGGTTAGAACTGGGGAGTGAAACTCTGAAGAGCTGCCAGCTAAAGGAAATGCAAAGGACAACCAGTTTTGTTGGAGCCTTTCATTAAAATATTGGCAGCTGCTGATGCATAACAAAAGCTCTGCTTGTGCTATGAGATGGTAGAGTGGAAAACCAAGGAGGCAAATGTTCTCTTCAATTGCAGTGCAGGAGTAAATGGCTCCCAGCCACCACAAACATCTTAGAAAGGAAAAATTTCAACAATGTTCTCGTCAAGTATTCTAATCTTTCTCCATTTTGTTAAGAAGCAGTAATTCTCCCTCATAAACTGTTTCTAGATTGGCAGGTGGGAGGTCTTTTAAAATTTCCTGTTTAGATTTTATTCTAAAATTGTTTTGTAGCTCCAGATAAACCTTGTAGGAAACTCCCCTGTTATAAAGGTAACTTCTCATATGAAATTGGTCATGACTGGAGAGGCAAAATAGGGTGGGCTTGACACCTGCAGCAGGAAGTCACACTCTTTATTCTACTCCAAGTACAGGGAAATGTTATTTAAATATTTAATGACCTTTACTATCCTTAGTATTTGCAGATGTCTTCTAGGTGTAATCTTAATATTGGTAATCTTGCAATGTATGTCTTAGGGAATTAACAATGACGTTTTATATCATGAAATGCCTGGTACACATGAATCTGAATTTTATCTCCATGTGATTATTCATCAGGAAGTAACGCAAGNGATGAAAAATTATTCTTTTAATGAAATTATAAGAAAAGATAACATACAGAGAGGGTTTTTTTTTTAAATTTTAGACATTACTAATTCTTACGTTATGTCTTTGTGAGATCATTTCCTTGGTAAATTATTTTTCTCCATGCCCTAACCAGAAGGAAATAGGATGTGAAAGCCTGCTCATACAAATTCTCTGCTTGCTTTGCTTAGGTCTCCAAATTACCAGGAGAACTCCTATTTCAAGCAGACAGGGCCCTGCTCAGAGTCAGCAGTCTGGATTTCCATTTGCTCTCTGCTGTTCCACAGCTCCTCAGCNATGTCAGAGCAGGCTCTGCTGGGCAGCAGCAGCTCCAGCAGTGCCTCAGGTTGTGCCAGGAGGAGCAGGGATGTCAGAGCAGGCTCTGCTGGGCAGCAGCAGCTCCAGCAGTGCCTCAGGTTGTGCCAGGAGGAGCAGGGATGTCAGAGCAGGCTCTGCTGGGCAGCAGCAGCTCCAGCAGTGCCTCAGGTTGTGCCAGGAGGAGCAGGGATGTCAGAGCAGGCTCTGCTGGGCAGCAGCAGCTCCAGCAGTGCCTCAGGTTGTGCCAGGAAGAGCAGGGATGTCAGCAGAGGGGCTCCAGGGGTGCATGGCAGAGACAGGGTGAGGAGAGAGGGCAGCAGGAAGGCTGTGCCTGGGGGAGCAGGGCTGGGAGGGCTCTCACTGCCCACCGGCTCTCAGCTTTGGTCTCTCTTCCCTGCCCTTCCTGGGATTTGAAGGAAGCAGCCCTGCCTCAGAGCACTCTGAGTTTGAAGTGCTTCCTAGGCTTTTTGGAAAGGAGAAGAGGCAGGCTGGGCAGAGTGCTAGAGCTGGGCTTCTCGTGGCTGCTGCTGCCAGGCTGGAGCAGCGAGGGGTGGCTGCCAGGGCTGGCAGGGAACGTGGCCTGTCCCCAAATCTGTGGTGGCAATGCAGCATCTGCCAGGGCTGAGCCGCTCCTGGAGAGCAACAGAGAGCAGCAAAGGGGAGAGGCTGCCCCTTCCCCTGCCTGCCCTCCCTGGACCTGGAGCAGGGCTGGCATTCTGAGCCGGGACTGGCAGGAGCTGCCAAGGGGCTCCAGCCCTCAATACTGGCTCACAAAAGTGTGCTGGACAGCAAGTTCAGGTTGTTCCATTTAATATCAGGTCATGCCTGTTTTCATTTTAGTTTTCAGTTAAAAATGAAAAATAATTTAAAATTAGGGAAAAAAAAAAGGAAAGAAGAAGTGAAAGTGGGATAATACAGAATTTAGAGAAAAATATCAGTTACATTATTCACCAGATATTACTAAAACATCAGCTAAGTTACTGAAATGATGATATTTTAATGTCATCTGCAGCATCTACTTTGACATACGATGTCAGGAAACATCCTATAAATGATTCACAATTCCTTTACCTTCTCTCTGGAAATCAACAGTCCATTCCACAGGTTGCTGATCCTGAATGAATATTCTAATTCCTGATAACAAACATTTCATCCAAGTGGTTTCTATTCAACAGTCCTGACAGGATTTCTCATGAGACATCCTCATGGAAACTAAGCTGTCAAAGCATAAGAGGAAAGGTCCTCTAAAGTATTAAAAACTGGTTAAAAGATAAGAAATAAAGGGTAGGAATACATGGACTGCTTTTCTATTGAAGGGAAGTACTCCAAGGCTTTCAGCTGGGATTTGTACTAATCAGCACATTATCAGAGATCCTGGAGGTCCATGTGTAGTGGAAATAAAAAAAAAATATCAGGATAGTAGAACTGAAAACTGAAAAGCTTAGACCTTAAACTCACAGAACTAATAAAATAACAGATAAAATTTGGTACTGAGAAGTCCAAAGTAATGGTCAGGGCAGAATATTAAAAGAGGAGAAAGGCAACAAGAATGCTCAAAATAGGGGGAAGAACACAGATTCAGAGTCTTTGGCTTAGAAAATAAATGAAAGGGATGCACATGACAGAAGCAGATAACATCATAAACAATATAAAGGAAAAGCATCAGGAATTATTACTTTACTGCTTTTCAAGATGGGTGTGCAGGAACATAACAAGCAATCTTACTGGTGAGTACATTTAGCAGAAAGAAGAGGGAGTTGTTTTTCACAAACTGTAAAATTAATTTGTGAAACTCATCGCTACAAGATTTTTAGAAAATAAAATTAAACATGGATCCAAAATGTGATTAAACTCTTTAAGGAGAAGCATATTAGTGGCTGCTAAAAGCAAGTATGTTCAAATCTTTTGTCACAGAGACTGAATTATTGAGCACAGCAGGGAAGGCATTTCCCTGTGCATTCCCATTGCTTGTGCTCCCTCCTTGGTGCTGTCAGAGACCAAGAACAGAACTAGATGGACTTCTGTAATCTCCTTCAGAAGTTCTTAGTGGCTGTGGCAAGGTGCAGCACAGATTAGCTGCTCCCTTTTTCCTGTTAGGGCTTTTATCCATGTCTGACATACCACGGAGGTGCTGATTCCATGTCACATGTTTCATGGTGCTGAGTAACTCCTGGCGGGGTGGGCAAGCAAATCCAGCCTTTGCATTCACAAATGTGTGCAACCAGCTGAAGACACAACAATCACAGATAGGGATACCAGCTACACGGTAGTGCCCTTTGTTTGCTTTCTGAATTTATGGTTGTCTTGTAGACTTGACCAAGAGAGATTAAATTTAAAAGACAAAACAAAATTAGTCTCCTAAAATCAAGCACATGGGGGAAAATCAGAAATCCGGAATGGGCTTTGCCTGTTTAGCTTTGTTTTGTTTTTATCTCTGGTAAAGGAAAGAGATTCAGGCAGTAATATCAGAATTTGTGCCATTCACCTGTGATTTCCACAACTGAGATTTTCTCTTTTCCCTTCTGCAGGAATATGTGACTGATCTTATTTTTCAATGGCCTTTCAGAAATTATATTTAGGGAGAAATACCTTTGATTGTGAATTGGGATTACCATAATGAGATTTTTTCCATGGTGGGAAAATGATTCTGTGTTTCCCACTGCAAAGATTCCATGGTAAGTCTGTGTTTTGCAGTGCTCACCAGCAGTGACAGGTGAAGCAAACCAATCCACTGGCCCCAGAGCCCCTGAAAGGGACAGGTATTTGGGAGTATTCCACGGGGTGGGAGCAGTGGAGCTGAATGCTCCTGACATGCCTGTGGAATAAGAAAAACTGGGAAAGGAAAGGGCTCTGCTGACCTTCCTAATGGCTGCATATTTAGCCTGAATTTAGAGATTTTCTGATGTGGGTTTGAGGGGGTGTTTTTGTTTGGTTATGATCTTTCCAGTCATTTGCATTTGGAAATAGATTTGAGAAGGTGCAGCTGACTGTCTTCACCTGGGGTCCTCCTCTCCCCTTCTTTCCGTGCTTACCCTGCTGCTGCCCTTTGCAGACACAGATGGGGTCGGGCCGGCTCAGGCAGGGGCCGTGGGAGGGCACAGCCCTGGCACTGACTGGGAGGTGACACGGCAGGAACAGGCTTCAAGGAGAGCAGGAGGTGAGGACACATCCTCACATCCCACCCTAGCCTCGCTATGCAAGATGGGTATATTTTCCTCCTTTCTTTTGTTATGCAAAGTTTATCTCATTTTCTTCAGTTTAATTAAATCCTTTTCTTTGTGGAACTGTCAAAATCTGTCTCTGCCTCTCCAGCTTCAAGAAGCTGATGAAAATCACTGGCTAAGAAATCCTTTGTAGCTTCCAATTGTAAATAGATCAGCAGATCCTGTTGATGATTCCTCTCAGGTCTTGTGTTTGTTGCTGCCTCATATAAAGTTGGCCACCGCATGTTGAGGAGGTTCACACACTGATCTCTTGATTTCTCTGCTGATGATAATTGAACAAATATTAAGCATATCAGTGCTTCAAATAAAATACCATCAGCCAAACCAGGCCCGTTTGCATTAGCCAGTTTAGCCACCTACTGCTTCTCAATATCCTAATTCTTTGGAATTAGGGCTGCCATTGATTAAAATCGAGTGACCCTCTCTGCTGGTGAAGGTCAAGTGGGGGCTAATGCAGCAAAATGCATGTAAATGTCACAGTAATATTTATGGGGTTTTTTGCCTACTTCAGTTCAGGAACTGAGTAAAGTATTATGCCTTCTGTGAATAATTTACAGATGAAAACAAAGGGAAGAAAGAGACAATGACTTGCTGGTCCTGATGGGTCCTTTCCAATTTGGCATATTCTCTGGTTCTGGGATGAAATGGCATGTCCAAAATCACTGGGCAGTGACACGTCCAGGTTTCCTGATACTTTGCCCTGAGCCACCTGCTTCTCCTTCAGTGCTAATGGTGTTATTACTAATTGTGGCATTAGAAGTGTGATTACTGCCATCATTCTTTTTAGGCTACACAACTGCATGCATGACCATGTTTCGCTTGGAAAAAAAAGTAAATTATTTAAATAGCTATTTAATTGGGACTTCTGGTGACATAGAAACTCCAACAATTATCTACAGCATGTGAGAATACATGCAGCCCTCAGCAAAAGAGAATGGGCCCATCCCCAGATTATTCCATCTGGCAGAATCAGTACCTGCTGTAGTTCACACATGAATAGCATTAATTTGCATGTAAATAGAGGCCTACATGCTTCTGTGGAGCTAAAAGCTGTATTTCAACATTTCACAGTGGAATTAGGCAGTGGGCACATCACTACACGGTGGTTCAACCTTGTAGTGACGTGCCAGCTAAAATCATTTTAAATGCTCCTCTCCATATTTCCCAGTAGGATTATTTATTGAAGTAGTGTATAAGAGCTCAGAAGAATCCTGTATTGAAATGCAGCCAGCTCCCAGCTACGATTCTGACATTGATGTTGTCAGCTGAGATTAAGCATTGGTCTTAATGAATGCTGACAGTCATGTTTCTTAGGTATGGTCCTGTACATCCTTTCAGCAAAGAACCAAAATAGAAAGGCTGGACATGCAGAGAAAGACGCAGTAGCAGGGATGTTTACCTGCTGCTTGAGCTTTTTTCTTTCCTTTCTAATTTTTTCCCTGAGAAGTGCAGCACCAACAGTTAACATTTTCATATCGAGATGTAACAGCAAATGTTCCTGTATTGCTTTCAGGTAAAATAAATATGTACATTATGTTCCTCCAGCAATGCTTTCAGAGGAACTGGGAAATTCCAGACTGACTATGCAGAATAAAATCAGTCCTGCCACTATGTTGACTCACTATTTCCTTTGAGAGATTGGTTAGCATTTCCTTCTCCTTGCCCACTGAAACCCTAGGTTTGATCACATTGCTGTTAAGTTTGGCTTTTGACCCTTTCCAAGCATATATTCGGTTGGGCTTTTTGGAGGGTCTGCACTGCAGTTAAGTCCCAGTGGTATTCAGACAGAGCAACTGAGGCTCTACTTTAGAGCCTGAAGCGTGATGAGATTTTAAATATTTTAGCTCATTTACACCTAGTTCTTGAAACATGCACAGTCTAGAAAGCTCCTTGCCTGTGATTGCAGGGAATACTTTACTCTGCCATTGTACAAATATGCTGTTTCCTTGCAAAAGGAAGGTGGCACTGTTAAATGAAATTGCAACCCTTTCACATTTAAACTCCCCTGAGCAAAGTCTCGGCATTAACTCCCCTAGTTACTAAATATGAAAAAGGCTTGCAAATGCTGATAGGGACTGGTGGCTGCAGAGTGCAGGGAACTGTTGTCAGGGGTAAAGATCAAAGAGTGTAGTTAGCTGTGGAGGGAGTGAGTAGCCCCATCAGTCTGAGTGCCGGCACTGAGGAATGCTTCTCCTTGTAAGACAAAGGGTGGTGGAAGCACAGAGCAGCCAGGAGCGCATCCATCAGGATTGACTGGCCAGGAGGGACTGGATGCACGGGGGGATCAGCCTGCAATAACTCAGGCCGTGCTCCCACTTTTTTCTTCACTGGAAAACTCAAACAGAGGCTGCCCTGAGGCACCAGGGATGTGTTTCCTCGTGAATTTTTACTGCAGCTCAACTGCAATCAAGCAATTCAGTGATGGCAGGGTTGAAACCTGAGTGCATAATGTGTGCTTAATACTTCAACCCCAGAGCAGACACGCTCTGGAAGTGCATTAGGACAGGATTTGAGGTATATCCCTTTAAGTAAAACAAATAGATTTTGCTTTCCATTTTTGACACTTTTCCTGATGCGCTATTTACAGCCTTGCATATTGAAAAATCACAATGAAGGAGGGGAAAAAAAATGTCGGTGTGGTCTTCCATAAGGAAGGTAAATGTCTGGTGATGGTATAAAGTAGGTTCACTGTGAGTGGTTTACTGTGCGAGGTGCAATTCAGGGTCCAATAAGCAGACAACAAGGTCGTTGTAAAGGACAACAAGGTCCTGACTTCTACTTGACATTCAGGTGCCAAGGGGTTGAATTTGAGTCTTTACTTCAGTGAAGGCAAGAGAACTTCTCTCCCTTTTTCCATGTCCTCTCTAAGGACAGGATGAAAAAGCTGCATGGTGAAAGCTCATGAAAGGGCAGATACATTTACAGCTGGGTGTACCTTTCCTTGAGCACAGGAAGAGCAGCAGAGCAGAGCAGAGCAGGTTAAGAAGAGTGAAGGGGCTGCAGTAAACGTTGCTGTCAATAGGCATTGTCCCTCAGACTGCTCTTCCTGCACCGGCACTTGCAAGTGGGATTAAGTGACATCCTTGGGACCGTCCTGAGTAACAAATGCCCCACCCACAAAGCTGCTTCTGTTGTTTATTGTCGTTGCCAATCTGTTCAGAAGGTAAGTGGATGAATGAACACCCTTACTGACAGTTATTGTGTAGGAATGTTATCAGGTTTTCATATTAACAAAATTCCTTCAAATGCAAGGCAATTATTGACAGTTCTTTAATATATATCTTGGAGGCAAGCTCCAAGTTCTTACTTTGTTTTCTTTCAATATATCATACTATTGCAGAGCCAGGCTATTTTCACAAAGAAATGAGTTGTATCTTTATACCAAGTGCTGTTAAAGAGGATTATAAATAGGCTTTAGACTACAGGCTATAGCTTTGCTTTGCAGTTGAAAAAAACATCAATCACCTGGCTGAGACTAAATCCTAACATCTCACCTTCCTAACAGATTTTAAAGGTCACTGATGTATAGAAATGTTCAGCTTAATCTTAAATGCATTGACTAGTCTGGCAAAAGCATTTTAGGGTCTTTTCGTTTTTATTTTCTGCCAGCTATTTAAAATGTGAAAGAAGTGTCACTTATAACTGAAGAGTGGATCTTCAAGAGAAGGCAGAGTATCAGAGATCGGACTTGAATCTCAGAAAGGTATCTGCAGCTTTTGCTCTGCTTTTCAGTCAATCTGATTCATAGTATTTGCAGATTGCACTGGTTCACCCCCACTCCCCCAAATAGGTTATCAGCAATCAGCTACATGCTGGGGACACAGAACAACCTCAGATGAGCTCCAGCCTAAAAATAGCCATTTTCACATTAAACTCCTGAATCAGGCGGGAGAATAGGCTGCAGCTGGGGCATCTTGTGTTTGCTTATGTCACCAATGGCAAACACCTACAACAAAAAAAAAATCTCCTCCACCCTGGAGTTGTTGAGATTCTGCTAATTAAACATATTCCTTTTTGCGAGAATGTAATAGATACACAAAATAAGCTGCAAATTGATTTCAGATACTTGTCGGTAGAATAAATAGGATCATTTTCAGTCTGCATTCATCTAGACATAGCTATGATTAGTATTCAACTTTAGCCCACAAAATGAGCACCAGGTAAGGAATTTACTGTTCTTTACATGCTGCTGTTTGTTGGTAGACACAAAGAGGCACCCAAAGATGAGTCAGAGCCTGTTTGACTGAGTTCTGCTGTTGGGAGTGAATGTGAACTTCCCAAGTCACCGTTCCATAGGATCCCCTGCTCTCCTGGGGTTGGCTGAACACCTGCCTGCCCATGGGAAGAAGGGAATAAATTTCTTGTTTTTCTGTGCTTGTGTGCACAGATTTTGGGTTCCTGTTAAACTGTCTTTATCTCAACCCATGAGTTTTCTCACTTTCTCTCTTCTGACTCTCCCCCTCATCCTGTTGGGGTCAGTGAGCCAGTGACTGTGTGGTTTAACCCACCACAGACTCATAATGTCCAGCGGTTTTTTTCCAAAATATCCAGTGAGGGGCACACGATAAATCTGAGATATTTTCACATTCTTTCCCTGTGTCGTTTTGTCTTCTTCACTCCCCCTTCCAATTTCTGCTTTACCTTTCAAATTTCTCCAAGTTTTTGAAAGAAATCGGGATAAGATCCAAATGGGAAGTACTCCTTTTGTAGACTGCAATCCTCTTGTTGACTGATTTCCTCCCATTATCCCAGCCATCATTTTTGAAGAAACACTAATTTCCCTGAGTAAAGGTATAATTCTTTACTCAGGGAAAGGCACAGAGTAAGGGCATGCTTTATGAAAATAGTATTCACAACAACATAAGTTGGCCTTCCCATCATAGCTGGATTAAGTTCCAGCACTAGGAAATGGGGAAGGAGATGGCTTGTTGGGCTCTGTGCCTAGCCTTGTAAGCATTATGGGACGGACAGAAGCTGGATGCTCTCCTGCAAGGTGTGCTATAACTCAGCCACAACTTACTGGATCTAAGGATTGCTTACAAGGAAGGAAGCAATAATTCATTTGATACTGGGATTTATTCGATTAAATTCTTTGGCCTGTGCAATGCAAATCAAACTAGATAATCATAGCTCTCCTTGCTTACTTTAAAATCCATGAATCCTGCAGGCTGATTCAGCTTGTGTTTCGTGAGGTTGTGTTAAATTTCTTATCTGTAAGACTTGCTGAAATAAGATGTTGGGAATTGGCATCTTGAGCTGTGTGTGATTGTGCAGCATCAGTTTGAGAGCATAGATTTATCTCACTGGCTTTTCAGTTTTGTTTCCTCGATGTATCTGAAAGGTTTGGTAATGCTAACAATATGTCAGGGAGTCTAACACTAAGGGCCTAAATGAAAATTTTCAGAGCCAAACTATATCCCATTTAAAGCCAAGTTACACAGAGTTAACAGCAGCAGAAGAGAGGCTGCTGACAGTGTTGGTCTGTCTATTTATTCAGGAGCAGGATGGCTGTGGTGGGGCTCTCACAGTGCTTCCCCAAAATGGATTTCATTCCATAACAGAAGTGGGCTATCACAGATATTCTTCCTACCTTTATCTTTTAGCAAACACAAGACCAGTTAATTCTCTAAGATGGCAAACAATAGCAAAAGCATCCTGTGTGGATAAATTTACTTAAACATAACTTAGAAGCTTATGAGGAAAAAAAAAAATCCTGACAATTAAAACCTGAAACGTTAGTGGTGTGAAACGAGCAAAATGTTTCAATTGATAAAGGAGGATCTTCTCATTTTGAGAAAAAAAGCCCCATACCAACGTTTTTGCACTAAACTGAAAAGGCCTTCTTTGTGGACATTTCTGTTTGGCTAGAATTTTACCAGCTTTGAAAAGGTAATGGTGGCAAAAAAAAGTGGTAAAGAGTATGTAAAAAGCCTAACTGAACAGTATGAAAATGAGAGGAAAACTAAGATAAGGATTTTTTTTCGAGGGAGTCCAGCTTCCTTTGAAAGGCAAAGCCAAGGTGTGGGAGATCTTCACTGGGATTGCTGCTAAGACCTCACTGAGTTAAGAAAGGGAAAGGTGTGAGTTGAGTAGTCTTCTCTAACTGCAGGCAGCACATCTAACTAGCCAAGCACTGAAGTGTTCATTGAATAAGAATAAGCATGTAAATAGACTGATTGTGTTTGGTTTTGTTTCAATTTTTTTTTTTTTTTTGCTGCATTTGTTAATAATGTACTTGCTTAATAAATGTAGCATTAGAAACAGGATCTTGAGGAGAGGAAAACACATCTGGTTTGACCTTCACAAAATGATCAATAAAACCCAGAGCATATACAGATCCTTAAAAAAAATGAGATATCTACCCTTAAAGGGAATAGGTAGGGCCGTGGAAGTCAGTAAGAGATGAGCAGAGTAATTAGTTCTATAACCCCAGTGCTTTACTAAAGGCATATTTAGAATATTTATGTAAACAAGTAATTGTTTAGATGCCCTCATTTTCCACAACCATCTCCCAGCACTACTAGTTCCTGGTACACTCATGGAATAAAAATGGATATAGCCTTGAGCTGCCATCAGTTGCCACTACACTTGGAGAGCTGGCATTTGCTTTGCAAAGCAAAAACAGCACTGTGGTGCCCTTAGTTTCAAAATTACCCTCACAACCATTGCACCATGCTTGGGTCGCAAAAGGTGGGAAGGCTCCTTTTGAAATTTTGTCTTCTCTTATTTCTATTGATTTTTCTCTTATTCATATTGATTTCCACACCTGGCAGCCTGGTGTGCAGTAGGTGTTTGTATCAGGGCAAAAAGGCATAATTTCCTGTCTGTGGAAAGGGAGAACCACTTGGATTGACTTAACCAGCTTAGTCTTCATGATGCAAACCATGCCATTATTGTTTGCTTGTTCCATGGCGTATCCTGAACCAGCTGTCCTGAACTAAGATATGATACTTTTTATAAGAACAAAGTCTCTGGACCTTGGAGGAAAATCACAAAAATAGCTCTTGCTTCCCTGCAAATCCTGTTTGCATTATAGAACCATAACTGCACTTTCTTGCAAGATCTCCCTCATGAAACAGAGCTTTGCTCTCTCCTCTGGACTGGAGTGGTGACCTCAACACAAATCCTCTTGAGTGAAACATCCCATCTCCAGAGTGAGCAGGGTGGAAGATAGGGGTAGCGTTAAAGGAATAGGTATGGAACAGGGAACTTTTTCTCCTCATCACATGGGTTGGACTTGTTGCTGTTGCAAGAGGACTTTTGTACTCAGTCCAATATAAAAAAGTCTGTCTGTTAGGTAGATAGATAAACAGCTCTGTCATCACAGGGATCAGCTGTACTAATTCCTTCCTCGAACCCATTTACACTTTTACTCTCCATAACATTAAATGATACTGAACTCCATAGTGTAATTGAACATTCTGTGGAGCAGTACTTTTATTTTGTCCAAGAACCTGCTGGCAGCTTGATGAAACACCCAGTATCTGAGTCTTTAGTTGTCTTTTCTGTTCCTGGCTTTGTCTCTGGTCTGCCAGAAATGTGAGTGGTCTTTTAGCAAACCACTGAGACTCACTCTAACTCACTTTCTCAAATGGAAGTGGAGATAATAGCAGATACACACTCAAAAGAAAGAACTGATTATTTACTAGAAGGGAAGATAAGCTAGACGACTGCATGACTCTACTTTGAGGGACTTTAACATATCCAAGGGATGTGCTCACTGATCCATTTAGTACAGCCAAATCGTATGACAATGGATCTGAAGTCAGATTTAAAGTATTTTGGCATCTTATCCTAAAAAATTCTCCAGTTCTTTCCTATGACTGGTGAGTAGGGGAGAAGAAGGGGGAGAGGAAGCTGAGGGGAGAGCCCTTTGTTACCCTGTCCACATGCAAACCTCAGCATCTGAGCCAGCCCTCTAATCTCACCATGAGGCAGCGAATTCCTGCAGAGAAGTGCCACAAATGGCTGGAAGCTGTCGCTGCCTTGCTTGCCACAGGTTAATTTAGAGATGGCAGTTCTGCTGAGGTGGATCTCTGTGCAGGCTTTCTGGCAGGAGTCAGCCAATGACACTGAATCACAAGGTAAGGAATTGATCTGCCTCACTGAGCAGATGCTACCTTGAGTGTGTCTATTGGAAGCGTTTGCTCGGGAACTCAGCTCTGGCACTGCTTGGGGAGTGCAAACTGAGTGTGGAAGTCACATTTGCTTAATGTGTGAGGAGTGTGAAAAGCCCTTAACAAACCAACGAGTTGACTCAGCTGGAAAGAAGTACAAACTATGAGATAGATTAGTCAAGACGCACACAGCCTGAAAGGTAAACTCTGCATTAGTGAGCCATACATGAGTCTTAAAATGACACAGCAAAATGGACATCTGGATTGTGGGCAAGTGGATTTCTGCAGATGCTGACACAGCTGGAGACAATAGCAGAAGTCCTACTCCCTGCAAGAATTCTTGGATCACACTGGAGACATTGCTTTACCCAGTCTGCTCTAACTTTTCATTGCAATCGTGTCCTATTGTGGAGGGGAAGAGAACCATTTTATTCGTGTGCTCACAGAGAGGAATAGCTGCAGTTAATTGGTCTGTTAAACAGCTAATCCAATGAGAGGGTGTTCTCTACCAGCATTCAGGTTATGTGAGGTAAATTGTCTCAAGCACAAACAGAAGCTGAGGTCCGAAAGGAGAGCTGGTGGCCAGACCCTCCCGGAGCACACGGTGCTGGGCAAGCACAGGCAGAGACAGACATCTAGTGGTGCCCTGGCAGCAGTGTGACAGTGCTGCTCTGCACAGCCACAGCCACAGCCTGGGAGCCCTCTCTTACCACCCATCTCCGGGCTAGCTCCAGTACGATACAGCAAGAACCAGCAATACATTCTCCATTATTCAATTATCAGCCAGAACTCCCATTTCTGCTCTCTTGCATAAACAGCACTGATGGTCTGAGGCTGTCTCATCAGAGGAGCCTGAAGAAGTCGTAGGGTAACAGAGAATCCAAGTAACAGAGAATCAGACAACCTTTCAAGTGATTCTTCCATTTAATGCGGGATCTTAACATGAATTTATTATTATGTCTTGTTTCTTCTAGCAAGCCATCACATTACTGCCTTGCTAGGTTCAAATAATTGCAGTGTCGTATGGATTATAACAAACATTTATCAAGGCATTTTATTTTAAAATGGTAATTTTGCATATTTTTAAGCTGGCTAAAAGGCATAATCTTTATATTCCCTGTAAATGTGAACAATTTTCTGTGTGAGGCTTATCTTGTGGCATTATCTGCATAAGAAAACTTGAATATTTAACATTATGTGGGTTTACATGGAAGCTACCAGGACCACCTTGCTCAGACTGACAATAATGAATGTCTGTGTCATCAGTTTTCAGAATTAGTCCACCCCCTACAGTGCCCTGGTGTAAATTAATGGCCTGACCAAGGTCCCAGTGTGGATCTCTGGAGGTGAGAAGACACTCCCATGTTTGCCTCAGCATGCAGTTCAAAGAACAGCTGCCTAGAAGAGATCAGACCAGCTTTCCTAACTTTACAAACCTTGTCCTGATATCTTCATATTGCTGAGGGTGATAAGAAAATACCAAACCCCTTGGAGAATGGATAGAGAGGGAGGTCTTTAAATCCAACAGCTCTCCAGGATCCTCTTTAGGACTAGCTGTTAGTTTTTAGCTCCAGTAGTCTCTGTTAATTCACTTGCTCCCATAGCTGAGCTTTTAGTTTACTCAAAACCGCTTCAGGTCAGCAGAGTTCATCTGCTAGTTGTGTTCTGTAGTCTTGGACAAATGCTTGGTTGACCATCCCAATTTTAGAATAAAGTCAGTTAATTCAATCTGAAGGTGAAAAATCCCCCTGTGCCCTAACTCCCTGCTTCTGTGAATACCATGAGGATTTGTTTCTTATCCTTCAGAGATAACTGCATTTAAATAAATCATTGAACATGAATAAAATTTGCTTATGATGCAGTTCCAGGGGATTTTCTTAACCCACTGCAGACTGGGTGTTCTGCTTCCTTAGAAATGTGTAACAATTGAGAGAAGATCTTCTGTTGCAAAGGAAGTGTCATCCAGATGTTTTCAGTAGGCAGTTGGAATGTCTTAGAAAGTGAACCTGGTTTTGTTTGCATCAGCCCAATACTGATGCTACTGAATGGGGGGTTGACTATTACCCAACGTCAAAACCCATTGAAGATCAGCTGAAAACAAGGTTGAAATATGAGAGAGAGTGAGCTGTGATGTGCAGTGATAACTGGGGAACAGTGAGGAGCTATTGCTACTCCTAAAATGAAATGTAATCAAGTAAATTTGGCTATTTGTGTTTCTAAGAGTGTGGTTTGTTGAGGGGTAGTTTGGCTGTATTTTTTTATCCTGAAATCTTTCCTTTTCCTGTTGCATTTATGTCTTTTATTCTTTTTTTCTGCAGGTGTAGAATTTGTTAAGAAGTGTTCAGAGGTGAATAATGGTATATGGAGAAGAAGTCCTGTGGCATTTCCCAGCCACGTATCTGTCATATCTGTCACATGCCTCAGTAACTCCAGCCTTCTGCCTTTCCATGCTTTTAAATATACTATTTTTAGTAAATGAACAATCACAAAGATTGGAAATGTTTTGGAAAAGAATGCGTTGAGGGCCTTTTCCTTTTATATCTGTCAGATGCTTCTGGTGGGTTAATAACTCCATCTACAGTTCATCACTGAAATAGGTCGAGAAATACTCGAAATATGAGCCTGAACCAGGTCACTAATAAGCTCAAACCCAGATTCTATTCACATTTTAAGCAATGGACAGTGAGGAGAATGCACCAGTGTGTGTCAGGGTAAAAGTGCACAATTTTGATGTGCTTTGCTGGAACTGATTTTCTATGGCACCGTGTAGGAGCCATTCACACAGGGCTGAAGCTGTTCTGCAGTGGGTCTGGGGCAGCCTGTTTCCTTTGGAGACCTCGGGGCCTTCAGGCCAGGGGAAGGTGCTCATGGGCTTTCTCCAGGCGGGATATGAATTCCCTGAGACCTTACTCAGGATGGGCAAGAGATGTGGATTTCATCCCAGAGTCCAGGGGCAAAGTTGGAGGGAAAAAAAGTGGAAGAAAAGCTCCGATGAGCTGCAGACATACACATCTGCTTTCCTCATGCCCCGAGGGGCCAGACAAGCTGGTTTCTCTCTGGCAAGCCCTCCTTCAGGCCAGCCAGCCCAGGACACACTGAAGGCACTTATCTGAGCTGGAGGCATTGATACAGCTCCAGGCACTGGGGTCCAGTGGAAGATGAGCAACAGGAGATCTGATAAGTGTCAGGGATATTCCCATCTTACTGATTATTCTTCTGTTTTTGCTGGTGTTACTTGTGGCATTAGACCTTGGTAGCAGTCAACAAACACAAAGTCCTTGTGAGTCAGCTACAAAGACAGTCTGTGTTGAGTATTTCTATGTCAGCGTGCTCAGCTGTTTGTGACCCTGTACAAAACAGACATATTAAAAATTACAATTGTCTATTAGTCTAAAATAAAGGGGCAATGGCAAGGAACTCCAAAAAGAAGTTTAACTACCAATCAGTTATCATGACAGAGGTTATAAACTTTATGGACATTAGCTTTAGCATGCATGTCCACATGTGGGCAGAGGTATTAAAACAGCTCTGCTTTCAGAGCTTTCACCTTTCCTTTGGAAGCTGTAGGGGCTCTGTGCTTCTGTGATCATTATTTTGTAAGAATCTCTAAATAGGCATTCTGGTGTATTCATCACTTTGTATTCCCACGTAATGCTTTTCAAAAAAAAGTATCAGCCATAAATTTATTAACAAGAAACTTATCTAGTAAGTGAGCTGCTTTAAAAAAATCAGTTAACAAATTAAGGACAGAAATACAGAAAGCATTTTCTAAGCCCAAAAAGCAAGTAGAAAAAAGAACCAAGATATTATGGTACTCACAGTATTTTTAGCATGTTACAAATATAAATGTATTTTCTGGCACAGTGGGACTCCGCTATATGAACCATATTGTAGGCATGGGTTAGATCCCTGCAAAAACCATGATCCAATGCCTTTCATCTTTGTCACTGGTGAATTCTGACTGTGACACCATCTTCTTCTTGTGTGATTGTCATTCCACACTGTTTGCTGGCACCTTTTACAATATCTTCTGTCAAAATAATTCTAAAACCAGTATTTGAACCAGGCATTTAAGAAAATAATGTGGTTTATTCTCAATGATCATGGTAGCTAAACATTTCTTTGTGAATCAAATTTTTCCTAGTGTTATTTGCTCTTGAAATCCTTGGAGATTATATTCTAGTGACATCTGTTAACACTGCTACACTTAACATGTAATTGGGAAGGGGAAAAGAAGGAAACAGAAAACAAAAGCCCATGCCAATCTAAAAGTGCTTGAAAGGTGCCAGATTGATGACTCCGGAGAATTGAGTCCTCTGTTTATCCTCTGAATTAGCACAGCAGAATCAGCAGCAGCACAAACTCACTCCTGTCACCCTGAAATGTCTTGCGCTCGCTCAGCTGTGAGGGCAGCCTGGCTCCACATCCCCTGCAGCCCTCAGCATCCCTGGAGGAATTATGTGAATGCTGCTGTCCTGTGGTGGATGGACTGCACTGAGAACCCCAAACTCATTTCAAACCAATCCCTGACCATCCAGCTGAGGTCAAACTTTTGGTTGCACTTCGCAGTTCCGGCATAGATCACAAATGGTGATTTTGAATTAAAAGGCTTTATGGTGCGTTTCCAATCTCTTAACTCTGTAATCCCCTGGTGTGTTTTATTTAATCCATAAACTGCCTGTGACATGACAGAGCCAGGGGCATTACAATCTATCATGTCAAGCCTTCATACATTAGCAGCACTTGTTAGCACACACTGGCACAGAACACGGGAAGAGCTCTGAGTTGTGCTAATGATCCATGGATAATGGGGCAGGGGAGAGTTCTGAACCGTGCCTTCAAACCAGTGCCACAGTGCTTTTAGGATGTGCCAGAGTGCACGCAGGCTTGGCACTATAACACGCTTTAATGCATCTTCAGAGCACCTTATCTTGTATGCTCTGCTTTAATTGAGATTAAATGGCTTTGAAGGTCCAAACACAATTTCAAGGACAATGTAATATCTTGTATTCTCAGTGAAAGGTTTTTAATGTATTTCCTTAAAGCCAAGACAAATATACCATACAAATACATTACACCAGGCTGATGTTAAAGGTCTGTCTCAAACCTAGAGAAGCCAATACAATTTGAATTTAAAACACAGCATAGTATTCCCATAGGCTGTGGCTGGGATGGGGTGAGAGAATTGCAGAGGAGCTTGGGGTCTGCGAGAGCACCAGCAGCAAAGTAACAACAGAAGCAACGTTTTTTAAAGGAGAGTAGAAGAGCCTGGATCCTGTGGAATGTCAGATAGAATTTATTCCAGGGAAGACTTGTGAGAGTATTCTTCTGGGGCTACATACTCTGAATTCTTTGCACAGTGTCAAGGCACAAGGAAAACCATCCTGAAAATTTGGGTTAATTTGTTCCCCTTGTCTTTACAGCATTGCTGTAATAAAGGTTTAAGAAAACTTAAATAGGTGTCATATGAAAAGAGAAATTATGAAAAGGACACTTAGCCTCCTCCCCTTTTTTTGTAGCTTCAGTTTAATACTTAGCATTTTCTTCAGTTGTAAACTTGTCCTCTCTGCCTTGCTTCAGTGATGATATAAAGGTGCTGCAGTACCTTGGAAGATGTTGCTGCATTCCAATAATGATAACTGTGTAGTTTCATGACCCTCCTGAGCTTACATTTGAGGCCTCATTGGAAAATCTGCCATCATATCAGAAGGATATGAAGTCTGATACTGCCAATTTTCTGAATTATTCATTAATCTGAAGGAAAAAGAAGCAACAAAGACACAGGCAGCTTCTTTTTATTTATGGTTTTACTACTCTTCATATTTTTTAAGTGTAGGGAATACAATTCTTCCATCTTTTCCACAACAACAACAACAGAAAAGAAAATAAAATGTGGTTTCTTGAAAAGTTGGGATTTCTGGGAATACATTTTCCGCTTTTAGCTGGCACTTTAACATAAGGTAAAACATTTTTTTGACAAGGTAAGTAGAGTAAACAAAGATCAGTGAGAAGGCAGAAATTATTGAAGTACTGGAAAAACTGCTGCAGGCTACTTTTTCACACATTGCTGCTCAAGTCAGGATTATGCCATGACAGTTCTAACTCTCCTGCTGACATCCTTATAGACTCTATTACATTATTTACTTCTTGTAAAATAACATTCTATTACAGCTCCTTCATGTCCTGCTGCTAAGCTAAGTTCCAGGGGAAGAAATTTTGCTCTTCTTGCTTCCAGCTCGTTAATACAGCTCTGAGGAGATCATTATTAAACAGACTGATCTTCAGCCCCTATTTCATGCCCCACTTTCTATTGCAGTAACAACTGTATTTCCAGCGTGTTGGTCTTCACTTACATCAACAGCACAGGTGAAATGTGCCAGCCTGGGTCTGGAAGGAGCAGGTGAAGCATCCCCACCCTGTGCTGAGGATGTAATGTCATTTTTATGTCCCTGAGGAGGAAAGATTTCAGATGTTTCTTTTGCTTTTCCATTGCAGGGAAAAGCGAAGCCAGGCATGCAGTCATACCTGATTTCAAAAGGAAAAGTGTTGATTCTCAGTAGAGTTGCAGGAACACCTGTGGATAAAGCAGAGTTAACAGCAGACAGGGTGCTTGAAAAGCCTCTGAAAACTGGCTTAGGTCTCTTTTCAGTGTCAGGAGATATTCAAACACATATCATGTAAGGATTCTGCTGAAACTTGTTTTCTGGGGAGACATACTTATCAGTATCAGTATCAGACCTAGAAAATTAATTTACCTGTCTCTGAATTCTCACTCTAAGACCAGTTAGATGTGCCACTAGCAAAATATTCCCTGTCTGGCAGAATTGCTCCCTAAGCACCAGCCTTTGAAAAGTCCTGCTTTCATCAGTGCCCGAAATCACCCTGGCAAGTCAATCACCAGCCCTGCTCCTTGCAGTGGGAATCTTGAAAGCACCACTCAGCGCTTGAAAAACTGGCATCAAACCAGACAGCAGTGACCACACGCTTTGAGATGGTCAGGGGACAGGCAACCCCTGGCACTGCTCACACAGCTCTGAGCAATGCACTCCATCAGCCTGCTAAACCTGCTTGAATATCCCTAACAAAATGTAGGTAGCATTTCAGCACTAATAATACAGGCAACATGGTAATTATCTCATTATCCAGCCCTTGAGAAGAGATAGGTGCTGAAGTTCTCAGTAAAAAGTGAATCATATCAGCTCTTTCTTGAGATAAACAGTGAAACAACTGGAAAATCAGCACTGGATGAAAAGCAAACGTATGGAGCCCCATTCCTTCCACATTCAAAACTGAGTTTACTTTCTTTCAAAGGCAGCATTATTTCCTTATGGATATGGTGGGTCCTGATAAGAGCAAAGCATTTGGCCATTTATCTCTGAAGCTCGGCAGGGACTGTGTGGGAATCAAGGGTGACTTTTGCCACTTGCCTCTATGTGAACCAGGACTTGAGTCAGTGCCTCCAGCATTTTCACAGTTTGCTGTTCAGTTATGGCACTGAAATCAGGGATAGATTTACATCCTTGAGTGTGTTGTGGCAGAAGCTGCTGATTGTTAACTCTGTTTCATGGCAACAGACATGGCTAATTAAATATATCATTGCTCACGAGAAGATTCTGTGATGATCTTCCACAGTGGCAAGAGGTGAAAGTGGCAGGAGGTCCAATTTAAAAGATGCAGTTAGCAATTCTACCAGAGCAATCAAACAGGATAGATAATTGATACTTCTTTCTGTTATGGAGATATTGGTCAATCTAAAAGAATTATTTTGATTCTTGGTACCCTATGATTTCCTGATAATTTGTTTTACAGCCTTTGATTGATCTGTGGAGTCCCTGGCGGGGTCCCACAGATGCTGGGATTCACCACACAGTCATTACTGGCAAAGGAAAAAGCAGGTTGTTCACTAGTGCTGCAAAATTTCCCTTACCTTAGGCAGGAAAGATGATCCCATTCTTCATCCTCTTACTCCTCTATCTCCCCAGTCTGACCTGCTTTGTCAATAGCATTGATTATTCTCTGGAAAGCATGTTTTCCAGGAATTTCAATGAAAGTACCATGAATATCTGACCAGCTGTTGAAGTCATTTAGTTCAAGTGCCTGTAGAATGTTTTTAAGACCCGGTGTCCTAGCTCAGTTTGTTAGGACTGCTAATTCAATCTTTGAACCAGGGAGTCATTATATTTATCTGTTTGCATTTGGTTTTTATAGACCACCAATTACTGTTATCAAAATATGCTAAATTAACTGTGTTCTAGGAAAGCAGATAATTTCTGTGTAGACTGGTAAATAGCCGATTATAAATGAAGCTACCTTTTATTTATTGCAAAGGCTAGCACATTCATCAGAATGCCTAATTAAAATTTAACAATTAATAAGCAGTGGCAAACCCTGTACGAAGGTCAGTAGCAACCTAAGCAAACTTATCAAAAAAGCAAAGGGGTTTAGAGTTTTTAAAAAGTTAATTCTGTCCTTAATTAACAGATCTAATTACAGCTCTGCCATAGCAAAATGCAAAATGATCTCTTCAAAAGACAAGGAGTCAAAGGTTTAATAGTGCAGATAACCTTCTTCTTCAGTACATACCAACCCAAGTGTAGAAGGGAATTTTACCAAGCAGTCAACAGAGTTGATTGGATGGCTTTGACATAAATTTAAGCTAAGCGATACACAGAAATCCCCACACAACAAAGGAATTGAGAGGGAATAAAAACTCTCTTGTGTCTTGGGATTTGAAATAACACCAAGTCAAGACTTTGGGTAATCTCCTTTCTTAGCAAGTTGTCAATGTATTTATTCCGTGACCTTTGCTGGTTAGTTTTGAATAACACTTTCTGTTCTATAGACTGCATGTGTTTAATTATCACCTCGTTCAACAAAAATGGACAGTGCAAAATCAAGGATAATCAAGCAGAGTAGGCTAAATACAATAGAGAAAAACACTTAAAACTCCTGTAGTTAATAGTCAGCATTTAGGTGCTGAAGGGCAATTTTCCAAGTTTTTCTGAAGGGTTTAGTTGTGCATTACTTCTTCAAGAAGTCCGAGAAAAAAAGCTGAGTGTTCTGTTTCGAGTTTTGCAGGAAGAGGCTGGAAATGAACAGAACTGAGTTCATCAGTAAGCGAATTAAATCTTCCTGGCTGATTTATGTGGGCAAGGGTCATTGCATCTGGGTAATAGAAAGTGGCCGAAAGAAAAACTAGACTGCTTAAAATTAATAATACATGGCTGAAACGAATTGTTACTATTCATCTTTACGTTTGGATTAGCAGAAAGAGCACAGGTATGAGAAGCAAGATCTCTTCAGGGAAACCTGACCTGTGTGAATATCCTTAGTGTTCCCTTTCATACCCTGCCAGTGACAGAGGGAGTGCAGCCTGTTCATGGGAACACAGGTATAGGAAGGAGAAACAATGGAATCACAGTAATTATCTTGGAGAGGCTCAGAAACAGAGGAGCCATATTCACCTTATGCTGTAATCGAAGTGCAGCATAACAAATTTTTCAACCAAGAGCCTCATTAAATGCAGCATGAAAACAGAGAGGCTGTTCTGAGCCATCTCCATGAATTGGCCTTTAGCTTTACCATGGCACTATCACAGCCTGAATTAATTTGCTATGGCATGATCATTTCCTATTGGCTGTAGGATGGGAAAAAATTAAGCCTACTCATGCTGATGAGTATTTTAAGACTTCTCTTTAATTCTTTTTATTAAAAAGAATATAATCTTCTGTTTTAAAAGTGCCTGGCTTGAACTGATAGGTATCATAACCCATCAATAACTTGCTGTATCAAGGTGGCCTCGTGCCACTCCAGTGCTGCAGAGTTGAAAGCAGAAATGATGAGGCTTTTAAATGTCACAAACATACTCTTTCTCTACTCAGAGGACCCAAACACCCTCTCTGGCCATGACATGAACCCCACCTCACCTTTAAAGAAATTACAGTGATCTGTCTGAAACGTGGTGCTCAAGAACAGCTTTGTCTGATATTTGGTCCTTCCCTGCCTCAGTACAGGAGACAAAACCAGTCCTGATACTTTGCTTAAAAACACAGATAGTAGCTATCACCACATTATCACATTTCTCTCTTCAGTAACACTTGCTTTAAGATAAGAAATGAACATAATTACTTGTGTTCTGCTGATGGGAAGTGAGCTATCAGAGGCATTATTACTGTTACTGCTGTTATTATTACCCAAGTAGCAGGAAGTGCAGTGCTATAAAAACTCTTCTAAGCAGTCACTCCCTCTTACAGACCATTAAAGGTTCACTTCACACTTACATCTCTTTCTTCCAGACTCAATCCTGAATCATTAATTTTGCACTTGGCATTCCTAAAAGAAAGCTTTTTTTGAAGCAAAACCTTCTCTTGATGTCTGAGTGCACCCTGAAGATGTTAATCACCAGAGACTACACTCAAGACAAAAAGCCATCCAGGTTCCTTGGATTTATTCAGACTTGAAAGCAGCAAGATGCAAAGATTTTTGGTTTGTTTTCAAGCACCACACGGTGTCCAAGCTTTAGACAATATCCTTTTCTCACAGCAGTCTGAGGAAGAACAGTTGTTAAAATGGTGTGTGACCCAAGACACTCTGAAAGTGTGATAGGTCAGATTGAGAACCAAACCAAAGCCTTCCTCCCCTCCCTGCCAAAGTCTCACTTTACAGATCAACTGGCTTTAGAGAAGAAATCTCATAGGGAGACTCCACAGCAAGGGAAAGTACAATCTTTTTGTTGTGCAGGTAAGATACCTCTGATGGAGAGATTTTTTTTTTGATGCTACCTACCTCTATAAAATTTAAATCTTTTTCTCTTATCTTCTCCCCTTGTTTCCTGTTTTTTTTTCTGTTTTGCCTTTTCCCTCTTCTCTTCTTTTCAAGAGATTTTTTGATGTCAGTGCTCCAGCAAAATAAAAAACAAATTCAGGAATTTTAATATGTCCTTTAATATTTTGTTTGAAGAGACACCTCTCCCCTGTATGCAGATCTCCTTGCCAAAAGGAGATTTAATCACATTCTTTTAAGAATACCACAACACTGTGAAAGAAAGTGATTGTTAATTTTTGGGTTTCTGTGAAGCTTTTTCTTCTTCTTTTCCTATTCCAGCACAAGTCCTTCCTAAATTAAAGCAAACACATGAAGCAAATGATAAATTAACAAATGGAGACCACCCATGTCAGATATTCTCAGGCTCAGAAAGCCTGAATATCTCATCCATTATTGCCCTCTAGTGTTACTTCAGAATCTATGGAGATTTTTCTGTAAAATTGAAGAACAAATGCACATTTCAAAGAGACAGGGCCAGAGCTGACCCTGAGAAGAAGAGACCACACATCCATGAAAAGAGGCATTTTGCAATCCCTTGACTTATCCAAGGGCTTTACTGAGAGCCAGTGCTTGGAATATTCATTTCTATACAAAGGGAGTGGGAGGAGCACAGTGATCTTTGCTTCACATCCCTATTTGTATTCCAATAAGGATGCTCCTGGTGCATATGGACATTTTGATCTAATCCTAGTTCTCCTGTGGCTGAAAGTTTCTCAGGGAGTTTAAAATGCTTGGTTTAGCAATGGACCAATAAAAATAAAATACATGGCAGTGTAGGTTCAAAACAGCATTGGTGTAGAATGGTATGAACAAATGGGAACATGACCTGTTACAAAGGATAAATTAGTAGATTCTTTTGGTCCTCTCCAATCTCATATTAGCTGTTCAGAACATTTCTCTCAGCTTCCCGAGAGCCTAGAAGCCAGATCAGCAGGTAAATGTGCTCTCCTCAAACTAGCATCACATTCTTTGCACTGCCATTTAGGGGATGGTTTGAAGGAAAAATCCAGAGAACTCAAATCTAGAGTCCTGAAGTGATCCATGGAAAGTAAAACACCCAGTTGGTTCTCTCACAGGTGCTTTCATCCTGCTCCCAAGCAGGACCTCTTGTGCACCTCTGGCAAAGATTTTGCTGCAAACATTCTGATGAAAGACAGCAAATAACTCTGCTTATTCCTTATTCAAAACCCTGGAATACCCAACAAAAGATGGATCATGACATCCCAGCAAGTTTACAAACAAGAAATGTTACTTTGGCTTTTACATATTCATGTAGGGCCTGATTTTTTTCTCATCCTGATTTCACAGCTGTATCCTGCAGTCAGCTTTGATCATATAACGTGCTCTATCCTCATAAAAGGAGCAGAGCAGTACAAAATATCCCATTACATTTAGTGATCTATTTATCTGTTGCTTTAAATCTGTAAGGGGTCTGTTCTACATGGTTTTTTGCCAGCCATTTACAGGCACTGATGATTAGACTTTTAAAGTCTTTTGGGCTTTTGCCATGCTCAGCAACTCCTGGAATTTTCAAAACAGCTGAGATACTTCTAGGTTTTAAAGGATTTTGACAAGAGTGAGATAATAAAGTTTTCCAAAACTGTCAGTAGGTATTTATCTGCATTTTTAAAAATGAAATGTCAATCAAAGTGTGACCCTAATCCCTGTCTAAGAAGAGAAGACCACGACATGCTAGTGCTGGGTGTGTTACATCACAGTTTTGAAACACATTTGCCAATATTTCTTCACATCTACTTGAAGTTGGCATTCAGACAACTTAGAGAGGGTGATTTAAAATCTGATCTTGAACGAGACACTATTTTTCTAAAAGATTGCAAATGTCTATAACATTTCATGCTCTGAAGCTCATTTTTTTTAACGATCCTAATAACTAGATTTTTATGATGAATTTTTATGATTCACAGAAATCAAATCCCAGAGTGATTTGTATCCCCCCCTTAGATATGGATATAGCTTTATAGTGATCTTAGGATATGTACTAGTTGTTTTTTATATTCAAGGCCTTTTAAGGGATTTCTTTCTGAAGGTATTGAAATTTTTTCTCTATTACATTAACAATAGAGTTTTAACTAAGACATCACTTCAGGAGAGCAGCAATGAAAGGAGAACACAGCTGTGACTTTCAGAGTTTGCAGGGATGTCAGTGAGAGGAAAAAACATCTTTTCCTGTAAAGCAGGCAAATCTATTCTGTGATTTTGAGAGAAAATAAATTTGGAACTTCACAATGCTATTTATTCAGAGTCACTTTGCAGCGTAAAACCACTGCTGAAAGTTCTCGTAATAGAGGGTAGGAACATCATAAGCATCTCAATGCACCTTACACTCCTGACTCTCTCAAGAGTCGGCAGCCAAGTCGATAACAAGACCTATCTTCTTTTATTTTGCTGGAGAGACTCTTAATCAGTCCACAGTTGCCTGGTATGTGTCTAATTTTATGTAGCAAGGAAAAGATGAGTATATCCACACCAACCTAGCAAGTTCAGAGGTATTTTGCTCTGGAATTTACAAACAGATGGGATCCATGACTGGAATTACAAATATAGATAAGCATAAAAGATTTGAAATTGCATTTCTTTCCCTCCTAATTTGTTTCCCTGCAGCTTGTCATTACTTCTGTGACACAGCAGCAGGCTCAGCACACGCACAGCAGCACAAGTGTCATGGGGTCACAGTCAGAGCAGGATGCAAAATCTGCTTTCATATATGCCAGTACATATTTTAAGGCTGTTCACATTTGAAAAGAAAGCTGTGCATGAGACATATGAGAGAGTAACAAGAAACAAGAGAAGTTCAACCTTCAATGCATTCTGACCACTATGTCTGGAAAATCTTTGCTGCATTATGTGGAGTTTGAATTTGTACTGAGAAGAAAATTTGGAACAGACCAGTGTGTAGGTCTAGCCAGGAGCATGCTGAGCTAGAAGTATTGCATCTATGTGGTCTGAGATGATAGTTTGTGCTTTGAGTCCCATAAAGCAGAATGACAGAGAAGAGCCTATCTTTTTAGCTCAGGAGCTAAAGTCATAAGGATGGTGGTGGTATTATGCATAACTCCAAGCAGATCCTTAGCACCTAATCCATTTCAATGGAAACTATTTGATTCAGAACTTTAAATGTTAAGGGATAGCTGATATAGGGCTTTGAAATAACTTCAGCCTTTCTGGGTTTAGTATCTGGAGTCAAATTCCTCTTCATGTTCTCAGAGTCCTGTCTGTTCTTGCTGCCTGCAAGGGCTGAGCACAAGTGTGAACTGGTCTCCGGGCGCTGGGTTTCCTCTCACTGGACATCAGGAGAAAGCTCCACATGTAGGGCTGTTCCTCTCACTGCAGAATCCAGGTTCACATCCTCTGAGGGACTTGGCTTGCAGCTGGCAGGAGATGCAATAGCTAATAGGCACTCAAGCTTATTTAGGATCTGGACCTCAAATGTTGGCACTAATTAACTCCTTAAATCACTGCTGAATGGAAGTACAGAAAAAAACCTCACATTTTACTCTCAACATTGTCCTTTCCAAATTGGGCTGAGATGTTTGCTGAGGGTAGATAACATCTTAACCATGCAGCGCTTACACTGTATTTGTTCTTACCTATGCAGAGAATGTGCAATTCTGGCATCTCTCCCGGACTCTGCAGTATGTTCACTTTCATTTTCGACCACTTTAATAGTAAAAGATCCTTCCTTGGCAGTGGCTACAAATATCAGAATTCCCACTGTGAGGAAAAGTTTAAATATTCAGAATTCACCTTCAAAGCATTAGTTGAAAATCACTATAAGAAATTCTGCTCTTGTCTTTGCCTTTTATCTTGTGAAGAAAAGCAAAACCATAAAACCTTAAGGAACAAAGCCTGTCTCCGACCTTGCCTTTGCCTGGATCAGGTGTACACATGTGGAACAAGAGTTTTGTTAGTCAGCAACTGAATGTGTTTGCAAGTTTAATGTGTCCAGCCCATTCAATTACAGTACTGCAGCTTATCACACTAATAACAAGCTCTTAGGGCTCTGGGAACCAGGCTCTGCTCATACTTGCTTCTTTTCCTTTTATCTGTTACAATGTACATGGACATCTGCTAGTTTTGGTAAATTCAAGTTGATGCTGTCTTAGAGAGGCAAGAGAAGGCCACAGCTGCATGCCCTGCTGGTAATTCCCTGAGAGCCTGAACTGGGTCAGCCACAAAAAATGGTCCAGTACAAAAAGGGATCTGATAAGTGCTATTCTAGTTGAATCTTTTTGTGATGGAAGAGAGGTTTTGGGAGAAAGCCTTCAGGCAAAAACACCATTAGAAAAAATTTTCCAGGTATTTTCAAGCTCTATGTTGTGATTCTCAATTACATTTCTTCAGTGGTCAGACTTAAGAGAATTGTCATTTTGTTCTGAGTTTAGAATAAAGGAAATATTCTTGTCTTTCTAACAGGCTGTAACTGTAGTCCTGGAAACTGTAGTTGAATTGTTCTTGGCTTGCTGACTTTGCTTTATCCTCTTAACAGAATAAATGTTCTCATGTAATAACAAACCCGACCGATCTTCATAATTGATCCCTGTCCCTGACATGTGAAGGGCACAGGATGCGAACAGAACGAGGCACTGTAAGTACCCTGCAATGGAAGTATTGATTCTCTCAATAGCAGCGCTGCCTTTCTCTGTAAGTGGCCACCTCAGCAAAAAGAAATTATGAGGGAAAATGGACAGGGGATGTAAAATTAGACTTAAATTAAAAAAAAAAATGTGTAAGTGATAAGTCAGTGAGAGCCTGCCAAGGAGCCTCATTGCCTAAGGGTTCAGTTTTACATAGAGCCCTTAGCTAGATCAATAGATGCTTTTTGGATTACTGGAGGCTAAAACAAGTATAAGTGGGAGAGGGCTAATAAATCAACGCTGCTTGTACCAGACACAAGTTAGTAGTGTCCAAACCCCCTTTACACAATTAGAATGATTCACAGAAGAGTGATTGGCATGGGCTGAGAGGTGCTGTGGCTAATGGGTAAAGTGCTGTGAGGAGGGCTGCTCACACCTCTCACTGCCAGATTATAATCAAGCAAGTTGCTCTTTCAAAGCCTGACGTCCTTGATAAACAAGGAATGGCAAGACTTATTAAAGTGCAGTCCAATCATTGTTATACCCTAATACTGGAAGAGATAGGTGTCAGGTTCTGTTACTGCTGATGTTTTCACAGCACCCAAATGATCTCGTTGGAGGTGTGTGAGGAGGCACGTTGGCACTTAATACGTGCACACTATTCCCAAACCTGCAAAACCACTGCAGGAACCCTTTAACCTGTTCTTTCTTCTTCTTTTATCCATCACTGTTGTCTCACAATCTGCTCCCACTGAGCATGCTGCAGTTGTCTAACAAATTTCACATTCAATGGTTGAGTCACATTACACTCCACAGGGTCATATAAATGTTCTGAAGCTGACAGTCGTGATTACAAGTTAGTTGGGTAAGAAGAGGACCCCTGGGCACAAATCTCTGATGTACCTGAAAATTTTTTTGGCAGCAGTGACTAAATCTATCCCAAGCCTACAAGGTCAATTTGCAGCTCAGTTGCCATCCATATTTATCTGCCTTGCACATTGAAATTTTGCTATGACAGCAATAAAATCTCTAGGAAATAACTCAAGTAGATTGTTTCCATGGGTAGCCTGCAACCCTCATTCTTTTGAAACAATCTTCCAGGATATGTCATTCTCATGATGATGTCATCTTAAGCTAAAAAGAAAAAGAAAAGGTAACAAGAAAACCAAAGCCCAAAATAAAATATGCTGTTATAGCCATAGAACTCACCTTCATTTCAAATCTAGCTCATAACAGGGCAAGCTTTGTTTGCATCACTGTCACCAAATGTAGGCATTGCTCTGCTAAACAGTAAAGGGAAAAGGTTGGCTGCTGGAAGGGACACAGAATGCAGTGTAACTTAAATTCCTCATGTTATCTTATATTATGGAGGGACCTGTGAATAGAAAAAATGCCAGAGACATGGAAAATTCTGTTTGCATATACAACCCCTTGGCTCCTGAGCACTTCTAGTGCTTGATGATCTCTCAGTCAGAGTTCCTGCTCAGAACAAATGTATTTAATCATAGAACTGGTGTGACAAAACACCAGATCAGAAAACTGCAGTCACAAAAGGAATCAAATCCTACTCATATCGTGCCGATTTTAGAAGCACTAACAATTTTAGACATGTCTTGGTGGAGGGAAATAATTTGAAACTGCTTTTAAAGTGTTCAGCATTTAGCAAGTTTAAAGGTATATAAAATGAGGTGATATTTGGGACACTTTCAGCTGAGTCTCTGGAAAGAACTGCTGCTCTCGGTCCATGATCAAGGCAGCACATAGCCTTATGTGCTACAGGGACAAGCTTGAAATGGAAGGTTTCAACTAGGATTTTGTCATTCACTAAATGCAGTGGTTGATTCTTTTCATCTCTCAACACAATCCACTTCTGAAGTGCTAAATATTGGAAAAAAAATAAGGTAGTCCTTGTCTGGAGGAGCTGTTTAATATTGAGACAACGCAGCTGATATTTTTGTCTGACTTCTTTTTTTTCCAGGAACAAAAGAATGTAAAAGCAAGGAAGATTGCTAAACGGCTTGGAGAAGCTGGCAGGTTTTTTTGTCACAGACTGTAACATGAGCACTGAAAGGGAGGGAAGATAGCTCTGTCTTTTATGTGTTCCTTAAGTTGTGAAATATCCACGTAGTTCAAGAACTTTAGAGTTAAAACACTGTCACTTCCCCTCACTGCACCAAGGGCCGAATCCAGTGCATGCTGAAGTCAACAGGAGTCCTTTCATCAGCTGGGACAGGGTTGGATCAGGCTCAGCACAACACAGAAATGCAAACACTGCAGCCCTGGCTCTCAGAGGAGCTCTTCACTATGTCAGCTGAATAAACCTGGCACTGGCCTGGGTTGGTTTTGTCCTCTGTGCTACCAAACACATAAAGGATCCTGCCAAACAAGCCACATGCTAAAGGGTGGCCGTGGGCAGGAGATGCAGGTCAGGACATCTCTTCAGAAGCACCATCCCTGTGCTGTAGAGGTGCCACCATGTGCTCTGTGCAAAGCTCCTGCTCAGCAGAATTAGTCTCTTCAGTATTTAACGCTGATATTAAATCATAGTTACTGAACAGGGTGTTCCCTAGGATATGCACTGATCTCCCTTGAGACCCAAGGCAAAGTTGCTGTAGCTCCATCCATCATTACCCTATTGCTAAAGTAGCCAGAAAGTGCTATCAGTGCTCTATTGTAAATGTGCCCCCTTGCCACTCACAACATGCAATATTAGTTCTGCAAAATGTCCTTTTTATTTACAGCCCTCTAAGTACATTTCCAGAGCTAGGTGATAGAGTCTTTGTCAGCAATACAAGTAATAAAGTATTACTGTATAGCTGGCACCTCTGGAGCTGGAATACAACCCAATCAAACTGACATAACTGATAAAATTCAGTGCTGCAATTCTTGCAAAGTCTGAAATGCTTGAGTACAGAATACTCTGGAAATCAGTATGGTTTTGCCATAAAAAACCTCTTCATCAGTGCCAGGGAATAGTGTCCTTTGTTGCACTGATTTAGTGCTCCATGCCAGCTCCATTCTCATTAGGAACAGCTCACCAGGGACAACTCAGAAGTATTTTGCTGCTTCTAAGCAAGAAATCAAAATTAGTGGGAGCTCGAAGTGGAAGTGTATGTTTTCTTTTGCTCCCAGAAATCCCTCTGTCCTTTGCATCGATAAAACCTATTGATTCTTAATTTGCTAATCCTGTTGGAAATGGTTTTCTCATATTCTCCCTGAGTCTAGTAAATGGGGATGGAAGGTGAGTCTTACAGTAGGTGCAGGGTGATGCAGATGGAGAGCCAGAGCTCCTGAAGTGCAGCATATTGGGGCTGTTTGGTTTTGTAGAAGCAATCCAGAGTTGCATTATAAATGTACAATTCAGCCCTAAGGATGCTTTGTCTATCACTTACCTCTTGAAGAACTAACTTTATTATAGGTGGCAAAGTATTTCTTGCTGTGCAGAGGATGATGAAGTTTTGCTCTCATGCTATCCCTGCACATTTGATAACAGAAGCAAATATTTATCCTCTGTATCTTTGCAATATCTGTGGTGATGTGGTACATGGAAAACCTGCTACAGAATTTCACTGACTCTTGCAGTCTATTCAGCCTGGAAACTCATTCACTAACTACTTGGGGTGTTTTGTCCTCCCTTCTGCCCCTCAGGAGCAATTTAAATTTAAATGAAAGATGACTTACAAGGTTTCAAGATAACACAGTGTGTGTAAACTTGTAAGTGTCAAATATCACCAGACCTGATGGGAAGGATGATAAAGCCTGTACTCTGTGCCATGCAGAAATGTACTGTTTGGAACAGAGACTTGCAGCCAAACTCCCTCCCAAGCACATCCCCTGCTGCTCCTCCGTATTGCTCCAGGGGATACTGGAGAGTGGGATAAAAAGAAACACAATTTACAGTTTCTAAGCTGCATCTTTCCTTCTTTCATCTCTTCTCTGCTTATCTCTCAATGTTCTTCAGACCCCCCTCTAAGGGGCAGATTAAAGAACAATATGGGAAAACAAAGGAAACACATGAATGTTTTATTTTAAAGAAATCTTTCTCAAGAGTGTCTGCTCTCAAATGCTTACCTTCAGATTTTCATTTTGTTGTTGTGGTTTTTTGTGTGTTTAAACACATTCCCCCTGTTATAAACACTCCTTGTGCAATTTCCAGTGTCAGGAAGGGAGATCTGATTTTGTAAAGGTACAGTTATAAGGAGAAGCAGATGGAAGATAAAATGTTGGGTGAGGTTTCTGTCTGTCTAGTCACTGGCTCATTTATTGTCCCTTTCCATCTGTCTTTGCCTGCCTTCCAAGACTGCATTGTGTACTTCTCTCACTACTGTTAAGTGCCAGAGATTTAAC
The DNA here is from genome assembly GCA_013396875.1 of Vireo altiloquus. Classification (NCBI taxonomy): domain Eukaryota; kingdom Metazoa; phylum Chordata; class Aves; order Passeriformes; family Vireonidae; genus Vireo; species Vireo altiloquus. Next base: position 4,968 of record VZRF01001290.1, on the reverse strand, counting down.
TGAGCTCCACACACTGTTGGCTACAGAGCTTACATCAACAAGAAATAGTACTAAATTATACTGGATTGGGCTCGTGTTCATTGTTTCTTATTGGATTTTTTTTTAAATATAGTTGTTCACGGGTCTGCAGAAGGCTTTTATGACAGGTTTACTGTGTAGTCCATCTTAACCAAAGATATGTTACCTACTGTCTGATTCAGAAGGTTTTTTCTTCGGTGCCCACATCTTTATATTTTCCAAGTTTTTAATCCTTATTCTCACTTTTCAGCTGGCTTGCCTCTTGCTACATCTTCATTATTTTCCTTAATAGGATTGTAGACAGGTTTTAAGGTGACTTTCTTGAGTTCTAAGCAGATCTCATCCTAAAGTAGATGTCACTTCAGGAGAGACATAAACTTCCTGCCTCTGCCCGAAGATGCCAGTGCTGCCCTCGTGACTGCGAGCGGCTGGGGAAAAGGACAATTAAACAGCAAGAGCTGCTGACTGCCTTACTCACCATGCTGAGAGTGTTACAGTGCCGCAGCACTTTAAACTGGTGTGTTTAAGATCACTTGACATTTCTTTCACATAAACACCAGTATCTTCCACGTAAGGGGAAAATGTTTGTACGGGTGTGTATAAATCAGAATGCAAAGTCTGTCGCTGAATTTACTGGCAGCCATAGGTTAAAGGACTGAAATGGCCCAAGGCAAAATCGCTAAAATGTCATAGAATCCTGCTTAGAATAATGGTGGAAATGTCCAGTGAACTGCATGATGTGATGCTAACAATTCGTGCACATGGAAAACCAGGTATGACTACTGTAAATGCAAGACAGCCTGAGGTGACAACCAGGTGCTGGTGTCAGAAACTTTTAGGAGAGGCTATGGAAAATGACCCAGGTCACCTCTGCAAGTGAGAGGGGATGTCTGTTTTGGCAAAAGATCAGGAGATGGAGATAAAGGTGCTTATCTCCCCATGGTCAGGGCAAGATGGTCATTTTAAAAATTTAAAATACAAATCCCGACATCTTTCAGCATCTAGATAGGGTTACTGGTTTGTTCCCAGTGTGGTTCTTTTTTAACTGTTCATCCATTCAGTCAGCCTTTCTCTGATTTATTGTCCTAAAATAACAATTGTGTGAATTGGCTCCTCGAAGCTAAATGAGATTTTAACAGATTCTCAGCCTTGAGGGGTGAAATCCTTCTTTCTCTCTATTTCCATCATCCTTGTCCTCTCCCCTCTCAAGGGCAGGCACACTAATTTCCTGTGTTAGTCCTTTTTGTGAAACAGTTAAAGGCTCCAGGCATTCAATCAGATCACCTGTGATACGCCACACAACCCTTGAAGCAACTGTTATGCTGGTGTAGAAAAAAAATGCATACGCAAATTATTTCTCAAGTTTATCTCAAGACAAGCCTCTCATTTACCATCTTAAGACAAATCTATTTCTTTGTGAACCTTAAATTACATTACTAGCTTTTTTATTATCATTTTTCACTCACTTAAGAAAGCTTCTTTATGCAGCAGACTTCAGTGAAAGCCATTTGTGCAAGAATTATGGGACCAAAAAATGTAGGATTAGAAACTTTCTTACTAGAAAATAATTGCTCATTTTGTTGTGAGTTTGTTTTTTTTCTCTCTCTCTTTCTAAGCAATTATTTTATTGAAGAACAAATGGAAGTTCCTCAAAACTGCTTTCTGGAAAGAGTAATTCTATCATGATCATTCCCATATGTTTTGTAAAAAGAAATAGCTGTGTGTACTCAATTTGTTTCAACAACGTGCATTTAAATATTTGTTATATATTTAGAGGGAACACAGGTACAACATGTGTCTTCATGTCTTGTAAAGAAATGCTTTTCCTGTTTTCTGGCCAATTCCATGCTCTAAGTCTTTCTGATGTACCATCCTACTGAAATCTTAGCAGACATATTTTCTTTCCCGCCTTTTTATAACATTTCAGTGGGTCTGGGTCCTGAATTATAACACATTCCTCAGTCTGATTTACTTTGTTATTTTATTTTTGAAGCTATATCATCACCACAGTGCTGCTAATATGTACAGAGTAAAAAAGAAAGGAACCTAGAGTTTTTCTTCAACCTGTCTTCCAAACTTGGCAACATCAGGCAAGAGATTGGTATCGGCATGTGCTGTTCTCAAAACACTCTCCAGAGTATGCCTGGTGTGGGGAGTTCCTGGTCTGCTTAAAAATACCACAACCAGCTCCTTCGCCACATTCCCTTAGGGAATCTGAGGACATAAGGAAATTGTGTGTAAATTCTGCTGCGCTCTGACCACTTGGGTGTGGAGATGTCCTGTTGGAGCCACCCACGCTGGGTTACACTGACTGCTTTGGCTCCCTCCCTGTGAAGACTCAAATGTCTCAGTGCCAATAGTGAGACACAAATCACATTTCCTGTTGCCTTTTTCAGAGAAGGAAATGTTTCTTTTCGGAGAAATGCACTGGATTTTCCTTTCAGTGTTTCTGAAAGCGGAGGACAAAGGCATTACACTGTCATGTAGGCTGATTTCCCAAGCCCACGCTTATTTGGCAATAAACACTCGGATAGGAGCAAGATGATATTGTGAAATTGAATCTTGATACCTCAACAGATGGTAATAAGCAGCATAAATATGAGGTGAGTGCATCAGATGTTTGACTTGACTCTGTGAAGAAGATTTATGCAGTTATATTCTACCTGAAAAGGAAATACTTAAATACCTTTGCTAATCTAGATCTGTGCCACATTAACTTTCAAAGGCAGACAAGATCTCTGTTGCACTCTGAAGGAGATTATGGGTTCTCCTGAGCCAGGAGGCATGTAAAAAGTGACAAAAGGGAATAGGCTCCTATTGAATTTACCAGACAAATTGATAAATTTTATGTGAGAAGGGAGGTTGGAAGTATAAATATGTACTACATCCTTTCCATGATAGGCTATGGAATATTTATTAGAAATGGAGACATAAAGCAGGAATAATCTTCCCCATGACCTCACTGTGACAAACTGGCTTTCTAATTCTTGCTGAGTGCTGATTATTACTTGGCTAACACTCTGAGCTGAAGATGAAGCATGTGCTAAGTTGCAAGAATTCTTACAAATAGGCTGAGCTCATTCCAGAAGGGCAATTTTAAGGACACGTTCATGCTTTAACTTGCTGGAGTATTTTTTCTTACGGCACACAAGTAGATCCCCACATGCTGAAAACCTTCAGGCAAACAGTATGAATGGAATTGCTCATTTGTGCATTGTCCAGCTGACACCGCCCAGCCTGGGGATTAGCAGTGAGGAGTCTCTGCCTTCCCTCCCCTGCCCGGCTGGAAGGAGTTGCTGCCCGTGCCGATACAATACAATATCCAACTCCAGCTCTGCTCCCAGCGGGAAACAGCAACAACCCTGCAGCTGCTGGGCACAGCTCCTGCTGCTCAGCGCTGGCCATGGCCACAGTGTGTGAGGAGCTGGGGATAACAGGAGGATCCTTTCGCCACTGTATCCAGAAGGTGTTTATTCCAGGGGAGTGGAGCTAAAAAGGGCTGCAGGACAAAGGCTGCAGAGACCTTTTAAGGGAGGTGGCACAAGGGAAGGGAACAATGCAAGGAGCAGTCCCGGGAGAAGAGGGGAGGTGTCGGGGGAGGGATAATAGCGCTCGGGGCCAGTGGGGTTCACACAGGGATAACTGACATTGGGAAATCCAAAGGGACAGCGAGGAAGGGAGAAGGTTCTGGGCAAAGGGGCAAGGATAGAGGGAGACTGACAGGTGTCTCGGGAGGGGTTGGGAGGACAGGCAGGGAAGGTCCCAGAACAAAGGGAGGAGATTGCCCAAATACAGAGGCTTGGGGCAGGGATTTGGGAGGAGTTTGCAGGGATACAGAATTCATGTTTAACAGAGGGGGTGGCTACAACAAACCATTTACAGAACCCACACAACACTTAACAAAAAAAACTAAAATCCATCAGAACATCCCTGAAATCCAGTGTTTAACTCAGAAACGCACCACCACATCTCTCTCTTTTTTTATTTGTTTTTTGAGGGCAGAAGTGGGGCCATCTGCTCCTCTTAAGCTTCATCTTCTTCATTCTCCGATTCGCTACCTTGAGTCGGGAAATCCACCCACTCGATGGCTAGCGCTTGCGGGTTGTAGGAGGCTGCGGGCGGAGGAACTGTTGGTACTTGGGGTATCCACTTAGACTCTTTCCTGGTGTCTAGGAACACCAGGATCTCAGAAACAGCTGTTTAAAATAACTCAGGGCAATAAATACGCAGAAAACAACAGCAATAATCAGCAAAACAGTTTTTAAGATGGACCTGACCCATCCTGAGATTCCCCATTTTGAGAAAATGTTCCCCAACCAGTCCTCACCTTCTTGCTTCAACTGATGAACTTGTTGGATCACGTCGATGGCCATGTGGATACTGTCACTATGAAATGACAGGTTCAAACACTAGAGACCCTCAAATTCCTCGCAGCCATGCCCATGAGCAAAGAGGAGGAAATCGATGGCAGCCCTGTTTTGTAAAGTCGCTTTCCTGGTTGCTTCCTCGTCTTCCAGGAGCTCCGCCAACGCTCTCGAAGTGAGATTGGCCTGCTTTTCCAGCCAGCATTCTATGTGGCAAATCTCGCCCAAGGCCTTGGCTCCAGCCACCCAAGGGAGAAGCAAAGATGCTACCACCATCATTGATTTGGGCCAAGATTCTACTTCTGAGTTACAATTTGGGTCCATAGAGACTTCTTTGCAATCTTCGAGGTTTTTGCCTTCTGCCAATCAAGTAAATGTTTTTTGTCAGGTGTCCGGAGCACCAATTGCCCTCGGGTGCAGGGTCTTCCCTGGAGATGAGATGGAATTCCTGCCCAAGCCCTGTTTCCACAAATGAAGAACACTCCTTTGGGGAGCTTCCTGTAAGTCAGAGTGGACTGGGTTAGGCGCTGTGTATGTGCACTCAAAGGGCGACTGATATGATGGATTAGATGGTGTTACATCCAGG